>BSBM01000776.1:1200000-1545000 GCA_027924585.1 Larix kaempferi | reverse complement strand
GCGTTGCACTAGAACGACCTGTTATCTACAACTATATATAATTGTTTTCACAAAATTTCACCATTTGCATACCGAACCAGTGCACTAACGCAAACATATTCATTATGTTTTCTTAAAAAAATAACATACCAACCTTAGGAGAACCCCATTTTTTGGGAGTTATACTTAATTTGCATAAATAATATTTATATATTCCGAAAGGTAATCCGATTGTCTACGTTTCATCTTCTTTCTCCATATTCCAAAAAGTTGTGTAAGTAGTTCTAATATTGCTTTTTGACGTTTAGATTTCTGTTTTTCCAGGAGTCCATTGCGACTAACGCGTCATGAGTGGCCAGCATTAGCTTGAACCAGCCCTATATGAGATCCCACAGTAGAGTGATTTAACTGCTAAATTCTATAGAGGTGTACATACCCTACCCCCTCCTGATTTGAACCTGTGACATCCTAGGAGGAAACACATGCTCTTAACCGTTAGGCCCACTCAAGTTGTACCTAAAGGTATGGACTCCTTTTGTTCTATGTCACTCCTCCTCACAAAGGAGATGTATAAAAATTCGATGATTTGGATCGGATGGTCATTTTTAACCAGAATCCGACGTTTTTTATTTTGCAAAATTGGAATTTAAGTTTATTTCATCAGGATTTTGACGGTAGAAATGGATTCAGCACCCTGGAAAACCATGGGGATTTGGGAACCCAAAATTCTAAAATTTGACAACTTTAACATGGATTTTGAAAAATTACGGCCCAATTTTTCAAAATCGTGCCCAAAAAATTTATCTATTTCGACCTAAATTGTAGAATTTTTAGACTACACACCTCCCCATTAGTTAAAGTTATCTCCTAGTGAAATACATGGCAAATCTAAAAAGCAATATTGCGGTACACATGGCAACTCCAAAAAGCAAGATTGCGGGGACCTATAGACAAATAAGGCCCGTTGAAGTGCATACTTGGAGTATAATTGATGAGGTTGGTTTTTCCTACCCGAGAAACAATGAGAGCCACGGTACATAGAAAAGAGGGTTGTTTCAGTGGCATATTCATAGAAAAGAGGGTTGTTGCAGTCGTGTTTTTTTTGGTATTCTTCATACCTTTTACTAATATGGTTTATCCTAAACATGAAATTTTATGATTTGATTGGATTTCTTTAAAATACATGAAGGATATCTTCCGCACTCACGTGGAAATGAGGATCGACGTGACTGCATACATGGAGAAGAACATTTTTTTTGAAGATCATCAAGTTAAAGAGAGGGCAATGTGCTTCCCTCTCTATTTCCCATAAAATCTTTAGAATTAAAAAAAAAACGCACACACAACACAATGTTGGAGAGGAGGTCTTCAAAGTCATTGATTGTGTTAGTCATGCATTTGTTTGTAGATGGCTCTAAAAGAAAATTATGTTGGTGGGAGTTTCCATGGAATATGATAGTGGACAAATATGAAGGATTCTCACGCCTTATGGGGAGTTTCAATGGTGGTTATTGTTATTGTATAATTGAGTCAGTGTTATGTTCAATAGACTCTTTCCCAGTAAGGTAAGGGGCTTCCATTAAAGCTCTTCCATACACAGCCTTGATTAGTACAATTCATTTAAAGTAAAGTATTAAGATTTTCATTTTTTTTAAAGAAATTAAGTTGGAAATGTAGATATTTTTATGAAAATTGCACAATTTTATGAAGATGTTGAATCCATTTTAAAATTCTGTAATCCAGTGTTAAGTCGTTGTGATAGCTTAGGAACGCTCCTCTCCAAGCTTTATGAGCACAAATATAAAACTCTAAAGAAAACCAAGGTAAAGATGAAAGTAACATTGATTTTATTTATAAAATTGTTTGGGATAGATGTGAAATAATAATGTATGGCCTAAGATAAGGGTGATTCCATGAAGGTGGTTCACGTTTTTGGAAAGCAAATCACCACAAATTTGTGAAGCAGACCCTCGATCGAGGTCTTTTAAATCCCTCGATTGAGGTATTAAAACTTTGATCGAGGGTTTTAAAATACCTCGATTGAGGGATTTAAAAGACCTCGATCGAGGGTTAGAAAAAGACCTTGATTGAGATACTGAAACCTTGATTGAGGGCTTGGTTAACCCCTCGATCGAGCTATTGAAACAAAATCAAAAAAATATAAAATAGGCCCACAGTCGGCCCGGGCCTGTTTCAACGAAAGTGACCACAACAGATGCAAGACCAAAGACGTAGCTTGACCGAGGATCTCATACCACACCAGCACACCACCACCACCACGCCATGTCATCCACTCCACTAGGTAAGTGGACCATAAACCCCACCTATTTATTTTTTAAATAAAATTTAATTTCTTGTTTTTTGTATATCAACTGGCAGCATAAATGATGTTGGTTTTATTTCTAAATGTGTATTGGAAAGCAGAAATTTTGTCAGATTACACATGTGGAAATAAAACCGGCAACATAAATGTTGTCGGGTTTTTTTTTCAATAAATTTAACCAAATTGTGTAAAAAAAACCATTGACACCTAAATTCTTTAGACCTATGAATCTATCAATTACTAAAAACCATTAAAACCTAAATTTTTTAGACCTTTGAACCTATCAATTACCAAAAACCATATGAAAACTGATTGAAAACATGTGTAGCAAAACTAGTTACATTAGGTTAAATATGTTTTAAATTTTAAATTTAAGTTGTATTTATTTTTTCAAGTTATGAATATCTATGTTTATATCAACCAGTAACACTTATGCTACTGGTTTTATTTTAAAATGTGTTTTGGCGAGGAGAAATGTTGCCCTTTTTTTTCAATCCTATGAGAAGGCCAGGGGGATTGAAAAAAATATACTTATTTCAAAATAAAACTGGCAACATTAACGTTGTCATTTTTTTCCAATAATTTTCAATAAGGTCATATAACCATGTAACAAAAACCATTAACATTAAGAAAAAACATTTGAAAACATTTGAAATTGAAATTTTAATTACAGATTTCAATTGCAATTTCAATTACAGATATCAATTTGAATTGTAATTTGCAATTGAAATTTGTATTTGAAATTGCAAATTACAATTGAAATTTGTATTTGAAATTGCAATTGCAATTGGATTTGTAATTGAAATTGCAATTTGAATTGCAATTTAAATTGAAAATTTAAATTTGAAATTGAAATTGCAATTGCAATTGGAATTGGAAATTAAAATTAAAATTGCAATTGCAATTTCAATTTGAAATTTGAAATTGATATTGAAATTGAATTTGAACTTGAAAATTGACATTTGAAATTGAAATTGGTATTGGAAATTGGAAATGGAAATGGAATTGGAATTGGAAATTGGAAATTTAAATTAAAATTGCAATTGCAATTTCAATTTGAAATTTGAAATTGATATTGAAATTGAATTTGAACTTGAAAATTGACATTTGAAATTAAAATTGGTATTGGAAATTGGAAATGGAATTGGAATTGGAATTGGAAATTGGAAATTGGAATTGGAAATTGGAATTGGAAATTGAAATTTGACTTGTGACTTATCGGTGTTCATCAACCACAATTGCAATTTGAAATTTCAAAATTGAAAATGAAAATGAAAATGAAATTGATATTGAAATGGAATTTGAAATTTGAAATGAAATTGAAATTGAAATGGAAATGAAAATTGGGAATTGGAAATGGAATTAGAATTGGGTTGGAATCTCAAAGACTGTCTATTCTATTTCCAAAATGGCATTTACTAAAAATTTTCCAGTCATCCACCATTGTCTTCTTGTTTTCATGTGTGTTTACATGCTTGGAGAATATATGCTTGATTTCTTTCCCAAGAAGGTTGTTAGGTTAATTGGAAAATTGGACAATTGTATCTCCGATATATGTAAATTATTGCAAGTTTTAGTGAGAAACCTTATCCCCTCAATACCTGCAACGTGCTACACCACACCCTAGCTCCCTCATAATGACCAGGATAAAACCTTCATCCATTAAAACTCTTTCATTCAAAGTTGCACCATGTTGGGTAGTGAGATGCTTTCATCTCAAATGCCTCACCCCTATCCTCCACCCCTATTTTAGTCGATCTTTCTATCCCACTTTTGACACAATCATCCCTTGAAAGACATTAGTTTTCTCTAGTCCTTTCCTTTTGGTATTTTAGGTTTGATATAAATTTTACTTACTTGCATCTCTTTCTCATTAAGCGAAATAACTAACAAGTGCAAGTACAGTAAGGGATAAACCCCAAGAGTTGGCATGTGTCAACCCTAAGAGAGAGGCACGTACATCAAGATAACAATGGGCACAACATCTATAGGTTGCACTAGATATCCATTGAGGAAGCAGTGTAGGTTTAAGTGTAAACAAGACCATAATTTTATCTTTAATGATATATGTCAAAATATAAAATAGACTATAACTTTTATGAAATTACTAAATGGTAATGGGGTCATCTTGATTTTAGGTGGATAGCATCCAAATAGATACATGTCATGAGCATCCCTAGATGGCACAATGAAATAGCATAAATGACTTGTATTTTGTTTATAAAGAGTTTCCTACAAGTTTTATGGATATTGATGATCATCTTTTGGTACATCTGATTTAAGGCATTCGATTAGATGATGTGGTGAGTTGTATCTATGGATGTTCTTCCTATAGAGGTACATGAAAACACTTAAGGAATCTATAATCCAATGACCAAATTTTGAAGGGTGCATGGCCAAAGTGTACATTGTTAACAAATCTTTCATTTTTTATGTCCAAGTTTCTAAAACAAATACATGTAGATTCTCCACTCGAGATGGTAATCATTATGAACAACAATTGGAATAGAAACTTGAAATAAATGAAGAAACATAGGCTCTAAGTGGTAATATATGTATTTATAATATATATCGTTATAATTTTATTTTATTTAACGAATAATTATTTTCCCTCTAGAAAATGACAAAAATAAAGTGCTCAGTGACATTGCAAATGTGGATAAATGGGATAAAATGACTAAATTCATTTTGTCCAATATGGAGGCTACTAGTAAATGGGTGTTGATGTTCCATGAGGTGCATAAAAATAGAAATAAGGCATACAATTGTTAGAAGGTCAAACCCTCGTATTCCAATCCTTGAAGAATTATGTGTCAATAACGGATAGAGTGTAAAAACATATGGGTGAAGAACCAAATTATAAATTGGGGCTAACCAACAAAGAAAGTGAACTAGATGAATTGTTTGTGAACGGATGAGTATGTGATGGATCATGAGATTATCTTCATAAATTCAAAGTAAACATATTTATGTATTGTTATAAGTTTAAGAATAATTATTAATGATTTTAACATGAGAATTTATCTATGCATGAAGATACGAGGATATCATGCGATGTGTGCTTATGGTCACCATTTTAGAGTGAAGAGTGCATATCATGGAAAACAAACATGTGATTATGAACTGTATGTTGTATTTGATCAAACATGCCCCATGAGTTCAAGAGATACAAACCCAATAGAAACACAACTTGATTATGTTCTCACCAATTAGGTGTAACACTCAAAAATGTTAAATTTTGAGTATTAATTCACAATACTATAGGATCTTTGCTGAGAGAATAAAATTTACAGTATATCAATGCATGACAATCATAATATGACAAGCATCACAAGAATCAAAAGCATAGAGACAAGAGACACAGAGTTTCCGTGGGGAAAACCCTAAGGTGAAAAACCCCACAACTTCCTCAGAGATAGAGAGAGAAATGGCTCAACCAAAATACAACCAAATAACACTGAGATAGTCTCCTAGCAGATGATCCTCCTCCTCCTCACTAGTGCGCCACTTTCAGATAGATAGTGAGTTACTTTTCCGAGTGAGTAAAATAGAGATCTCCTATCTCTATTTATACTCACCTTTTTGCCCAGTGACCTACTGGGGCCGACTTGTCTACTTAGATACATCCACATTATATTATATATAAATCAGGGCCGACCCCACATGGTGGTCTAATAACCCATCGGCAAGTACACACACTTGCGACACTTGTCAATCCACATGACGATACTTCCTTATAGAGGAATAACACATCTCTTATAAGGGTACAATAAATATATATATAATACACAGATGAAATACATTCCGAAGTTACATATACATCAACACTCCCTCTTAACTAGGAAGGTATTTCTCGACACAGATCTGCTAGACAAGTCTTCTTCTCTGGATCATCGTCATCGATGCATCGTCATCATCATCGTCACTGTTGCTACTATCTCAACCAATCTCTGACTCTACTCGTCATAGGAAGTTCTACAGAGCCAGTCCTTTTTCATATTGGATGTAGGCCCACCACCTGTAGGTCTTCATCATCACTAGCCATACTATGGAATCCTCAGGACTTATTACGTGCGTCACAAAACCTCGAAAGAGCATCCCAGGTTGTTACGAGCACACAGCTCTACCTATAGGATCTCCCAGGGCACCGAATTACATGTGACCTCACCACAAAACCTCGCAAGAGCATCCCAGGCTGTTACGAGCACATAGCTCTACCTATAGGATCTCCTAGGGAAACGAATTACATGTGGTCATGGAAAAACCTCGCAAGAGCATCCCAGGACTGATTACGGGCACATAGCCCAACCTATCGGATCTCCCAGGGAACCGAATTACATGCCATAGGACAAAACCTCGAAAGAGTATCTGCCAGATATCCCAGGGCACCGAATTACATGCCATAGGAAAAACCTCGAAAGACTATCTGCAGATATCCCAGGGCACCGAATTATATGTCCTTCCAGAGAAAAACCTCGAAAGAGCATTTGCCAGATGTCCCAAGGCACCGAATTACATGCCATAGGAAAAACCTCGAAAGACCATCTGCAAATCTCCCAGGGCACCGGATTACATGCTCATCTTGCACAACCTGATCCACGACCAAAGAGTATCAACCTGATACTCACCATACATCATCCTGATGTATCCATGATCATCCTGATCATCATCACTGCAACATCCTACTACATGTTATCTGGAGCAACATCCTGAAGCTCGTCATCCATGATCATCCTGATCATACAATGCATCCATCTGATGCACACCACGTATCTACCTGATACATATCATCATCCATGATCCACCTGATCATATAATGTATCCACCTGATACAAATACATGATACATATCACCTCACATGATCCACCTGATCATACAATGTATCCACCTGATACATATACAGATACATGGTCCAAGCATCCAACATGATGCATATACAAAATACATACACATGATCCAACTGATCATATCCAGCATCCAACATGATGCGTACATATAAATGATCCAACTGATCATATCCAGCATCAACATGATGCGTACATACATACATAAAAAATGATCCAACTGATCATATCCAGCATCCAACATGATACGTACATACATACATAAAAATGATCCAACTGATCATATCCAACATCCAACATGATACGTACATACATACATAAAAATGATCCAACTGATCATATCCAGCATCCAACATGGTGCGTACATACATACATAAAAATGATCCAACTGATCATATCCAGCAAAAACCACAACATCATCCTGATGCTCATCATCTAGCGCTTACATCCATAGCCATGTGAAGGATCCTCCTTCCAACATGCTTGGAATGGATTCAGCAAATGTGTCCATCACTTCTTCCTTGAAGTGTCCTCGATCTGAAGAATGCCAAGCCTCTCTCTGAAGTACTCGAACTTCACCCTGGCTAGTGGCTTCGTCAGCACATCTGCAATCTGCTCGTCCGTCGCAACATACAGGAGCTTCAAGCTCCTCTCTGCACCATATCCCTGATATAGTGATATTTTATCTCTATGTGTTTCGACCTGTCATGAAACACTGGGTTCTCGGATAGCTTCACACAACTCTGGTTATCACAGAAGATACCAGTAGCCTCCAACGGGAGATCAAATAACTTAGACAGTAGCTTCCATATCCATACTGCCTCACAACTAGTTGAACAGGCTACAACATACTCTGCCTCAGCTGTACTCAGTGCTACACAGGACTGCTTCCTACTAAACCAAGAGATCACACTTGATCCCATACTGAAGCAACACCCAGATGTGCTCTTCCTGTCTGCAGCACTGCCAACCCAATCTGAATCAACATAACCCTGTAGGTTAAACTTTTGATTTGCTTCATACTTGAGCCCATAATCCATTGTACCCTTCAGGTACCTCAGAACATGCTTTACAGCAACCAAGTGAACACTCCTTGGATCAGTCAGGAACTCGCTCAATGTGTTCATAGCAAAGCAAATGTCTGGTCTCGTGTTCGTCAGGTACATCAAGGACCCAATCATCTGACGGTACATGGAGACATCAACCGGCTCAAATGAAGCATCACATAGAAGCTTCAGATTCGATGCCATAGGTGTGGCCATGTCCTTGCAATCCATCATCCCAAATCTCTTCAGGATATCCACTGTATACTTCCCTTGACCAAGGAAGATCCCTCCTGCACTCTGCCACACCTCCATACCTAGGAAATAGTGCATCATTCCCAAGTCCTTCATATCAAATTCAGCAGCAAGATTCCTCTTAGTATCTGCAATCAGTCTGTCGTCTCCTGTTACAAATAAGTCATCCACATACAGGAGTAGAATCACAGGATTCCCTTCCTCAACCTTGTAGTAAAGGTTGGAATTCGCTTTACTCTTGGTAAAGCCCAAGCTAGATAGAAAACTGTCCATCCTGCCATACCAAGTTCTAGGAGCTTGCTTCAAGCCATACAAGGCTTTCTTCAATCTGCACACATATGACTCCCTGTCATGTATTTCAAAACCGAGTGGCTGTTCCACATATACTTCCTCTCTACTACACCATTCAGGAAAGCAGTATTGACATCCATCTGGTGTATTTTCCATTTCATTGCTGCAGCCAGGGCAAGTACTGTTCTGATGGAAGTATACCTGGCTACAGGTGCAAAGGTTTCTTCATAATCTATTCCTTCTTTCTGAGAGAAACCACGAGCTACGAATCTTACTTTGTATTTTCCTACACTGCCATCTGCAGCATGCTTGATTTTGTAGATCCACTTGGAAGTCACAACAGACTTCTCTTTAGGTCTTGGGACAACATCCCAAACATCATTCTTCATTATTGATTGGTATTCCTCAACCATAGCATCCTTCCATTCTTTCTTTTCTGCTGCCTCTTCATAACTGGAAGGCTCTTTGTTCATAATGTCACAGAGTAAAGCAGCATAACTGGTGTGTGATCGGGTTCTCTTCTTTGCTCTGTGTTCTTCTTCTGGAATGCCAAATCTTTCTGCATCATGAATGAGCTCTCTAGCCCATATAGGTTTCCTCTTGTGAGAGTTATCCTCACGGGGTGGATCTACAGGTTCTTGTGGATCTTCAAACTCACGAACAGTTTCTGGAATTGCTTCAGTCATGGTAGTGTCCTGAAATCTTGTTTCCTTAGGTTCTTCATAAACTTCGATGGGTGCCTTCCTCGATTTGATGAATGCTGAGTTTTCATCAAATGTTACATCCCTGCTGACATCAATCTTCTTGAACCCTGGAAAGTATATTCTGTAAGCCTTCGAGCTTTCACTGTAACCCACAAAGATACCCTTCTTTCCTGAAGGATCTAGTTTAGTCCTCTTTTCCTTTGGGACATGAGTGTATACTAGACAACCAAATATTTTGAGATGACTGACTTCAGGTTTATTACTAGAAAAGACCTCTTCTGGTGTCTTGTTGTCCAATATCTTGTGGGGTGTTCTGTTCTGCACATATACAGCTGTTCTAGCTGCTTCTGCCCATAGGTGCATAGGAAGATCTTGGTCATGCAACGTTGCCCTTGCTGCTTCCATGATAGTTCTGTTCTTCCTTTCTGCAACTCCATTTTGTTGAGGATTATAAGGAGCAATCAACTCCCTCTTAATCCCTGAATCACTGCAAAGCTTCTTGAAGTCACTTGAGGTGAATTCTCCACCATTGTCGGATCTGAATGTTTTGATCTTCTTGTCAGTTTGATTCTCCATCAAGGTTTTGAATTCCTTGAATTTATCAAGCACCTCATCTTTGCCCTTCAAGAAGTATACCCAAGTCTTCCTGGAGAAGTCATCAATAAATGATACATAGTAAACATACCCACTCAGGGAACTGGATGACATAGGGCCACATACATCTGAGTGGATAATTTCTAGGATGCCTTTTGCCTTGCTTTCACTGCTTGGGAAAGCCTTCTTAATGTTCTTACCTTTTGCACATCCTTTGCAAACACCTTCATTTTTGGTCTTGATTTCAGGAAGACCCTCTACTGCCTTGCTTGCAATTGGAAGTGCTCTGTAGTGCATGTGAGCAAGTCTTCTATGCCAAAGTTCACTTGGCTCCTTGGATTCATGCACCATGGCATGTTCATCTTGTCCCTTCAATTTATACAAGCCTCCCTCTTGCTCTCCAATTACTACTGCATCATCTATGGTCTTTCCCTTTGGCCACATTAGGACTTGGCCATCCACAAATGCAACCCTCATACCTTTTGCATCCAATGCAGAAATGGAGAGTAAGTTCTTCTTGAGCCCAGGTACATAAAGTACTTCTTTCATCTTCAATGATTTTCCAGAATCTAGGTTGTAGGAGGCTTCACCACTTCCTTTGATTAGGTATTGATAATCATCCCCAAGTTTCACCTTATGGGGTGATTCATGTTCAGAAAGGTTCACAAAATATTCCTTGAACCCACTCATGTGTTTGGAAGCCCCACTATCAATCAACCAATCATTACAACCATGAGAAATAGTACTTGTGAGAGCAGAGATCAGAACATACTCTTCTTCACTTGATGAGTCATCATCACTATCACTTTCTGCCCTAGCCTTCTTCTTTGGAGGTTCATCATCTTCGGCAGCATGAGCATGAAACCTTCTTTTGCTGCCCTTCTTCTTCTTACTGGAGTTGTTGTTATTATCCCTTTTGCTCTTAGGACAATCTGAAGCAAAGTGACCCTTCTCATTGCATGTGAAGCATCTTAGGTCTTTCTTGTTCTTGATAGGATCTATTGTGGCGAGAGTGATCCTTCTTGGTTTTGCTTCTTTTGGTGTGAGCTGCAAGAGCTTGATCTTCACCTCCCATCTTTTCTTCACGAGCTATAAGTCTAACTTATTCTTGAGAGCATTCTTCCCGAAGTCTACTGAAGGAGATCAACTTCTTCCTTGCACAAATTCCTTGAATAAAGGAATCCCATGACCTGGGTAGGCCATTTAGAGTGGTCATCACCACTTCACCATTCTCCACCATTTCATCTACTGCTTCTAATTGTTCCTTGATCTGGGAGACCCTTGAAAAGTAAGATTGAATGGTTTCTCCATTCTGAAACTTCACTGCTTTCAATTGGTTCCGCAGGGTCATCTGACGATTTATGTTTTTTCCTTCAAATAGCTTGGTCAAAGATTCAAACATCTCTTTGGGTGTCTTAAGAGAAGACACATGAGGTATGAGATGGTCTTTGATAGAATCAGCAATGAATCTCTTTGCCTTGACCAAGTTCTTCTTGTGCAATGCCTTGGCTTCTTCATCCTCTGGGATAGGGATGTCTTCTTTCACATATGAGTCCAACTCATTCTCTTCCAGGATTAACCCAATCCTATACTTCCAAGTTCGGAAGTTATCAGCCCTTTCAAGCTTATCCTCAAGCTTGGTGTGGAGAGACCTCTTTAAGAGTACTTCAAATGGAAATAGAAAAGATTTAGGACTTACCACTTGAAGTGTTGAAAACTGGATCTGGTCCCGGATTAGGGTTTGTCAGAGAAACCCTAAAAATTCAAAATGTGAATTTCAAAATTCCAAAAAGATAGAAAGATGTGCCTTGGAGAGCTGATCAGCCTGGTACATTCAGAATTTGAGATCAGCAAAGTCTTGCCCTTCAAAATTGCCTTTTTGTCCTCCCGGGTTCACTGGGGAGAGCCCTAAATTAGGGTTTGAGTTTCCCGGAGATCTACCCAGCCAAAAAATCTTGATCCAAAGCTCTAAACTTTGATTTTTGCAAGGAGCTTCCAGCTGTGCCTTCAGATTCCAGAAATTCCTATTTTTGTGGAAACCCTAATTTTTAGGGCCAAATCTGAAAATGATCGGAATTGAGTTCTGATTGGACAGATAGATGCGCCTTGATTAGTAGAGTCAATCTACTATACTGATTTCCAAAAATATGTGGAGAGAAACCCAATAAACAAGGAACACAAGCTTCCGTCACTGCAAAATGTCTTCTTCTCAGGTTACCTCTGATACCATGTTAAATTTTGAGTATTAATTCACAATACTATAGGATCTTTGCTGAGAGAATAAAATTTACAGTATATCAATGCATGACAATCATAATATGACAAGCATCGCAAGCATCACAAGAATCAAAAGCATAGAGACAAGAGACACAGAGTTTCCATGGGGAAAACCCTAAGGTGAAAAACCCCACAACTTCCTCAGAGATAGAGAGAGCAATGGCTCAACCAAAATACAACCAAATAACACTGAGATAGTCTCCTAGCAGATGATCCTCCTCCTCCTCACTAGTGCGCCACTTTCAGATAGATAGTGAGTTACTTTTCCGAGTGAGTAAAATAGAGATCTCCTATCTCTATTTATACTCACCTTTTTGCCCAGTGACCTACTGGGGCCGACTTGTCTACTTAGATACATCCACATTATATTATATATAAATCAGGGCCGACCCCACATGGTGGTCTAATAACCCATCGGCAAGTACACACACTTGCAACACTTGTCAATCCACATGACGACACTTCCTTATAGAGGAATAACACATCTCTTATAAGGGTACAATAAATATATATATAATACACAGATGAAATACATTCCGAAGTTACATATACATCAACAAAAAATTCCATCAAAAAAAAAAATTTGCTACGGGGATTAGAATCGATTTAAGACCTAACAAGTCTACACATAGCTTTCAATAATTATAACAACCCTATAATTCAGTTGTAAACTTATGACTTAGCCTATCTTAGCTAAATGAGTTCAATGTAATATGATACTCGTTATTTTGAATCAGATAACTCCATTAATTATTTGTGTACTACTATGCTAGCATACAGGTTGTAAACCTTAAAATAAATTACTTGTTTCATATTTTGATGTGTTATGTCGGCCTTGTTCCATGTTACAGTTTGTATACTTGTCTTGTATTACTAAGGTGATGCCTTCGTCATGATTTCCTTTTACGATCTGTGCTTAATGTCACTTTTATTGATATTAGGGTTTTACAGGACCTAAGGTCTTACTTAGCTTCTTATAAGCTAAAGCATGTTAAACTTCTTGTTTGTAGGTGTGACATAAGGGAACAACTAGTCCCTTGAATTCTAAAGAGATCTAGGTGACACACAAAAGCACCAAGGTAAGAAGTATTCTAAGTTAAGTCTTTGTATAAGAAAAATAATGGCTCCTCCAACTATAGAAGGAAGGGTAAAAATCTAACTCTTAGTGGAGGCAGATCGAAAGTTAATACACCCATGTGAAAGCTTGTGGATGTTATCCAGGCTGGATATGGATTATACCCTAACAGAAAAGCCAAAGTGGTTGTCTTCTGTGTTTTCCAAATTGGTGAGGACAGATGAGGGTTCTCGGCCCTTCCAACATTGGGGAAAAGGAATGCGCCTGGTCTAACACAGGCTCCTTTGCATCCATGTTTGAATCCAGAGGTAATTTCTGTGAATTTAATAGCATTTTGGAGTTTTGTAGAGATTATTTCTTTTGCAATTATTTTATTTCATAAATTAACCTCTGTCTTCTTTGTTTTCCTGCCAAGAGGTTCTCTGGATGCTGTACGATGGGCTTGACTTGAGGTTGAATAAAGGTTGGGTTGTGAGAGCTCCGACGCCTTCGGTCCTGGTAAGACCTAGGCACCCTAGAACTCTACGATCCCTTCGGATTTCTATGGTGTGATGTTTTGAAAATATGGAACAGAGTTTTTGGTTGGCTTCATTGGGAGTTACAAGGGTTTATACGAGCCCCCTCTGTTAGATGGTAAACACTTTCGTGTTCTATTTTCTTATAGCGTTGATGGCTGAGATATTAATTCTTTTTGTAAGCCTTCGATAAAGAATATTTGGAAATATACAAATTTAAATGTTTAGTTGGAAATCCTCTTTTGTTTCCATACCATGGAGTCTGTGTGAAAGGTTACATTACGGCCTCTTTGCTTGTTGAAACCCTTGCTGTATAAATTTTAAATGATTAGCAGTGTTACTTCTGAGTTTGGTATATATTGTTTATTATTCTGAAAAGAATTCATGTATAGCTTGGTTGCAACTACTGCATCTGCATTTTTAGCTTGTTGTTGCCATTATGGCCTTTGATAGGGGTTAAGGCGTTCTTTTAATGATGACAAGATGAACCTAGGGTTCTAGCATTGTCAAACGCTGCCAATGTTGTATTATGTAGCTATAGGTGCCTCAGCTGTATGTATTTGATACTGAGCTTGGGTTATTTAAATTTTTAAATGTATTACTTGGGAATTTTAACCCTATGGGTCATGAACCCTAGACTTGGGCTAAGTCTATCCTTAGTTAGGGAGAATATCCATTAATTGTTTTACAATAATTATGAGAGCGTTATTTTTTGTAGGGTAATCACTATCGAGCTCTGATAAATGCGTTCATTTTGTACTTCATTTATGGGCAAACCCTATTTGTAAATTATATATATATATATATATAGTTTGTTAAACATTCCCACAACATGCCTGCAGTTGGTATGCCCGCATCCTGCAGTTTATATGCCCACAGCCGGTATGTCCACAGTTGGTATGCCCACAGCCTGCAGTTTATATGCCCGCAGTCGGTATGCCCGCAATTGGTATGCCTACAAGCTACAGTTTATATGCCCGCAGTTGGTATTCCTGCAGCCTGCATTTTATATGCCCACATTCGGTATGCCCTCAATTGGTATGCTTTTAATTTAATTTATCTTAATGATTTGGTTTATTCCAGTTGGACTGGAAAATTATGAGTAACAATCCCTTACAGGAATTCGATATAGGCCAGTGTTTTTAACTATGTTTAAATGATGCTTATGTCCATATTAGGATTTATTTAAATAATTAGTATTACTATACTGTATGGAAGGGGTTAAGGCATTCTTTTAATGACGACAAGTTGAACCTAGTGTTCTAGCATTGTCAAACGCTGCCAATGTTTTATTATGTAGCTAAAGGTGCATCAACTTTATGTATTTGATACTAAGCTTGGGTTATTTAAATTTTTAAATGTATTACTTGGAAATTTTAACCCTATGGGTCACGAACCCTAGACTTGTGCTAAGTCTATCGTTATTTAGGGAGAATATCCATTAATTTTTTTACAATAATTATGAGAGCATTATTTTTTGTAGGGTAATCGCTATCGAGCTCTGATAAATGCATTTGTTTTGTTCTCCATTTCTATGGAAACCCTATTTGTAAAATATATATATATAGTTTGTTAAACATGCCCACAACATGCCCACAACCTACAGTTTATATGCCCGTAGTCGGTATGCCCGCAACTGGTATGCCTACAGCCTGCTGTTTATATGCCCGCAGTCAATATGCCCGCAGTTGGTATGCCTGCAACCTGCAATTTATATGCCCGCAGTCGGTATGCCCGCAGTTGGTATTCCCGCAGCCTGCAGTTTATATGCCCGCAGTCAGTATGCCCACAATTGGTATGCTTTTAATTTAATTTATCTTAGTGATTTGGTTTATTCCAGTTGGATGGAAAATGATGAGTAACAATCCCTTACATGAATTCGATATAGGCTAGTGTTTTTAACTATGTTTAAATTATGTTTATGTCCATATTAGGATTTATTTAAATAATTAGTATTACTGTACTATATGGAAGGTGTTATGTAAATTCGATAGTGTCTTCTCGAATTCTAGGTTGTATATTAATATGTTGATATTGTATGAGATTATACTTGTTAGTTAATATGTGATTAAGGGAGAGAGATTCTGCATTCAGGATGTAGTCCTTGGACTTCGATGATAATTATTATTTATGTAAATATATGTAAATATATACTGTAATAGCTATTTGAGTGTGTATGTTTACAATGACTAACCTAACCCTGTATACTAACCATATGAGCTTATTCTAAAATAAAAATAAACTTCTTATTATGTTTTAAACTATTATTAGCCTACTTAAATTCATATACTCAATTACAATAATACATCTGTCTAAACAATAATAGTCATTTCTTCTGTAATAAATCTATAAATTACAGGGAAGTAAACATTCATACTTTAATTCAAAAGCATAACAATAATCTTGGAAACATTCTTCATTCATGAAATTTTTCAGAAATATACAGAAAAACAAAGTAAAGATGGTAACCAGAACAATAAAGAACCTGTTAACTTTTGAAGTGGACAATATCCAAAGAAGACCGTTCCTCCCAAGTGTCTCCTAAAATAGTCAAGATTACTTTCTTCAGAACCCCCGAGTTTGTTCATTGAACCACCAGGACAAAGACTTGGTGTAGAAGCTTATTATGTTCTCTCAACAATCAAACTTGCATACAAACTACCAACTAGAAAGTGAATGATGTTGCTTTCATTTGTCATTTTTGCCTTCTACACTAGATTATTCCTCCTAGTGGGTCAGTGAACACTCTTCAACAGTCCTCTTTGGGTAGGTGTCTCTTCTTTTATTTATTTAATAATAAAATATTCAATTACAGTCATCTTTGACCATCCTTGGTCAACAACATAAAACTTTAAAATAAATTTTAAAATAATTTTTTTCCACAACATAAAATGTTTTTAGTTCTAGGTGGGTTACAAACACCCCCTCTTAAGTTCAACATCGTCCTCGATGTTGCTTAAGTATCTTCTGAGTCTTCCTGAAACAGAATTGGATATGCTTTTCTACATATGACTCTCCAATTACCAGGTTGCTTCATTTGGACTAAGGTGCTTCCATTGCACCTTTACCTGTCCAATGAGGCGATTCCGAAATAAAATTTCTCTCCTGTCGAGGACACAATCCGGTTCCACCTGAAAATATCCTTCTGGTTCTACCTAGATAACATTCCAATCAATTACATGAGTAGCATCATGTACATATTTTTTCAATATAGAAATATGAAACACGTTATGTACTTTGAGATTAGGTGGCAAAGCTAACTTGTAAGCCATTGGTCCAACTCTTGACAATATCTCAAATGGTCCACAATACTCGGGTGCTAATTTAGCACAACTCCCCAACTTAAAGGAGGTTTTTCCGGGTTTTACCTTGACAAAGACATGCTCACCCACTTGGAATTTTTTCTGAGTTCTTTTAAGGTCTGCATGACTCTTCTGTCTGTCTTGTGCAATTTTCAGATTGCTTTGTACCTGGTTCACCGTTAGTTCCATTTATTTCAACAATTCTGGTCCTAACATTAATCTATCGACTGGATTACTCCATGGAATGGGAGTATTACACTTCCGACCATACAGTATTTCAAATGGACTAATTTTAGTTGAAGCTTGATAATGATTGTTAGAAGCAAACTCAACCAAGTGCAAATATTCTTCCCATTTGTTTGGTTGATCCCTAACATACATCCTAAGCATATATTTTAAAACTTGATTTACTCTTTTAGTTTTTCCATCCGTTTGCAGATGATAAGTTGTACTGAAATTTAATTTAGTGTCCAATCCTTTAAATAATGACTTCCAAAAATTACCAGTAAACTTAGAATCTCTATCAGAAATTATTATATTAGGAATTCCATGCAAACGAAAAAATTCTTTCATAAAGACATCAACAATATTAACAACCTTATAAGTAGATTTAACAGTTATAAAGTGGGCTTCCTTGCTAAATTTATCTACTACTACCATCACAAAATCAATTTTTTTTTTATTTTTTAGGCAGTCCTGTTATAAAATCAATACTGATAATTTCCCATTTTCAATTTGGAATTGGTAATGGCTGCAATATACCCGTTGGGTGTTGATGCTCAGCTTTAACCTGCTAACATTCAATACACCTAGCTATATATTCAGCTACTTCATTCTTCATGTTAGGCCAAAAATCATATTTTCTTAGCATTGTTATCATGTTTTGGTAACCAGGATGTCCTGAGTAAGGACTCTTATGTACTTCGTTCAATATCAACAATTTAATTTCTAGTACATTAGGTACATTTACTCTATTTTTATACATCATTAAACCTTTTTCATTAAAATTGAAATCTATTTTTATATTTTCAGATTCATTTTCTGCAACTTTCTTTCTTAAATTTTGATAATTTTTATCAATTTTTATTCCATCTTCAAACTTATTTTCTAGATATGTTTTGTAGCTGCTAACAGCAGCTATAAAATACAGTCTTATGTTTCTACTTAAAGCATCAGCCACCTTATTCTCCTTCCCTTTTATATGTTTGATTTCAAAATCATATTCACTAAGGAAAGCTAACCATCTTACTTGCCCGGCATTTAGATTTTGTTGATCAAAGAAATATTTTAAACTTATGTTATCGGTCATTAATAGAAATCTTCTACCGATTAGATGATGGCGCCACATTTTCAAGGGATGAATTATGACATCCAACTCTAAATCGTAAGTAGCATTATTATTTTCATGTATTTTTAACTTTCTTGATTCATATGTTGTTACATGATCTTCTTGAGTTAAAACACCACCTAGTCCCTCATTGCATGCGTTAGTACATACAACAAAGTACTTGTATGGATCTGCTATTTTTAAAATAGATGCGGTAGTTAATAATTCTTTTAACTTTTTAAAGCTTTCTTCACATTTTAAATCCCATACAAATCTCTTCCCCTTTTTCTATAAGGATGTTATAGGATTCACAATTCTCGAAAATTCTTCTATGAATTTTTGGTAATAGCCTGTAATTCCCATGAGTGATCGTACATCCATTACATCCTTAGGGACATGCCATTCATTTATCGCTCTTATTTTATTTGGGTCAACTGATATTCCTTCTTTCGATATCAGAAGACCTAAATATTGTATCTTATCTTTAAAGAATTCACATTTATTGAATTGAGTGTATAATTTTTGTTCTTTTAGGACTTGTAATATTATCTGCAAATGTTCATCATGTTCTTCCTTTGTTTTTGAATAAATCAGTATGTCATCAATAAAGACAACTATGAATTTATCCAAATATTTTCTTAAGACATTGTTCATTAAACACATGAAAGTTGTTGGAGCATTCGTTAGCCCAAAAGGCATAACTACAAACTCATAATGCCCATAACGGGTTCTAAATGCAATTTTAAATATGTCTTCATCTTTAATTTGGACTTTATGATATCCAAATCTCAAGTCTATCTTTGAGAATATCGTTTCTCCACGTACTTGATCAAACAGATCATCTATGTGGAGCAATGGATATCTGTTTTTTATTGTCATCTTGTTTAACTGACGATAATCTATACACAGGCATAAGGTACCGTCTTTATTTTTAACAAAAATGATAGGTGCTTCCCAAGGAGATACACTCAGTCTTATATAATTTTTATCTATTAACTCCTTTAATTGTAGTTTTAATTCATTAAGTTCTAGGATATTCATCCGGTGAGGGGCCTTTGAATTTGTTACCGCTCCAGGTTCCAACTCAATGGTAAAATCCAATTCTCTTTTCGGAGGCAGTCTTGGAATCTCTTCTAGGAATACATCTGAAAATTCTTTTAATATTGGTATGTCTTCAAATTTTAATTTATCTTCTTTATTCATGTGTTCATCATTCATTACATGTACAACAAAAAATTTACAACCTTTACGTACAGATTTTTTCATTTGTAAGGTTGAAATCTGTCTAACAGAAACTTTCCTAGGAATTCCTTTCACTATGACAGTTTCTCCTTTTTCATTTAAGCATGTAAATGTTTTCCCAAAACAGTTTAAAACTACTCTGTGTTTTTCCATCCAATCTATACCTATTAAAACATCATATGAACCTAGAGGTAACACATTCAATTTCACTTGAGTTTTGAATTGACTCATAAACATTTCACAATATTTAACATAGCTAACTACCTTTCTCTTAGTTCATGTAGATAATTGTACCATCCAAGACTTTTCAAACTTATTCAATTGCAAATTACAACTTTCTGCTATACTAGGTGACACATAGCTTAGGCTTGCACCTAGATCTATCAAAATTGAAATTGGTTTGTTCTTTATAATACCTTCTATCTCAACCATAGATTCCTGGTGATCAACCTGTCAATTCTCCAAAGCTGCATTAATTATGGGCATCTCGTTTGCTATGTCACCAACAATTGCTTCTCTTGTACTGTATGAACATTGCTGAAAATCCTCTTTCTATTGGGGCAGTCATTTGCATAATGAGGTCCCTGAAAATCACAACATTTTAGAGGTTCTCTTTTTTCAGTATTTTTAACATATGTATTAGGTATTTCTCTGTTCTTTACTGCTAAAAAATTATGCTGTGTATTACCCTTAAAGTTTGTCCCTTGATAATTATTTTTAGGATAATTTCGGGAACCATTTCCAAAATTTCTATTGAACTTAAAACTCTTTCTTCTTTGTTCAAAGTTATTTGCTCTTTTAACTTTCCAATTAGGTACACCTTCTCTTTTATTTCTGCTTTGTTCAAAACATAAATTAGCCTTTCTCATAGCTTCTTCAAGGGTCTTAGGATTATCATATTCAATTATGTCCTTAAAGCTAAGAGGTAAGAAACTTAGGAACCTCTGTATCTTGGGATTTTCATCAATGATATAAGGTACGTATCGTAATAAACTTAAAAATTTAGTACTTAGTTCCTTCATAGTCATTGATCCTAGCTTTAAATCATAAAATTCCTTAGCCCATTCTTCGTAATATTATTCAAACAAATTTTTTCTCTTAAAGTATTTTTTAAAGGTCCTCCAAGTTACATATTTTTTCTTAATATTTTTTACTCTTTTTATGTCCTTCCACTAGATATCAACTTTTCCAGTTAATTTATATATAGCCATATTTTCTTTTAGTTTGTCTGAATAATTATAGATTTGAAAATATTTTTTTCATCCCAGACAGCCATGCCTCTGCTTCTTCTCCTTTTTCCACCTCACCATTAAACATTCGTGGCTTTATCTTTTTAAACTCTCCTCGTATTTCTTCATAAGGTTTATATTTCTCTTTTTAGGGCTACTATCTTGCTTTCACTGGAATAATTATATTTCTCTCTATGTAGTTTAACATCATTTTCCGCGGAGGAATTACTTTCATTATTAGAAAATTTTAACTTTTTTCCTTTACGCTTGTAAGATAAAGTTCGAGATTCAGATTCAGGTTCTTTCCTTTTATCTTTCTCTTCATTATGTAATTTACTCAACAATACATCATTCATTTCTTCTTGTGCCCTCATAATTCTTTCATTATCTTCCTTAACATTTTGTATTTCAACTTTTAAATCTCTCAAAGTTTGGAGTAATTCTGTTGAGTTATTATTTATATCATTATTCAGTTCCACCCATATATTAGCATTATTAACATCTTCTTATTCATGACTTTGATGTGTTGCATCTTCGGCATGTAACATACCCACCCATCATACCAGCATGGGAGAGAACATCATTCTAATTCCAGACATCTAGCCCCATACTTAGTAAACAAACATTCATATAAAATGAATGTTGGACATATGCAATGCATAAATATTTGAAAACATAGCAGAATTAAATTCTATTACACATCCATCATACATTCAATACATTCATGTCATTCATTGAATAAATACATTGCAGAATTTAAACACATTAGAGTACTTATCTTCAAAAAAGTAGTCCCGATCAACCAGCTATGCAACTGCAACTTTCCACCCAACCATAGGCCAGTTGTGCTTATCTATCTCTTGATACAACTGTCAACCCCGGGCTGGGCATGATTTCTACAAGGAACCAGGGAACAACAGACTCACACATAGCCAAACATACACCAAATTGAACCAAGCCAATCTACAATTGGGTTTATCAGGATGCTCGAAAATGGAAAGGAAGAATTGCTAAGCTAGTGAGCTCAATCACAGAGCCATGGATACCTCTACAAGATCTATCTAGCTTGGCACCCACAATGCCTACACACCCCACTCAAGGAAGTATTCCCTTCACCAATACACAGTCCCTTAGGCCATACCTTCCAATCTAGAGTGTCCAAGGTGTGCATAGAAGAGTAGCCAGCCCTCTTGATCTTCTTGAGAGGTTCAAACCTAACAACAATAGTATAAGTGTTGG
Organism: Larix kaempferi; assembly: GCA_027924585.1. Taxonomy (NCBI): domain Eukaryota; kingdom Viridiplantae; phylum Streptophyta; class Pinopsida; order Pinales; family Pinaceae; genus Larix; species Larix kaempferi. The sequence goes on along the minus strand of BSBM01000776.1, from coordinate 1,522,761 downwards.
GCATGAAGAAACATTTTTTACAGTGAGATGCCCAAATATGGGGTTTCTACCAGTTCAGAAAAACGTGGGCAGCCAAAACGAAATGGAAAAATGGGGAACAACCCTGAGAAGCCAAATCCATTTTCAGAAAAACGTCCATGGACATTCTGGGGCAAAAATGACCTCCATATTATCCCCAAATCGTGTTCCTCCTCTCCCAGCCACTGCATATCACAAAAACGAGCTCCCATGCATGGAAAAATGCAGGAAAATGATGAAAAACGTGATGGGGAAATCCCAACTAGTTCAAACTACATGAGAGAGCAAAGTCCATGGGTTCAGAATGGCTTTGGGCACAATTTTCTGGGTGTTTTCTTGCCCATGAAGCAAAAATACGATTTTCTAGGTTGATGGCTTTCCCATGCACGAAATTGACTACCATATCTCTCCATCCCCAAGGCATTAAGTGCCTCAACCAACTCTTGGAAAAATTTAATGATTGGGTGCATAAGCCAAAATGGGTAGTTGAGGGTTTATGGGTTTTCTCATTGACACATGGGTTAACACTATTGGCTCAAGGGTTTGAATAATTTCCCTCCTTATTCCTTATAAAAATCATGCCCCATCTCTTTGTTGCATTGCATAGCTAGTTGTGGGTATTTCATTAAAATTTGTATTTACATGATTTATTAATTTACATTATGCATGCCCAACACAAGAACCATATGCAACTATTTTAATTGTCGATACATGAAACGCTAAATCGATGGTGGGGCCTTGGCCTTGAGCTCCTCACCATGATTAATAACAATATTTACATCATTTACAATTTTAATGCAATAGGGTCAAAATCGGGATATTACATTCCCCTCCCCCTTACATTAGCACTGTCCTTAGTGCTCATCAAAATTGAACAAAAATGGATATGCCACTCTCATGGCATCCTCCAGCTCCCATGTATCCTCATTGGGACCATAGTGCTTCCATTGCACCTTTACCTATCCGATGTCTCGGTTCTTGAGCAATGTTACCCTCTTGTCTAGGATGCGCAATGGATCGATTTGGAACTCTCCCTCGGATTCCACCTAGATCACATCCCAATTAATCACATGGTTAGGATCATGTACATATTTCTTAAGCAAAGAGACATGAAAAACATTATGAGCTCTAGTGCTAGCAGGTAATGCAAGTCTATATGCAACTGGCCCTATTCTTTCAAGCACTTCAAATGGCTCACAATATCTAGGTGATAGCTTGGCACAACCCCCAAGATTCAAGGAACTCTTCCTTAGTCTCACTCTAAGATACACATGATCCCCAACACTAAATTCCTTATGCACTCTAAACTTATCTGCATAACTTTTTTGTCTATCCTGGGCTATTTTTAAATTATGTCTGATCTTTGCAATCTCTTATTCCATTTCCTCAAGCAATTCCGACCCAAGTACAATTCTGTTCACTGGATTATCCCAAGTCACTGGTGTCCTACACCTTCTGCTGTACAAAGCCTCATATGGACTTATTCCCAATGATGCTTGTTTCCCATTGTTATATGCAAACTCTACCAAGTGTAGATAATCCTCCCACTTGGATGGTTTGTCCATAACATACATGCGAAGCATATCTTCAAGCCCCTGATTTACTCTTTCTATTTTCCCATCTGTTTGAGGATGGCATGCGGTACTAAAGTTCAACTGTGTACCCAAATCTGCAAAGAGACTTTTCCAAAAATTGGAAGTGAACTTGGTATCCCTGTCAAAGATTATTGCCTAAGGAAATCCATGTAATCTGAAAATTTCCTTCTTGAAAATATTTGCAATGGCATTGACTTTATGTGTGGACTTAACTGGTATAAAATGTGTTGCCTTTGTTAACTTGTCCACCACCACCATGATGGAATCATGTTGTCTCATCGTCATCGGCAAACTTGTAATAAAATCCATGGAAATTACTTCCCACTTCCATTCTGGAATTGGCAATGGATGCAATAAACCTGCTGGGTGTTGGTGTTCAACCTTCACCTGCTGACATTTCATGCACCTAGAAATGTATTCAGTGATGTCCTTCTTCATCTCTGGCCAGAAATAATATTTTCTTGCCGTAGCAATTGTTTTTTGATATCCTGGGTCACCGGAGTATGGAGCTTTATGGATTTCATCCATAACAATCCTCCTCAAATCTGCCACATTTGGAATATAGACTCTATTCTTATAAGAAAGAAGTTCGTCTTCTTCCAAATGATATCCTTCATACTTCTTTTCAAGGCCTTGCTGCTGCAATTTGTCCTTTAATTGCACATACACTTCATCCTCAACAATATGGTTAACAATCTGCTGCCTCAAATCTGGTTGGCAAGTGCTAAGCATTGCCACATGCATTTCATGTACTTTCCTGCTGAGTGCATCTGCTACCTTATTTTCTATCCCTTTTATGTGTTTCATCTCAAAATCAAATTCACACAAAAATTCCAACCATCTAGCTTGCCTAGCATTTAAAGTTGGCTGATCAAACAAGTATTTCAGACCACAATGGTCTGCCCTTAGCTCAAATTTTCTGCCCATTAAGTAATGCCTCCACATCTTTAAAGCATGTACTATGGCTGCAAGTTCTAAACCATGAGTAGCATAGTTTTTCTCGTGCTCCTTCAACTTTCTTGACTCATAACATACCACATGGTTGTCTTGCATAAGAACTCCTCCAAGTCCTTGGTTGCATGCATCGGTACACACCACAAAGTCTTTTTTTGGGTCTGCAATTTTCAAAATTGGTGCACTCGTAAGAAAATTCTTCAACCGTTGGAAACTTTCCTCACATATTGGTGACCATTCAAGCTTTATTCCCTTCTTTTGCAAAGAAGTGATCGGGTTTGCAACCTTGGAGAATCCTTCAATAAACTTCTGGTAGTACCCAGCAAGTCTCATAAAGGATCTCACATCTGTCACATTCCTTGGAGTTGGCCAGTTCATAATGGCTTCAATCTTCTCAGGGTCCACAGATATTCCTTCGTCTGAGATAATGTGACCCAAATAATGAATTCTATCTTTATAAAAGTCACATTTGATCAACTTTGCATACAGTTTATGCTCCCTTAGCAATTGCAATGTCATTCTCAAATGTTCTTCATGCTCTTCTTCATTCTTAGAATAGATGAGAATGTTGTCCAGAAAAACAAGAACAAACTTGTCCAAATACTTGCTAAAAACACTATTCATGAGACACATGAATGTAGCCGATGCATTGGTGAGACCGAATGGTAACACCACGAACTCATAGTGTCCATACCTAGTTCTAAAGGTTGTCTTATGAATATCTTACTCTTTGATTCTTACATAATGGTAACCTGACCTTAAGTCAATCTTTGAAAATATTCTTGCTCCTCTCATTTGATCAAAAAGGTCATCAATTCGGGGCAATGGGTATTTGTTCTTCACAGCGACCTTGTTCAACTGCTTGTAGTCAATATATAACCTGAGTGTTCCATCTTTCTTTTTCACAAATAGAACAGGTGCTCCCCATGGGGACACACTTGGCCTGATATATTTCTTTTCCAGCAACTCTTGTAATTGCATTTTCAATTCTAGCAATTCCGGTGTACTCATCCTATACGGTGTCTTGGACACTGGTGCTGCTCCTGGCACAAGTTCAATTGTAAAATCAATGTCTCTCTTTGCAGGAAGTCCAGGAATCTCATCAGGAAAGACATCCTTGAATTCCTGCAATACATGATAGTCCTCTAACATAGGAGTTTCATTTTCTGTTGCCTCCAAAACACAGGCTGCGTACAATTGACAACCCTTTCTACAGAACTTCTTCAGCTGCATGGCTGAAACCTGCCTAACAGAAGTCACCTTTGGAATGCCTTTTACAACCCTTGGGTTTCCTTCTTCATCCATGCATTCAAAAGTTTTATTGTAGCAGTCAAGTTTAACCCTGTGTGCCTCTAACCAATCCATTCCAATGAGAGTATCATAGGAACCCAGTGGCAAAACATTCAGATTTGCACAAGTGAACAGCCCATCCATCTCTAAGGGACATTTCTCTACAATTTCACTAACTTTTCTCTTGGTTCCAGTGGCTAGTTGTACTAACCATGATTTACTATGCTTTGATTTCTTAAAAGCACAAGTCTCAACAATTTTAGGAGTGATATAACTGCGAGTAGATCCAGAATCAATCAAAATAGAAATAGATTTCTTAGCAATCTTACCTTCAACTTCAACCACAGTTGATTGATGATCTGCTTGGCGGTCGTCTAGCGCTGCATAGATTCTAGGGATTGTCCTCGCCACTTGACCCACAGTTTCAACTCCTTGGATGCTGTGAACTTGATTTGCATTCTCATTCCGATGTGGATAGTTCCTAAGCATGTGGTCTCCTCCACAACCCCAACATTGAAGTCGTTCTCTTGGCTTGTCTCCCATCGTCCTAGTTGGCTCAGTCACAACCTGTGATGACTGCCTTTGCTGATTTCTGATATGAGGAGGTTTGAAACCTTTCTTCCTTTGGTCAAACTTCTCATGTTTCTTGTCCTTCCATGCCTTATGGAAATCAGGTTTGCTTTTGTTTTGATTATAGTAGTAATTGGCCTTCCTTATTGCCTCTTATAGAGTTCAAGGCTCATCAAATTCAATCCTATCTTTATATGACTGAGGTAGTCCACTTAGAAAATGTTGAATTTTCACCTTGTCATCTCGAATATACCTAACATACCTTAGCAGTTCCAAGAACTTGTTTGCATACTCTTCCATGGTCAATTGTCCCAATCTCAGCTTATGGAACTCTTTGATCTTGTCATCATAGTACCTATCAAAGAGGTACTTCTACTTGAAGTATTTCTTGAACTGCTTCCACACAATCTTTCTTTCATTGATCTTCTTCACTTGCTTGATGTGTTCCCACCATATAGATGCTCGTCCATTCAAGTTGAAGATGGCGACCCTTGCCTTCATATTTCCAGAGTAGTCTTGGACTTGGAAATACTTTCTCATCCCAAGAAGCCAAGCTTCAACTTCTTGACCAGACTTTACCTCTCCATCAATGTAGGAGGTTTTGCCTTCTTAAATTCTCCATGTGAATTGTTCTTGTGATGCCTCTTCCTCTTACTCTTGCGAGATGAAGAGCTTGAACCTTCAATGGATCCTTTAGAGTCAAATGATCCACTAGAAGAGATTTCTGGAGTATATTTTCTGTCTCTAGAAACTCTTCTTGAGCTATTGGTCCTCTTACGGGAATTCCTCTTTGAACTCCTGCCACTCCTTTCTGGATTTGATGTCTGATGCCCAAAGTTTATTTTCCTTTGGATATCTGTCAAACTCTGCAACATGGCTGCATTTAACTGATTTTGTTCTTCCTGATCTTTAATCATCCTTTCATTATCTTCTCTACAGCTTTGCAACTCCACCCTTAGTGTAGGGGTCCCCAAAAAGAAAACTTCCACTACGATTTTTTTTTTTTTTTTTTTTTTTTTTTACAGAAGAAGATATAAAAGCCACAACATCTAGTTCTATCTATTGTAGTACATGAATGTCAATATATAAAACTATATACTCAGATTAAGTCATTCTCAAAAGATTTAGCAAAATAAATAAAATAAAAATACTTCAAAACTGTTTTCGACGGTTGGTCCAGCGAATCAATGGAGTCCTCAAAGTGTTTTCCGCACGATCCAATCCAATCTCCTGATGAAGTACCGAGTGACCCCTCGGTTGACCACCCTACCGTATCGAGGTTACTCTTATTCGACTCGAACCCCCGAGCTCATGGGGTCGTAAGAACACACACAATAGCCTCCCAAAAGGATCTCCCAATCCCCATCCCGGCTAATCCCAACTCCAAGGATTATAACATAATCCGAGATTATGATGACCATCCAGCATTAGGGAGCAAGAGAGATCCCTCTCTCTTTCTCCTCCCTCTTTATATAGGAAAAGCTTCTGTGTCATGTGTCTGTCCATGCACATTATTTAAATTAATTTAATATTTTAATTAGCTTTATTCTCAATTACAAGTGTCTGTTTTTCACTCAATGTGTACACCTAACTCCCTAAATAAGTGCAAGGTAGGTGTAGTTGTCTTTAAGAGAGTTTCAGTTGTGTTTGTCTTCTCAAATCTAGTTGTTGTAGAAGATCCATGTTTATTCTAATATTTTCCTTTTCTTTTTCTGTTTTATAAGAGCAAATATTTTATTTAAAAATATTTTCTTACTAGATCCAAATCTTTTTCTTTTCTTTCTCTTTTTCTAAAGTAAAAGAAATATTTATTTAAATAATTATTTATTCTATTTAAAATATTTCATTTTGAAATAATTAAATATATTTCCATTAATTAAAAAAAGAACATTATCTTTTCTAAATTTCAAATTTTTCTCTCAACCATAATAGCAGGAAGGACCGGCAGATGTCGGTCAAAGGCAAAGATCCGGGGCAATCATAAGGACTATCATGATTGTTATCTCGTCCCTTAGTGGTCAACGACATATGGGGACCCGAACCGACACAACTTTTACGGAAAGCAAGGATTCCGACAAACAAAGAAAAAATAATTACAACTGTGGGTTATGGCCCACCAAAGCTTTCAATCCCATGCGTCATGGCCAGCACGACATCATGATAATAATAATAATAATAAAATATTGAATAATTTATTATTAAATTCTCTAAAGCTTCCACATGTATATTATTTAATTATGTATATATGAGTAGTTTTCTTTTTCCATTCTTCTTTCGTCTAGGTACCTCTCTGGCGAGCCCTTCCGACAGTATCCTTCTTTCTTCTCATGGGGAGTACTGCGTAGCGATCGGGAGTCGTTACCGCGATCTCTCAACTACGCTCCTTGGAGATTGAGGGATGTTGAGGGATAAGGTTCTCCTTATTGCACGCCCTCAACTCATCGTATGCGACCAAATCGTTATGGTCTTGCCCATACGGCATACGCTTCACCGGGTGAGCTGAAACGGCTTCATTCGTGCATGGATTACCAGTTCAGGGTTGACAGTCAGTTGTCGTACCCCTAAGTGTTCTTTCCATTCTTACGACCCCTAAATTTCCATTGTGGGTCAGTCGGTAAATCGTCTTACCTGTGACTGCACACACTCAAGCGCACGTTAGTAGCGCTGCACTATAAAATATTTCATCATCCATCATAATATCTTAGCCAGTCGAGCATATATTTCATTCATCATTTTCTCTCAATCAGTCGATCATATCTATCATTCAGTCATTGTATCTCAATCAGTCGAGCATATGTAACATTCAGTCATTCTATCTCAATCAGTAGAGCATATATATCATTTAGTCATTCTATCTCAATCAATCGAGCATATCTATCATTCAGTCATTGTATCTCAATCAGTCAAGCATATGTAACATTCATTCATTCTATCTCAATCAATCATCATTCATTTCATAAATTCACAAATCATTAAGCAAGGCATTCATTTATTAAGTAAAGTATCAATTTCTATAATTGTTGTTCATAGCGTCGTTTCGTTTGTCGTCATGCAAATCATCATGCGTTCTTCAGTCGTTCAAGTATTTTCAAAATTCAAAGGATCAATTACTAGAGTTTATTCGATCGGGTCACTTGGAAAGTGTCCTCAAGTCTACGGTTAGTCAATGTACCGAGGCGGGCATTACACTTAGGCTCCTCATGGTGGTTGCAATATCTAGGGGAGTCTCTCAATTTCTTCTCCTATTGGATTCTGTTTCAGCATTCTCAACATGTATGTTTTCCCCCATGGCATATGTCTCAGGCTCATAGGGATCCTGTGCATCATCCATGATGTTGATATTCTTGGCCCAACCAAGACCAGAACTTTCCAACAGCACTTATCTGGAATGCTGCTTTGATGTGACTATAATTCTGCAAAATGTGTTTATAAACACAACTGTTAGCTACATTATAATGATATAAATTATTTGCATGTATGTGGGGAAATCCCATATTTATAGCTTTGTCCAATCATAGACTTTTCCCATTTGGCACAATTATTAAGGTTAAAATGACCGCCATTGTCGCGGAAATTTAGCTTAAAAAGTGTCGCCCATGTCGCGGAATTTTTAAGCTACAATCTGCCGCCGCGCACATCGCAGATTTTATCCATAAAATTGCCGCGGATGTTAAGGTTATTTTCGCCGCCGCGCACCGCGCACGTCACATATTTTATCCTTAAAATTGTCGCGGGTGGCGCGGCTCCTATCGCTAAGTTTGCCGCCGCGTGCGTCGCAGAAAATTAGTCTATCTTTCACCGCCATGCATGCAAAAAGTTAGCTTAACCTTCACTGCCGCCACAGCCCTTAGGCAAAAATTTTGAAACACTTAGAAAAATTTTTGAATTTTCTCTTCCCTTTCGGCGCAAAATTTAGCAGCTATTTCGCCGACCGTTGCGGCACTTTTGGGCTTTTCTTTGCCGACAGAGTCGTAAGAGTTAGCCCAATTTTTTCCGCCATGCGCGCAGAAAATTATCCCAATTTTCACCGCCGCACGCACAAAAAATTAGCCTAATTTTCGCCGCCACATGCCACAGAAATTAGTGTAACTTCCGCCGCCGCGTCACAGATATTTAACATAACTTTGTCGCTGCATCGCAAAATTTAACATTAATTCTGCCGCCACGCATCGCAAAACTTATCCTTAATTTCGCCGCTGCGCATCACAAAAATTAACGCTAAAATTGCCAGTAGAGTCACAAAAGTTAGCGCTAAACCCGCCAACCGCATCGTAGAAATTTAGCCCAATTTTCGTCGTCGCGCACGCAGAAAATTAGTCTAACTTTCACCGCCGTGTGCACAGAAAGTTAGCCTAACTTTCGCCACCACATGCGCAGAAAGTTAGCTTAACTTTCGCCGTCGCAGCCTTAGCAAAAAACTCAGAAAAATAGTTAGAAAAATTCAAAAATTTTCCTTTCTTTCTGTGATGATTATTGCTCAAGAGGAGGTGACTTTTTCCTTTGCAAACTCTGCAAATTGTTCACTCTTAGCCTATTGAGGCCCAACATGGTAATCTGTGGTGTTTAGAAGGGAACCTTCCCTTATAACTGTGATCATACTTGGCCCATAGAGGCCCAATGCTGTAGCCTATGGCTCTAATACCATTCTGTAACATACCCACCCATCATACCAGCATGGGAGAGAACATCACTCTAATTCCGGACATCTAACCCCATACTTAGTAAACAAAAATTCATATAAAATGAATGTTGGACATATGCAATGCATAAATATTTGAAAACACAGCAGAATTAAATTCTATTACACATCCATCATACATTCAAGACATTCATGTCATTCATTGAATAAATACACATGAGAGTACTTATCTTCAACAAAGTAGTCCCGAGCAACCAGCTATGCAACTGCAACGTTCCACCCAACCATAGGCCAGTTGTGCTTATCAATCTCTTGATACAACTTCCACCCCCGAGTTGGGCATGGTTTCTACAAAGAACCAGGGAACAACAGACTCACACATAGCCAAACATACACCAAATTGAACCAAGCCAATCTACAATTGGGTTTATCAGGCTACTAGGAAATGGAAAGGAAGAATTGCTAAGCTAGTGAGCTCAATCACAGAGCCATGGATACCTCTACACGATCTATCTAGCTTGGCACCCACAATGCCTGCACACCTCACTCAAGGAAGTATTCCCTTCACCAATACACAGTCCCTTAGGCCATACCTTCCAGTCTAGAGTGTCCAAGGTGTGCATAGAAGAGTAGCCAACCCTCTTGATCTTCTTGAGAGGTTATTTTCCCCACTAGGTTTATCAAGCCAATTTTGTCCACTACCACTCCAAATTTCTTGCTCACAAGTTCAAACCCAAAATAGGGATGCACATAACAGCAAAAGTATAAGTGTTGGGCATGAAGAAACATTTTTTACAGTGAGATGCCCAAAGATGGGGTTTCTACCAGTTCATAAAAACGTGGGCAGCCAAAACGAAATGGAAAAATGGGGAACAACCCTGGGAAGCCAAATATGTTTTCAGAAAAATTTCCATGGACATTCTAGGGCAAAAACGACCTCCATATCAGCCCCAAATCGTGGTCCTCCTCTCCCAGCCACTGTATATCACAAAAATGATCTCTCAGCCATGGAAAAATGTAGGAAAATGATGAAAAACGTGATGGGGAAATCCTAGCTAGTTCAGACTGCGTGAGAGAGCTCCAACACCTTTGGTCCTGGTAAGACCTGGGAACCCTGGAACTCTACGATCCCTTGTGATTTCTATTGTGTGAAGTTTTGAAAAGATGGAATAGATTTTTTGGTTGACTTCATTGGGAGTTCCAAGGGTTTATACGAACCCCCTCTGTTAGATGGTAAACACTTTTGTGTTCTATTTTCTTACAGCATTGATGGCTAATATATTAATTCTTTTTGTAAGCCTTCAAGAAAGAATATTTGGAAATATACAGAGTTAAATGTTTAGTTGGAAATCCTCTTTTGTTTCCAGACCATGGAGTCTGTGTGAAAGGTTACATTACGGCTCTCTGCTTGTTGAAACCCTTACTATATAAATTTTAAATGATTAGCAGTGTTAAATCTGAGTTGGGTATATATTGTTTGCTATTCTGAAACGAATTTGTGTATAGCTTGGTTGCAACTACTGCGTCTGTGTTTTTAGCTTGTTGTTTCCATTATGGCCTTTGATAGGGGTTAAGGCGTTATTTTAATGATGGCAAGCTAAACCTAGGGTTCCATCATTGTCAAACACTGCCAATGTTTTATTTTGTAGTTAAAGGTACCTCAGTTGTGTGTATTTGATACTAAGCTTGGGTTATTTAAATTTTTAAATGTATTACTTTGAAATTTTAACCCTATGGGTCACGAACCCTAGACCTATGCTAAGTCTATCCTTAGTTAGGGAGAATATCCATTAATTGTTTTACAATAATTATCAGAGTGTTATTTTTTGTAGGGTAATCGCTATCAAGCTCTGAGAAACGCATTCATTGTTTTCTTCATTTCTAAGCAAACCCTATCTGTAAACTATATATATATATATATATATATATATATATATATATATATATATATATATATATATATATAGTTTGTTAAACGTGCCCACAACATGCCCGCAGTTGGTATGCCTACAGCCTGTAGTTTATATGCCCGTAGTCGGTATGCCCGCAATTGGTATGTCTGCAGCCTACAGTCGGTATGCCCACAACCTGCAATTTATATGCCCACAGTCGGTATGCCCACAGTTGTTATGCCCACAGCCTATAGTTTATATGCCCGCAGTTGGTATGTTTTTAATTTAATTTATCTTAGTGATTTGGTTTATTCCAATTGGACTGGAAAATGATGAGTAACGATCCCTTACACAAATTCGATACAGGCCAGTGTTTTTAACTATGTTTAAATGATGTTATCTCCATATTAGGATTTATTTAATTAATTAGTATTATTGTACTGTATGGAAGGTGTTTTGTAAATTCGATAGTGTCTTCTCGAATTCTAGGTTAATTGTATATTAATATGCTAATATTGTATGAGATTATACTTGTTCGTTAATATGTGATTAAGAGAGAGATTCTACATTTAGAATGTAGTCCTTGGAATTCGATGATAATTATTATTTATGTAAATATATATAAATATATATTGTAATAGCTATCATAGTGTGTATGTTTACAATGACTAACCTAACCCTGTATACTAAACATACGAGCTTATTCTAAAATAAAAATAAACTTCTTGTTCTTTTTTAAACTATTATTAGCCTACATAAATTCATATACTCAATTACAATAATATATCTGTCTAAACAATAATAGTCATTTCTTCTATAATAAATATATAAATTACAGGGAAGTAAACATTCCTACTTTAATTCGAAAGCATAGCAATAATATTGGAAACATTCTTCATTCATGAATTTTTTCAGAAATATACAAAAAAACAAAGTAAATATGATAACCATAACAATAAAGAACTTGTTATATTTTGAAGTGGACAATATCCAAAGAAGACCATTCCACCCAACCGTCTCTTGAAACAACCAATCTTACTTGCTTCAAGACGGCCCCGAGCCTATTCACTGAACCACTAGGACAAAGACTTGGTGTAGAAGCTTATTATGTTCTCTCAACAATCAAACTTGCAAACATACTGCCAGCAATCTCACTTTAGCTTTCCCCTCATCGAATACCCTCTTGTGTGCTTAACTTTTTAGTGTGCAACAAATCCACAAGGTTCTAATGTGTGAGCCTCCTACTCATTCGATGGATATATGCTTACCTAGGTCTTTGGGTCGGTTTTGAATTTAATGAGCCACTTGCTCAGTTCCTCCTTTCTTGGGAACATTACCACAATTTAGGGAAGATGCCTCCTGCATCAGCTAGAAAGTGAATGTTGTTGCTGCCATTTGTCATTTTTTCCTTCTACACCACATCATTCCTCCTAGTGGGTCAATGAACACTCTTCAATAGTCCTCTTTGGATAGGTGTCTCTTCTTTTATTTATTTAATAATAAAATATTCAATTACAATCATCTTTGACCATCCTTGGTCAACAACATAAAACTTTACAATAACTTTTAAAATAATGTTTTTAGTTCTGGGTGGGTTACATCAGGAAATAATTGAGTTAGACTATGTATCATTTAGATGTGTGATTTTTAAATGTAAATGGTTTGATGTTTTTTATATATGGAGAAATGTCAAACATGACCTAGAAGTGAATTATACTCCATTGACATACATTGTGATTTTGATGGTAGAAACGGATTTAACACCATCAAAAAACCCTGGGTAACCCAAAATTTCAGAGTTTGACAGTTGTAACTAGGATTTTTAAAAACTTAGGCCGGATTTTTCAAAATCGTGGTGAAAAAATCAATTGTTTTCGTTCAAAATCGTAGAACTTTTAGACTACATTGTATTCTTCCATCATTATGTCTCTAATGAAAATTGGTGGTTTGCTATTCTTTGTACAGCCAAGGGAAAATGGGTTTTTTAAATGTACTTGTTGCAATTGTTGCATCAGCTCAAGAAGAGGATGATGTAAATGTGAGTGATCATGTAGAATTAGAATGGTAGTGATATCAAGTATTCATTGTGTTGTTAGTGGTTTATAAATCACCCAATGCTTGGTTGAACCATGTGCTTACAAACATATCAATGCCAAATATAAATAGGAAAATGATAAAAACAACTAAAAATTGAGTGTTTTACTTAAATAAATAAATGATCTCTAATATCTTCATTTTTCTTCTTTGATAAGTTCGATGACTAGGCAACCAATATATATAAATATTTGCATGAACTCAATTCACTATGATATTGCAATGCACACAATCGACTATGATTATGATCGGTAATTTATTATAATTGTTAATATTGTTAATAATTATAATAATAATTAATATTAATGTGGGGTTGTTATAATTTTTAATATTGTTAATAATAATTATAATAATTAATATTAATGTGGGGTCGATCCCCCTATCTGGGTGCCTCTATTGCATGCCGCAATTGGTGCCCCTACAGTCAAGTGTTGTTATCAGCATTGGTGGGTTTACATTAGGTATAAATTTATTATAATTAATTATAATAATCACTATTAATTATTAAATTAGTATAAATAATTATTATAATTACTATTAATTATTAAATTATTTTTATTAATAATAAATTATTTTTATTAATTAGATAGAATTATTTTTATTAATAATTCTAAGGGGTTAGGTCAACTAATTGTTGCCAATGTTGTTAGGTAATTAGCTTATTTTGTGCCAAACACCTTGTTTTAATCCCCCTAGGTGAGGTGTGCTAGTCTACATCAACAAGCATATTAGAGATGTCATGCACAAATATGGGGAAGCATCCCTTAGGTTTCCCCATAGGGTTTTCCTTGGGAAAATAATAATAATAATAATAATTTTTATTAATTAAAATAATAATATTAATTATGAAGAATAATATAATTATGTTTTCATGATTTAATATTATTTTACTACTTTTTATCAATAATAAAGTATTATTAATTAAATGATATTTTTTATTAAATAAAAAATTATTATTATTATTATTATAAAAAATTTTAAGCTCTTATAATTTATCATCAAACCAAACATGTCAAAGCATCTTGAAGAACCCTGACAAGAAATATAATAAACCTGCAATAATAATAAGAACATATTGCACAATGAATCGAATCATTAGTACCACATTTTTAATGTGTTTAATCCATAAAATTTCATGGATATTCCACTAGATCAATTCGTCACAATGGATATTACAACTTAAGTCATCATGTTAATGTAATTCCATAAAATATTGAATACAATGGAACTGAAGGAGAAATAACTAGAGAAAATAAGTACACAATCCACACAATACCACAAGAGATACACTAGGAAACCCCAACCACAAATGAAGAATATGCTTTGCTCTCCATAGAAAAATGCAGATACAAAGGAAATGGTACTCGCTATCGAGTTACCTATGACTCTGCAGTCAAAATGGATACTATAGGATCTTTGATCTCTTCTATTATGTTGTAACATCCACTCTCATGGGGTGTTCCCATGAAGATGGGTAACACTTTTTGGCAAGCAAAGGGCTTGGAGGATGGAAAAAAGGAGCTTGATTGAGCTTTCTTAATCCCTCAATTGATATTTTAAATGCTCGATCGATGACTTATAAACAAAGCTCTCAATCGAGCTAATCAACAACCCTTAATTGAGCCTTTTATTAATGCTCAATCGAGCTATTGCCTCGATCAAGGGTTTGAGGAAACCCTCAATAAAGACAATAGATCAATTGAGCGTTAATGTATCGATCGAGACAATAACTCAATTGAGACATTATCTTGATCAAGCTATTGTCCCAATCGAACTTCTGTAAACTGTTATAAAAATGCACATTGATTTATTTTCACTTGTGTTGTTGTTTAAAGTCTTGGTCGAGCAATAGCAAGGAGCTTGAATGAGGGTTTGTGAGCTTGATAGAGGGTCAACTAGTTAGCAACAACCACCACCAAGGAGCCCCTCCTATTTCCATGGCATCTAGACGGTGAGATATGATCAGAAACTCTTAAACCCTTAAAAAAATAGTTATAGTTTTTGTTTAAAATTTATTTTTTGTAAATTGGTTATTTATTTAAAAAAAAATTGTAAAACATTTTATTTTCATTAATTGTGTTTTATAATATAAGTTTACATAGTTTTGTTTATTTAATAATTTAAAATTTAGATTTAATTTTTTTAATTGTGCTTTATAATTTAGATTGAGGTTTAGTTTTTTTTAATTGTGGTTTATAATTTAGATTTGTTTTTTTAAATTATGTTTTATAATTTAAATTTAGATTTAAAACACACACACGCACACACATATACAATGGAAAAAAATTATAACTTGAAATTCTAGGATTATAGAGTCAAAGTTAAATATACGTAGTTCTCAAAAAGCAAAATAGTGTTAATGTATTCAATAAGTGGTGATGCATTCCCTTGGAATGTCATGTGTGTTGGTTTGAGGTGTTGTTTTTGGTATTAGATGCATGACAAATTAAATTATGACCTATGTGGTCATATGTGGTCATGTGTGGTCCTATTGTTGAGATGGGTAAAGTTTTGTGCAGTTTTAATATAAACAAGGTTAAGGTGGAGTGGTCCAATGAAGAAGGGTAAACTCCCACGTAGTAGACGAGAATCAAGGAGAATGTGTATTTTGAATATGTCAAGGGTGGATTTGGGTAAGTTAGTTAGGAAATTTTGTCCACGTGCATTTATGAGTGGAGTAGTTGAGTATTGGGGTAGCGGGATCGGGGCTGGCTGTGTGCACCCTATAAAAATGTAATGGGTTGGGGTTTTGGGGGCTATTAGTTGGTTGGTTAACCTGTACTCAGTATTTCTGGTTAGCCTTGTTTTTGGTCTATATGTCAAATATACCTGTAATGCGCACCTAGATACCTTAACTGTTTAGAATAATGAAGTACTAGTTTTGAAATGAACCGGCTAAGTAAAACACGAACCATTTGAATTTACTTTGCAAATGCTTGAACGACAGTTATAGAAACTATTACTTTACTTAATAAATGAAAGCTCAACTAATTGAGATAGAATGACTTAATGTTAGATATGCTCGACTCATTGAGATAGAATTACTGAATGTTACATATACTCAACTGATTGAGATAGAATGATGAATGATAGATATGATTTACTGATTGAGAGAAAAGGGTGAATGAAATATATGCTCGGCTGACTGAGATATTATGATGGATGATGAAATTTTTCATAGTGCAGCGCTACTAATGTGCGCTTGAGTGTGTCTGTGTGCAGTGGCAGGTAAGATGATTTGCTGACTTACCCACAATGGAATTATAGGGGTCGTAAGAACAGAAAGAACACATACGGGTACGACGACTGACTGTCGACCATGGATTAGCAATCCACGCACGGGTGAAGCCGTTTCAGCTCACCCAGGGAAGCGTATGTCGTACGGGCAAGGCCATAACGATTTGGTCGCGTACGATGAGTTGAGGGGCATGCAATAAGGAGAACCTTATCCCTCAACATCCCTTAGTCTCCAAGGAGCGTAGTTGAGAGATCGCGGTAACAGTTCCCGGTCGCTACGCAGTACTCCCCATAAGAAGGAAGAAATGAAACTGTCAGAAGGGCCTGCCGAAGAGGTACCTAGACAAGAACGAGAGGAAGAAAATTAATCAATGGTATAGATGAAAATTTCACATAAAATTTAAGAAATACTTTATTTCATTTTGTTCTATTTTATTAAATTGATTAATTCTATTCAAGATTTTATTTTTAATTGATTTCATTAATTTGAATTATTCATTTTAAATTGATTTTATTAACTTGAAAAAGAATTGAAGAGATTGATTTTATTCAATATTAAATATGATTAATTATGCTGATTGAAAAAGATTAATAATAAGAGAATTATTTTTATTCAAAGATTTTTATTTTATGGATTTTATTATTTTAAATCATTCTATTAAAGATTCTATTTAATTGACTTCATTATTTTGAGAAAGAATTAAATTAGGCCATTAATAAAAGAATTGTTTTTCTTTTATTATTATTCAAGATTTTACTTTAATTAATTTTATTATTCATTTAAATTATTTTATAAAGAGGAAATTTAAAATAGATTATACTTTTAGTCAAAAGAATCATCTTTTAATTCAATCTTAATATTAAGAAAAGAAAGAAAAATAGAAAGAAATAAGTCTAACTAAAAGATTGTTAAGTAAACTAAATGAGAACCAAAAGAGAAGTAGAACTCTTCTACACCTAAATCCCATTGATTGAGGGATTTAGATGCACATTAAAGACATTAAGAAGACACATGTATTTGAGAATATTGAAAATTAAAATATTAAATTAAATTAAATATGTGCATGGACAGACACATGGCACACAGGCTTTTTCTATATAATGAGGGAGCAGAAGGAGAGAAGGACATCTCTTGCTCCCTAATGCTAGATGGTCATCATAATCTCGGATTATGTTATGATCCTTGGAGTTGGGATTAGCTGGAACGGGGATTGGGAGATCCTTTCGGGAGGCTATTTGTGTGTGTTCTTACGACCCCATTAGCTCGGGGGTTCGGGGTGAAGAAGAGTAACCCCGATACGGTAGGAAGGTAAACCGAGGGGTCACTCGGTACTTCGTCAGGAGATTGGATTGGATCGTGTGGAAACCACTTCGAGGACTCCATCGATTCGCTTGACCAACCATCAAAAACAGGTTTGAAGTATTTTTATTTTAATTATTTTGCTAAATCTTTTTGAGAATGAATAAATCTAAGTTTATTGTTTTATATATTGACATTCATGTACTACAATAGATAGAACTAGATCTATGACTTCTATATTTTCTTCAAAAAAAATCGTACTGGAAGTTTTTTTTTGTGACCCCGAAAAGGGGGTCCCTACATTTGGTATCAAGCAGGTTGAGCCTTGAGGGCACCTGACTCATATTTCAACCGAGGGTTTGTCGGTACCTTCGTCAAGGTGGACATTCGAATCAACTGCTGCCACAACCACACTAGATTTCCAGCTCGATTGCCGAAACAGGTTCAATGTTATTTCAACATCACATTCAGTATATAATGATTTTTTTTCTTTTTCAAGATCTATTTTATATTTTAATGGAAATTTCTGTGTTATATGGTAGATGATTATTTCAACATAGATCGAAGGCTAGATCTAATTTATAATATTGAAATATTTGTTGTTAGATTGAAGATGGTTATCTCAGCGTAGATAGGACATACTAGATCTAAATTTTTATACATTTCTATCTGAATATCTCTGTATTAATTTTAAACTCTGTGTTCGTTTTACAAATTCCTTCGAATTCTTGTGAAAAATAATTTCGAATTCCTGTGAAGGCATAGAGGTTTTAGATCAGGACTTTTATGTAGTTTAAATCTGTTTCATTATACATTACTTCGAATACTTGTGAAGGTGATAAGATCTTGGTTCTGTTTCCAACCTTTTACCTGAGTTTTAATTGGTCAAACTCAGTTTGCAATGCGTTTCCAGACCTGTTATATCAGCAGTCAACCTGAGTTTAAATTTACTCCAACTCTGTTTGCAAACCTTTCTTTTGCGTTGAGACTAGTGGTATCAGCAATCGATCTGAGTTTTAAGATTGTCCAAACCCTGTTCGTATTCCTAATTTTAGCGTCGCTTCCAGATAGGTCTTATCAGAAGTCGATCGGTATGAATCAAGCCATAGTGTCATCAGGTGTATTAAAAATTTAACGGTGGGGTCTCTGTGTTTTTATTTCTACAATCTGGTCTCATACTTATAGTTAAGATTTCTGTGTTAAACCAATTAAAGATCTCTGATTTTTTATTGTCATATAATAAAAATTTTGAGGATCCTGGATCCCGTCATTCTCTGTACAATCGAACCTTGCCCTTGAAATTTATCCTGTGTGTAACGTACCTGAGATCGAATCCGTTCTAATCTCCGCCTTTGGGTAATCATAATTGTCATGCATCAGAATTATAGCTCGATTTACAGTGATCAATTTTTCTCATACTGTTCTTCTGAGATCTGAATCATATCGGTTATGCGAACATTAATTTCATTAGAGAATTACAGTGAGATCTAACATTCTTGAGACCCTTACGCCTACTTAGGACTCCATCGGCTACCACGATGTTTTGCTGTACAATGTTATTATAATTCTCAGAACTATTTTTAAATGTTTCCAATGCAGATTTCTATGTCCAACTCGAAGCCGTACATTAATTACAGTGATCGGTTCGTTCCAGGCAAACCTATTTCTTGTTAATAACTCTTTTTATGAGTCTTAAACTGCTTTGCTTGCTTTGCTCGACCGGTTCTTACCTCGATTTTTCAGAGATCAATTTTAATCTACGGATCGACTTTATAACAGGTAGATTCTGCAATTATCTAAAAGTACAGATCGATTCTATTGCTATGGTGAATTTAGTTATAAATTAATTGTTCTCTATTATTTAATCTCCCTTGACATCCGCATTCTCCGATCTAGTATCTCTCTGAGTAACTCGATCCACGAATTCTGTTTAATAGTGATAGCCTGGAATGGCGCTCATGGTATTCCTGAGATATCTTGACTGATTTCTTTTGTGTAACAAATCTCAGACTATTTCTCATCTCGCCTGATCACTTCATAACACCAGAGATGTCAAGATGTTTCTCTTTAGGGAACCAATTGCCGATACTCTATTCTACACCCTGCTCCTTATTTTTAGGGTACTGTAACCACAGAGCCATGTAATAGCTAGGGCGTCCTTCCTTTTCTGAGATTCAACCAAGTTCACACAGCGTAATTCCCTCGGATTACAAGGAAGGGGGCGATCTCTCCACTGAGGAGATCAACCCAAAATTTGGGTCATCTGTGTCTTTCTCCCCGGCATATATTCGAAAACTTAAACTTCAGTGCTATATTATTACTTGGCCCCCATTCAGTGGATTTAGATCAAGATCCTCGTGAACGCCAGAAGAATCAACCCAATCCAATCTTCATCACGCTGTATTATCTTACCACCTCTCGAAACCAACCCTACTACTCAGCCGACTCAAGCAATGCCCACAGACCATTCATTGTCTATTTAATTACGGCGTGGATAGCGTTGCACCATCTTGGTTCCATCTAATCACTTACCTCTGCGGCGACGACTCTACAATGCTGTAAACAATCACTGATATATATTATCCTCTGGTTTAATTTAAGATATAATTGTATTTATTTTTATGAAGATTGAAAGTGGCGGATTCGAATTGTTTGCTAACGCGTAAGTTCTGTTTAAAAGAAACTGCGGAAACTTCTCTAGCGAACAAGTAATACTCCCACATGGTCGACGCTGTGAAACATCAATACTTTCATCCAAAGGTTTAGCGTGGAGAGATTATTTCTCTGAGTTGGTTTGATAATAATTATTGAGTCCTCATTCTGGCTGTGTTATTAAAGTGGTTTAATTTCGTATGATGTGTCATTTAATTCTTATGACTGTGTGAATCTATATTACGTATTTTACAATTATGTAAACTCAGAATGAAACGATTCCCTGATTATTGATTTTGGCGACATTATTTCCTGGCGATGATGTATCATCCATTTATTGCGACTGAACTTAAATGCTTTACCTTAAATACCCTAATTTTGTGTTGTGTATAAGAAAAGCCACCGTAGAATAATTTTAGGTTAACTGTCGAATAAATAATGTGCACAAACCTAGAAGAACTGGTTTTATTCAATATATCGTTAGTATGGTGTTGCTTGTAAGAAGATTGAAAGGTTTACATGTTATATTTTGGGTTTTAGCAAACCACTTTATGAATAGATAATCTAGGTTAACTAGATAGGTGTAGAATGTTTGTGGAATAAGAATTTTACACTATATTTTAGGTTGTGATAGAATATTTTATAGATACACTTTGAGAAAAACTAGTAGACGAAATTTACTATGCTAGTATATAAGAAGATCTTTGTTGAATGAATGAAATGAGTCAACATATGACTAGTATGAATATATGTTATATTTATAAATTAATTTACTAAAGGGAAATTATATATACTTGCATTATATAAGCACTTGGAAGGAAGGTAATTATAGACGTCTATTATTTAGGATAAAACAAGTATAGGTTGCACAATGAAAGGAATTTTGAAAAAGGGTACTTATTTGTATGTATTAATTAAAGGTCATTGCATAAAAAATAGATTAGTGTAAAGATGGGAGAAGTTTATAATGTTAGGTAAGGTATTAGGAAATGAGGCATACACATGATTATGTGTATCAAAAATGAATTAGTATAAAATAAATGTTGGTTATGATGAAGTGAGAAAATAACATAAATCATTTTAATATGAGGCATACGCATGATTATGTGTATCAAAAATGAATTAGTATAAAATAAATGTTGGTTATGATGAAGTGAGAAAATAACATAAGTCATTTTAATATGTTAAGTAGTGGGAGCTATGATATGAAATAGATAGATAGCTATGAACACCTCATTATAATGTATTCATGAAAAAGAAATAGTGAATGGGAATAGACTATTGTCATAAATATAATGAAGAAAGAATCTATACCTTTATATATATATCTCTAAGGATGTTAAATCATGAGGAAGTATGGATTATATATATTGTCATACATATCCTGCACACCATATACTCTTCATTCAATAAATGTGGATTGAAATATATGAGTAGATTTGTATATTTATTTATAGGATTATGAAAATAGTAGTACTTATATTGTGTCAATTATTATGTTACATATTAGATCCTATTAAAACTCCTCATAGATATATGAATTTATCAAGTTAGGAATGAAAGAGTTAAGAGCTACATTAGACATGTAGAGGAATTTATTTTATAAATTACATTTTATTTAAGTGATCATTTGTAATCATTGTACGAAACTACACTAGAAGAATAAGGGGTGACCATGAATTAATTATGAAATCACTATTAAGGAAAGGTACAAAAAAAATAGTGATACAAGTCTTTACTTTTGATCAATGTTAAAACAACATCAATTTGATCTTTTTGCCGAGAATTAGACAGATTGTCAAGGGGGTCCCTACATTTGGCATGAGAAACACTTAATTGATATGAATGTTATTTAAAAAAGAAAAAAAGAAAAAAAATTGCAAAAAAAAATTACCTTATGTTGAATAATGTATGTATAGTTATTTTATTGTAGAAAAATACAAAAGATCATTTAATATTTGTGGAGAGTATCTATATCGAGTAAGGTAAATCGTTTACCTAGTAACATGCATAGTTAATATATGTTGTAGGCATTATATATATAAGATGTCGAGAAAAGAAAACAAAGCTTGATTCAATTTAGTTAAGGTTGAAAGGGAGAGAATTAATGTATAAAGGATTAATATGTTTTCTAAATCTAAGTATGTAATTTGTTTAAGAAAATTCCCTTCATTTCTAGAATTATTTAATTCATTTAGTGGGGAAGTGGTACAATAGGTATAGGTTCACTTTTATGATACATTAATCTGAGAAAAGTATTTTCATTAGTTGGATTATACATGAATTGCTGACCATTTTTGGGATATGTACACTTCACTCAATTAGGGAAAAGGAAAAGAGTTATTAAAACATATCTAAATTATGTTTAAATTTGTGGAAGGTATTTCTTTTTGTTGAGATATGTATACTCTATATCAATAAGGAAGGGGATTTTTATAAATGCACTTCTATAATCAAATTACAATTGTTATGTTCATTAACATGACTTTTATATTATTGAGATTACACTCTATTATATACATGTATGTATATCATTATAATGTCTTTTTAAATCTTTTTGAGAATAATGCTTACACTATTGAATTAAATAGATTATGATCAAATAGAATGTAAGACATAGTTATTATGCATGTATTTGAGGATAGATGACAAGTAATGAGCATATATGAATTTAAGAAAGAAGTGCTTAGATAATTTTGAAGGTGGGATGCTTATGATTTACTATCATGAAGGAATGAATATATAATGATTGATAATGGGAGATTGTGACTTGCAAAGAGCGAGGCAAGGAGATCAACGCGAAAAAAATCATAGCTGCGGTTTTACTTCTCCTCCTTCAGCATGGATACTCCTAGCTTCTCGAATAGGTTAGAAATATTCTTCTCTAAAATTGCTAGTATGAAAAACTGAATGGAATTCAGGGTTCATATACTTTGATGAGGGGTTTTGCATCAAGAATGTTATTGATTGGTTGTAAATGCTTATTCTCTGAAATCCAGGCAATGGCTTCACAGGTATGCACTACTAGTTGTAATCATGCTTTGGATTGTGAGATGAGAGAAGTTAAACTTACTTTGAATTATAGAATCTTAGTTGTACTTGAGTTAGGAAGAGGAGAAAACCTTACATAACTTTGTTTATAAAAATCTAAGATTATGCTTTTAGCTATACTAAGTAAATCGCACTCCAGTGTTTAATTATACTTTGGATTATGAAAAGAGAGAGGTTGCATGTAAGATTAGTTTAGGAATGGATAAGATATGTATTGAAGAACATGATTTGGAAGGGTTAAAATTCTTATTTCGAAATTGAGATATTGTTTAAAATATATGATAGTTATATGTAACCATAGAAAAGGAAGAAATTGGGATTGAAGATTTTATTCCTTGTGTGGAAATATGTTAGTGCTTAAAGGATTTACATAAATGATATATTTATAGTTTTTCTAAATAAAAGGAGTTCGTTATATATGATTTCAAGTTCAGTTGCAATTAATGAGCCAATAAATGACTGTTGTGGGAATTACTACACTATGAAAGGTGCGATTTAGTTATATTATCAATTATGCGGCTTATACTTATATGAGTGTAGAAAAGAAGAAATGAAATTTTATTATCAATTGTGGACATATTGAAGAAATGAATGTGAAAAGGAAGTGAAAACTCACCATGGAAGCACATGAGAGTTAACTTCAGGACAAAGTTTTAATAAGAGGGGGTGTATGTAATGCCCACCTAGGTACCTTAACTATTTAGAATAATGAAGTACTAGTTTTGAAATGAACCGACTAAGTAAAACATCAACCATTTGAATTTACTTTGCAAATGCTTGAACGACAGTTATAGAAACTATTACTTTACTTAATAAATGAATGCTCAACTAATTGAGATAGAATGACTTAATGTTAGATATGCTCGACTCATTGAGATAGAATGACTGAATGTTATATATAATCGATTGATTGAGATAGAATGATGAATGATAGATATGATTTACTGATTGAGAGAAAAGGGTGTGTTAGCACTCGGATTTTCCTTGGGCTGTATCAAAGAAACCCGAGGTAACCTATTT
Organism: Larix kaempferi; assembly: GCA_027924585.1. Classification (NCBI taxonomy): domain Eukaryota; kingdom Viridiplantae; phylum Streptophyta; class Pinopsida; order Pinales; family Pinaceae; genus Larix; species Larix kaempferi. The sequence continues at coordinate 1,498,449 of BSBM01000776.1, read as the reverse complement.
CAAACCAATCTTTAGACTGAAAGTTGGCCTCCTTCAGCCAGAGAGGGCTCTCTCAGCAAATCTGCCATCCAATGTCACCACGACAGCAGTTTGACAATGAAACTTAAGGGCCAATTTGTAAAATCACAGTAAAAACTTTGTAAGCTTTAAATAATGTGGTTGGATCAAACAGGAAAAAGATACTGTTGGGAAATGGAGTCAAAATCATGTAATATGAAAGATGTGCAGAGTTTTCAGCAAAATAGTTTTTCATTAGAGGCGGGATAGCTGTGTTTTTTACCGTCAAGTTTCTTGATTTCTGGTGGTAATGGAAGGAAAGATGAACAGTCCATTAAATACGGGCATCAAATTAAGATGAATCCATATTAACTTTAGAGGAAAATTTGGTGGATATTTGAAATAGGATGAACTGGAGCATAATCAATATGAATTCCAGATTCACTATAACCTTCATTCAAATATGACAGAAAAAACATAATGGTAAGGATTTAACAAAGAAAAATAAACTTTCACATTATGAGAAGGGAAAAAAGGACAGACTGTAAAAAACCCAACACGAGAATCTCTAAATCTGTTAAAAATGTTTGCTTTTAGCTCTGCAACATTTTCTCAAATATGAAGAAGAGATAAAGCCTCTCGTAAACCTTCTTACTGAAAATCGAACCCTTTACATGTTTTTTACATATCAATATATAGAAAGACGTCCTATACCTAATCTTGAATTCAAAACCTAACTGAAACTCTAAAAATAGAAACAGTTACAACTTATTTTTTTATTTCAGGAAGTAAATTTGCTGAAAAATAGGCTCCAAAGACCTGGCTGTATATCTCAAATGGAGATAGCTGTGTACATTTTGAGAGAGGTTTTTGTAACTGGGAATGTTCTGAAGAAAAACCTCTTTCAGTTTCTGAAAATTCATCTTCATTTGGAAGAACCAGCTCTTTGAAGTTGATGACTAAAACAGTAAACTGAAATTCTGGAAAATTGCCCCATGAAGATGACTTCAATTCTCTTAAACCATAACACCTGTGTAAAAACTGAGAGAGGTTTTTGAATATTGGCCCGTGCTGAAGAAAAACCTCTCTTAGTTTCCTAAAATTCCTCTCGGTTTGGCGGAAACAGCTTCTAGAAAATGGTGACTAAAACAGGCATTTTCTCAAAAACGTGTTATACTTATCCTATTTGATTTTCTTTATGGGATATATCCCACTTGGTTGAGCGGGAAATGATTGTGGTGTTTATATACCCCACCGCGCATAACACTTGATAACACATAGCACGTGCTATTGTGCTTCTCTTCGTCGGGAATGGTGGTTCCGCGTGGGCGGAAGGCGGTTTATGATACCACCTCGCGTTGACGCGGATGAATAATAACGTGCCACGTGCTCCCGTGGTATTTCGTCCGCGACCGCTTTACAATTTTAAATTTCGAGCTAGTGAGGGATGCGGAATTATCCCACATGCCCAACATAACATTTCTTTTCACGCTTTATATACCTTAATGCTTTCACAATATACCAAGTAACAACGGATTGGTAGGCTCGTGGATGATGGAGGATATGAGATATGTAGGGCCCTCAAGGCTTGGCACTCGGTCCTGTGGTGAGCCCTCGATGTTGGGCGCTAATACCTTTTGTTTTATTTGGCCCAATATAATACAAAAAACCTTTGTTTTTTTATTATAAAGTCTCCTTACTTCATAAAATTGATTTTTTTGGGCTAAAAATTAAAATATTGAAAACCTTCAAAAAGCTTTAACTTTTGGAAAATAGAATATTGAAGCTTTTCCTCTTCATGAAACCTCCAACTATGCCCAAATTGTGAAAACCTCTCTCCATACTTAGTTTTTTTTTTGTCTTTAGCCAAAAAATGTTAAACACTTTCTTCGTAAGTTCTGGCTTAGGTTAAAAGCTGTCAAGGTTGCTTTCGACTTGGGTTTAAAATTGTTCTAGGTCCTTTATAAAAGCCTTTGTTCACAAATACCTAGGACCATTTTTGCAACATTGGTGTCTACAACTTAAGACAAATTGCTCTTTCTCGAGCAGGCTCGAAACCCCTCGTCATTGAGAATTATTGAATGCTAACAGGGTGGATGAAATATATGCTCGATTGATTGAGATATTATGATGGATGATGAAATATTTCATAGTGCAGCGCTACTAATGTGCACTTGAGTGTGTGTGTGTGTGCAGTGGCAGGTAAGATGATTTACCGACTGACCCACAATGGAATTATAGGGGTCGTAAGAAAGGAAAGAACACATAGGGGTACGACGAATGACTGTCGACCCTAGATTAGCAATCCACGCACGGGTGAAGCCGTTTCAGCTCACCCGGGAAGTGTATGCTGTGCGGGCAAGGCCACAACAATTTGGTCGTGTACGATGAGTTGAGGGGCGTGCAATAAGGAGAGCCTTATCCCTCAACATCCCTTAGTCTCCAAGGAGCATAGTTGAGAGATTGCGGTAACGGTTCCCGGTCACTATGCAATACTCCCCATAAGAAGGAAGAAATGAAATTGTTAGAAGGGCCCGCCGAAGAGGTACCTAGACAAGAATGAGAGGAAGAAAATTAATCAATGGTATAAATGAAAATTTCACATAAGATTTAAGAAATACTTTATTTCATTTTGTTCTATTTTATTAAATTGATTAATTCTATTCAAGATTTTATTTTTAATTGATTTCATTAATTTGAATTATTCATTTTAAAATGATTTTATTAACTTGAAAAACAATTGAAGAGATTGATTTTATTCAATATTAAATATGATTAATTATGCTGATTGAAAAAGATTAATAATAAGAGAATTATTTTTATTCAAAGATTTTAATTTATGGATTTTATTATTTTAAATCATTCTATTAAAGATTCTATTTAATTGACTTCATTATTTTGAGAAAGAATTGAATTAGGTCATTAATAAAAGAATTGTTTTTCTTTTATTATTATTCAAGATTTTACTTTAATTAATTTTATTATTCATTTAAATTATTTTATAAAGAGGAAATTTAAAATAAATTATACTTTTAGTAAAAAGAATCATCTTTTAATTCAATCTTAATGTTAGGAAAAGAAAGAAAAGTAGAAAGCAATAAGTCTAACTAAAAGATTGTTAAGTAAACTAAATGAGAACCAAAAGAGAAGTAGAACTCTTCTACACCCAACTCCCACTGATCGAGGGATTTAGGTGCACATTAAAGACATTAAGAAGACACATGTATTTGAGAATATTGGAAATTAAAATATTAAATTAAATTAAATATGTGCATGGACAGACACATGGCACACAGGCTTTTGCTATATAATGAGGGAGGAGAAGGAGAGAAGGACATCTCTTGCTCCCTAATGCTGGATGGTCATCATAATATCGGATTATGTTATGATCCTTGGAGTTGGGATTAGCCAGAACGGGGATTGGGAGATCATTTCGGGAGGCTATTTGTGTGTGTTCTTACGACCCCATTAGCTCGGGGGTTCGGGGTGAAGAAGAGTAACCCCGATATGGTAGGGAGGTCAACCGAGGGGTCACTCGGTACTTCGTCAGGAGATTGGATTGGATCGTGCGGAAGCCACTTCGAGGACTCCATCGATTCGCTGGACCAACCGTTGAAAACAGGTTTGAAGTATTTTTATTTTAATTATTTTTCTAAATCTTTTTGAGAATGAATAAATCTGAGTATATTGTTTTATATATTGACATTCATGTACTACAATAGATAGAACTAGATCTGTGACTTCTATATCTTCTTAAAAAAAAATCGTACTAGAAGTTTTTTTTTGGGACCCCGAAAAGGGGGTCCCTACAGTACCTTATACTATGGGGAAAGACTCGCATGATCTGTAGGCTATGTGCACAGATCCGTTGTAAAGAAAGGAGAAATATGTAAGTCGTTGTTGCAAACATGAAGTGCTTAGCTTATTGTGAATCATGAATAAAGAAAGTGCTTCCGTGGTTTTCTCCCATTTGGGTTTCCACATTACAACTAGTGTTCAATATGTATGAATGATGCGATGATGTGTTGTGTATTTTGTTATATTTTAAATATTGATGAATAAATGTTAATCAATGTTGATGTATGAATGATATGGATGTTTCCTAGTTAATAAACATTTGTCTCAATTACTTAAATGATATGTATCCAATCTTGTGAACTATTTAAGTATTGTGTGTTGTAAAAGTTTGCAATGTCATGGCTGGTAGTCTCATGTCACACCTATTCGCTCCTGCATAAATCTGGTTCCTACCCTTCCCATAGATACCTCGGGTGATACTTCACCTATTCGCAGGTGATTCCAAAAGGGCCAGTGTCTTGGGGTTTGTTGGTGATTGGTTGAATGAACCTTGGTTGAATTTGATATGTGCCAACAAATGGTTTTGTTCCCAGGATTGGGATCTGTGTCGAGGGGGTATGTGGAATCTGATTAAGCCCGAAATTCAGGATTGGAATGACAAGAAGCTGAGAGAGTTTGTTAAAATCCATAACAGAGATCCACTCATTGATGTAGAAACATGGATAGGTAAGTATGTTTTCTCATACATTCATGAAGTGTTCTTTGCAGAATTTCCTATTATATTGATTCAAACGTTGGAAAGGTTAACCTTCCAAAAGAGGTGTTTTCAAGCAGGTGAGCCTATGGTTTGGACACCTGAGCTGGTCCAGGCCCTTAAAAGTGTTAGCAATAAGATGTCCCATGTTGTTGATTACTGGTTAGATAGTATATTGGAGGGATATATTATCGAATTTGCTATAGACACCATAAAATATTACACTACTATTGAACAAGAGTTCTTTCAACGACCGTGACGTAAGTACTTGAAATCCTTGAAAATGTGGATTAAAATGTTGCTTTGTGAAAAAGGGGTTATGAGGATGGAACCTGAAGCATAAGCCATTTGTTTGCGATGGTTAGGGATGTCGTTAGGGGATGGTCTAGGACTATATTGTAAAAAGTGAGATGACATGAAAAGGGAAGGAGGTAGCAAAACATATGAAGAGTGTGTTCTACTGCGAAGTGGTAGAAAATTTCGGTCAAGTAAAGAAGGATAACTACGACAAAAGGAAAGGGTGGAAGTGTGACTGAAGGAAGGGACTATGAATCACTACCATAGCTTGAAGAAGAATCTTATGATAGAGAGGAAGACAAAGAAGAAGAATATCAAGATGATTTTGAGGAAAATCTTGTTGAAATAGATCAGACCAAACATTGTGACATACCTGTGACCCTCCTTGCATCTCCAGAGAATAAGGTAAGAAATACTAGTCCATCGTAGTTTGTACAAGCAAGTAATAGCAATAATAGTCAAAACAGTACATCGACTAATAACATTGTCACAAGTGTTGGTCTTGTAATACAAAGTCAATCAATACCCCCGATAAATAGAATCGCTAGGGATGATATGAAACTACCAATTTCCCATGGGAATGGGTCAAAGGACCCAGAGAAACACTGTTTTTATGTGATGCAGTCTGGACTATCAAGCAATTACAAGATGAAAATGTAAAAAGAGTGCAAGTAATTACAACATTTCAAAGTCGTGCTTTGGATTGGTTCATGAAATTTTTGAAAGTACCTATTGGACAGCAATAGAAGACCTTAGAAGAGATTAGATATGCATTAAAGGATGAATTTAAAAAACCAAAATCTGAATCACCGTGTATTACAAAAATTAAAGAGATTAAGCAATTGACAAATGATTTTGTCTAGGATTTCAACGATAGATTCAAGACATTGATGGCTATCGAAAGCTTCCAGATGACTAATTTTCAACATGAGGAGTGGTTTATAGCCACTCTGCTACTACATATCAGATTTCCTCTAATGCAGCAACAGATTGTGTTGCAGACTGAGGTCCTTGAACTGGCCCTGAAACTAGAAGCATCACTTATTGGAGAAACTGGAGTAGGTATGTCTCAAATCTAGTCGCACCTGGAAAATCTATCATTACAAATTCAAGACATCAAGAAAGGGAAATACAAAAGATAACAGGTTTGGTGTACCAGGTGTTAAGAGGAGGGTCTGTCTAAGGATCAATGTTTAGCATTCTAGGATTATATAGCTATTGAAGCTCCTAACCCGCTAAACCATGGATTTGGATTTTGGTGTAGGATCTTTCAAACCAGGGGACATTGACCAGAAGAATGCAACATGTTGCAAAAAATTGTAAGTACTCCACAAAATTTGTTTTGTAAATTTTGTAGATAAGATGGCCATGATGAGAAAGACTGTCGAGCATATCAATTGCTCGTAGAACAAATGACGAATGCTTATAGAATGAAAGGTGATGAACAACTAGGTGAAGGGATTAGTGTGCAGTTTAATCAACAAAAGGGTGGCTTATGAGGATGAGGACGAGGACGAGGAGGAATTGGTATAGGTAGAGGTCAGATAATCTATTATAAATGTGGTCAATCGAGACATTTCTAGGGACTACCCAAACCCATGTTCGACGTGGACATACTGTAGAGCATTGTACCACACTATCGAAGACTATCCACAACTCATAGAAAAATGGCAAGCCAAGGGAAATCAAAATCAAAATCAAAACCAGAACCAAAATGTCCAAAATATCTTAGTATAATCGAGACAGGTTCATCCAACTTTCGTTGTTGTTACAAGAGGAGGTGTCACGGCAGGAGATGATAGAGAAATATGTCTTCATTTGTGTGCCCATAGAATCAGGCCAGTCGTGAAACAAATAGTACCACTTGGTGTTCAAAAAGAGAAACAAACATTTGTGTAGGCAAGGAAAGAATCTACTACAACAAATAGGAGATCTTCAACATCTGCAACCCCATTCCTCGATGAAGTTCCTGTATATGATATGTCAGTTTGCTTCGACCGAATAGCTCCCAAGCAAAGCTTGGGAAAGGTAAGCGTGTTGAAGAACTTTCTAAAAAGTTGTTTAAACTTAGTTAAAATGAAAATGCTTTAAGGGAGTTGCAGAGTTTAATTGATGAATCAGACAACAAAATTCATCAGGAAAAGGCTCTAAATAATTTGCAAAAGAGAGTAAGAACGGGAAGGGAATTGTGACTTATTTCGCAGATTGCGTACTTCGACATGGATTTTATTATTCTAGATCTCGGACCATATATGAATGTTCTTTCAAAACAAACATGGGAAGCTATGGGAAAATCTAAATTGGTTTGGTGACCAGTCTAGTTAATATTAGCTAATTAGTAGAAGGTAATACCATTTAGGAAAATGGTGGGTGCCCCTGTCGACATAGATGGACTGCACAGCTATGATGATTTTGAAGTTATAGATATAGTGGATGATACCAGTCCATATCCGACATTTCGTGGCATTGATTGGGCGATTGAAAACCAGACAATCGTAAACCTAAAGAAAAGGTTGATGAAATTTTAAGGAGGGGATATCATATTTGTTGCACCTTTGGATCCTTTGGAGGGTCTAAGGTATGTTGAACATGTCCAAGAAGAATACAGTGTTGAAGGCTTAGAGAATATCTACAAAGTCATTTCAAGAATATATGATTATGTCAATCCAAAAGGGGATGGTACCTTGAGTTGGCGAAGTGTTAGCTCATGTGTAACACACCCAGTGTCACATAAACTTAACACACATAATATTTTTTTATTTTAAATATTATATGCATAATGTTCATATGCATTATTTAAGCTAATGCACAACAATGCATAGCAAAAACATATTAAATAAATCTTTTAGCGGAAACTTAATTTAGTTATATGTCACAATATTTCCCATTAAAAATTCCTTATAATGGACCCATGAAAAATTAATACTTGGACCAACTTTCCTATTAAATGCTTTACTAAAATTGTACGGTAAAACTGCGAAATACAGCATTATTACAAATTGCGCACTAAAAACATTTTGCATAAAAACACTACCTACACAGTAAAACTTGCACAGTAAGAACTATCTGTGCAGTAAATATTGACTTAAGGACTAGGTAGTATGATTCATCAAAAATGAAATAAATACAACTATAGATATATGCATAGTTATTCTTTGAGTTATGTAATTCTCATCATTTTCATTTATCTATAACCCAAAATATTCATTAAAACTTATTGTGCATTAAGCTATGTCCAGTAAGAACTATGGGTATAATAACATATCATAAGAACTAGTCTATCTATCTTAACAGTAATTCTTTGTGTTAGGGAAAAGCGTTTTTATACATTAATAAGGATATAATTATAAACATTTCCAATTCATGAAATATTATGATAAACTCATTATTAATCCAACCCATACAATTCCATTTCATGAAAATTTTACAATTTAAATATCAATCATTATTAGCACCGGGTTTTTGGAATATGTAAACAAGGCTAAATTTAACTTTAACATAACATTTAACCTTTCTTGAACAAGCAAATCAGCCTTTGGTTTTTAAATACCATTACAAGGCATATTAATTAAGCCTTAACACATGGTCTTTGTTTTCAATTTACCAATTAAGTAAAAATGTTAATTGTGTGCATCTTAGTGCAATTACTGTTGGGTGTGTTATATCTCTTCACATGGTGGGTGCGTGTACACCACAATCCCCTCCCCAGTTTCGGCCCATTGTATTCTATCTAATCCCGGTAAAGGGATTAGGGTTGTAACCTAATTTCGGGTAAACGAAATAGGGTTTTAGATGCTGCGAATACCATATATTGTATTGTAAATGGTTAAAAAAACATATAATGAAAAGAGTTGTGCGGCTCTAAGTTTTGCTGGTTTTTTCCCGGTTAAGGGTTTCTAGGTGAAAATCTCTGTGTTATGTGTGTGCCATTGTGTATTTTTTGTTAATGGTTAAGAATCTATATGAGTTTTTACTACACTGTTAAGGTTTAAAACTATCATTTGGTATCAGAGAATTAGTGGGTTCAGAGGGACACCTTTGTTTCCAAGGGTTTGGCTCGATCTTAGATCTGTGATAAACCTGGTTTCAGTGGGAGCTTTGCAGCTGTGATTCTTTTGTTGAAAGAATGGCGAGCACTTCTAGAATCGAGATTGAAAAATTTAACGGTCAGAGCTTTGAGCTATGGAAGCTCAAGATGGAAGATCTTCTGGTAAATAGAGAACAATGGATCACAGTAGATCTGGGTACCATGCCCACTAGTATGGCAAAAGAAGAATGGGATAAGCTGGAAAGAAAAGCAAGGAGCACGATTTGACTTTGCCTCTCAGATTCAGTGTTGGTGAACGTATATGGAGAAGACAGTGCAAAGAAACTGTGGGATAAGTTGGGAAATTTGTATCAGTCAAAGTCCCTGGTAAATAAGTTATTTCTTCGAAAGAAATTGTACCTTCTAAGAATGAATGAAGGAGACTCTGTGTTAGAGCATCTAAATTCCTTCAATACTCTGGTAAGTCAGTTGACATATGTTGGTAGTATGATTATTGATGATGAAAAATGTATTAGCTTACTGTGCTCTCTACCAGATTCATGGGATAGTCTAGTTATAGCTGTTGGGAGTAACGCAACCAACCTAATCTTTGATGATGTGTTTGCATCCCTGCTATAGGAGGAAATGAGGAGGAAATCCATGGACAGTTCAACCAAGGATGCCTTGTTTGTGAGAGGTCTCCCTAGAGATAGATCTAAAAATAAGTCTTCAGGTGGCAGATCTAAATCTAGAGGGAGATCTAAATCTCCAGGACCTTCTGTACGAAAATGTTGGAAGTGCGGTAAAGCTGGGCATTACAAGAAGGATTGTAAATCCAAAAATATTGATAAAAGTAGAGGATCTAATGATGCTCCATCCGCAGATGGGAAAGAATCTATAGAGGAAGGAGGAGATGTGTACTTGGCATCTTCAAGTACACATGCAGAGCATGATTCATGGTTGATTGACTTGGGTGCATCTTTTCATGTGACTCCTCATGGGGAGTGGTTTTCTGAATATGAAAAGTATGATGGAGGTGATGTATCCCTGGGAAACAAATCGGTGGCGAAAATCATAGGTCGAGGAAAGATCAAGCTACTACTCAAAGATGGAAGGGTTAGAACTCTTCCCGGGGTTCTGCACATTCCAAAACTGGCTAGAAACCTCATATCTGTAAGTAAAATGGATGATGCAGGTGTGAAAACTATGTTTGAGAAGAACACATGCAATATGGTTCAAGGATCAATGGTGCTGATGAGGGGAGTTCGGATTGGAACTCTATACAAGTTGTTGGGAAGCACTTTTAATAATGGATGTAACAGTACTATTGTTCCTGAGGGTAAAAATGAAGGAGACAGAGTCCTTACTATCTCTAGTGAGAAGACAACGCTATGGCATCGAAGGCTGGGACATATTGGAGAGAAGGGTCTTCGACTATTACAAGGTAAAAGTATGGCTGAAGGCATGTCTGATTACACACTAGATTTTGATTTCTGTGAACATTGCTTATATGGTAAACATAATCGGGTAAGATTCTCATCTGGTGTTGTAAGAGCTAAAGGAATCTTAGAGTTAATACATAGTGATGTGTTTGGACCTGTGCCTATTCCATCACTAGGTAAATATGTGTATTATGTTTCATTCATAGATGATTTCTCAATAAAAACATAGATTTATTCGCTACGTAAGAAATCTGAGGTTTTTAATAGATTCAAAGAATTTAAGGCTCTTGTAGAGAATCAAACTGAAAAGAAAATAAAAGTGCTGAGAACAGATAATAGTGGAGAATTCTGTGGAAATGAATTTGAGGAGTTCTGTAAGACATGTGGAATAGCAAGGCAAAAGACTACTCTATACACACCTCAACAGAATGGGGTTGCAGAAAGGATGAACAGGACGTTGATGGAAAAGGCAAGGAGTATGCTCAGTGGTGCAGGGCTAACACAACAATTCTGGGCAGAAGCAGTTGACACTACATGTTACTTGGTAAATAGGACACCCCACATCAGCGTTGGTTGACAAGACACCTCATGAGGCTTGGACTAGTAAGAAACCCTCTCTCTCGCATCTCAGAGTGTTTGGGTGTGATGCTTTTGTGCATGTTTCAAAGGAAAAAAGGAGCAAGTTGGATAATAAAGAAGAAAAATGTATCTTCATTGGCTACAAGGATGGAGTGAAAGGTTACAAGCTATGGAACCCAATAAAAAGGCAAGTAGTTTACAGTCGAGATGTGATCTTCAGAGAAGTTGAAAACACTTCCAGGATTGAAGATGCACCAAAGGAAAAGGATCCAGAGAAACTACAGTTTGATATTAAGGATGAAAGAGGTGGTTCATTTGAGGAACCAGATTCGTCTGAATCAGATGAAGAGGCAGATTTGTCTGAATCAGATGAAGAGGCGGAACCATAGACTCTAGTCTTAAGGATATCTGACCGAGTAAGAAGGCAAGATGAAAGGTATAGTCCACCTAATTTTCTCTCTAATTTTGTGTTATCTATTACTGATGGTGATCCTAGAACTGCTAGAGAGGCAATTGATTCAGAAGATAGTAAACTATGGAAGAAGGCCATGATGGAAGAAATGGATGCCTTGGACAAAAATGAGGCATGAGATCTGGTTGAGTTTCTAGAAGGAAGAAAACCTGTTGGAAGCAAATGGGTATTCAAGAAGAAGTTAAATGCGGCAGGTGAAGTGGAGAAGTACAAGGCTCGACTAGTAGTGAAAGGTTATTCCCAAATTGAGGGCATCGATTTTGGTGATATTTTCTCACCTGTTGCAAAATTGACTTCTATTAGATTTCTTTTATCTATTTCTGCAGCTTTTGATCTTGAAGTAGAGCAGATGGATGTGAATACAACATTCCTACATGGAGAACTTAATGAAGAAATCTATATGAAGCAACCAGAATGGTTTGTGGTGAAAGGTAAAAAGGAGCTTGTCTGTAAGCTGAAAAAAGTCCCTCTATGGACTGAAACAATCTCCAAGAATGTGGTATCAAAAGTTTGATACTTATATACTAGGACTTGGCTTCTCAAGAAGCAAAGCTGATCACTGCGTTTATTTCAAACTAATTGATGATCATTTTATTTATGTAATATTGCATGTTGATGATATGAACTTCTAATTGGAAACAATAAGGAAATCATCAAGGATGTCAAAAATCAGTTGTCATCTGAATTTGACATGAAATATCTTGGTGCTGCAAATTTTATTTTGGGCATGGAAATAAAAAGAGATCGAGAAAACATGAAACTCTGGTTGAATCAGAGGAAATATGTTGAGACGATATTCAAGAGATTTAATATGCAGGAAAGCAAACTAGTGAAGGTGCCCATTCCTATAGGTGTAAATTTATCTGCAGAACAGTGTCCCACGACACAAGAAGAGGTAGAGGACATGTCTCATGTTCCCTATGCTAGTGCTGTTGGAAGTTTGATGTATGCTATGGTCTGTACTAGACCAGATATAGCTCATACAGTGGGAGTTTTGAGCAGATATATGTCAAAACCAGTAAAGGAACATTGGACTGCAGTAAAGAGGGTCTTCAGGTATTTGCGTGGAACTACATATTTTGCAATCTACTACCAAGGAAGACCCGGACTAAACAGAGAGATAGATATACAAGGATTTGCTGATGCTGACTAGGCTGGAGATCTTGATCACAGAAGATCTACAAGTGGCTGCGTTTTTAAACTATTTGGAGGAGCAATTAGTTTGATGAGTAAAAGACAAGCTGTAGTTGCACTCTCACTACAGAAGCTGAATACATGGAAGCTACCCATGCAAGTAAGGAATTTGTATGGTTGCAAAGGTTGTGTTCAGGTATCGGTTTTGTTCAGAATGCAGTGAAGATAGGTTGTGATAGCTCAAGTGCAATCTTTCTAGCAAAGAACCTTGCGTATCACTCGAATACAAATCAAATTGATGTGTAGTACCATTTCGTCAGAGACATGGTTGAACAAAACAAAGTACTGCTGGAGAAGGTTGATACTTTGGAAAATTTTGCAGACTCTTTGACAAAGTCTGTGAGTACTCAGAAGTTCTCTGGTGTAAAGAGAACATGGGCATTGTTGCCCTGGGCTGTTGAAGTCATAAATTTCTCCTGTATGTGAAGAGAACAATAAGTGGGAGAATGTTGGGTGTGTTATATGTCTTCACATGGTTTACATTTATCATCCCATGGTTTACCAAAACCATGATACCATTCATGCTAAGTGTAAATAACAACCTTTAACAATTGTTAGTTACCTTCTTATGTATTTAATAAACAACAATAGTTCATGGTTCAAACATTGCACAGAAAATAATCACTTTATAAAAACAATAAATTTCTTAGTCTTTACTTTGACTAAAGAATTGGTATTCATAAAATTTAATTTTAGCCCTACAAATTACAGATTATTTACAAGCATATGGTGGATTTAAAATTCACACCATTTCCATGCACACAAAATTTAATTAAGCTACACATAAATTTCATTTTTAATCCATATTCGGTAATTTTCAACACTCAAATTGTTAGGAACCCATGTCAACCCTTCTCTTTACTTTGTTAGTATATTGTTTTTGGAGGCATATGCTTTGTAAGTCATCCCGTGAGTATATTGTATTATCCCACATTCATGGGGATTAATAGTTGTTTAGATTAGACTTAGTATATAAGTACATGTTGAGGCCAATGAAGCCATCCATGAGTTATTTGTATTGAGCTTGATCAAAGGAAGTTGCCCCCTCGAAGTGGTTTGCGATCAATAAATCCCTTAAGTGGTTTGTGATCAATAAATCCCTTATGTGTTCTGTTATTTCTGATATATCATGCATCTTCATCATTTAATTGTTGGATGTTTCCCTAAAAAATTGAAACAATCAATTTATGCATTATTATTCAGCATAGCGCAAAATTAAACTTGTACTAATTCCATAAACAAGAATTCAACCAAACAACACATAAACTTGTTCTTTATTTCTGATTTTAGAAATTAAAAATAGGAATACCATGGAAATTTTTTTATCATCCATTAAACAAATCATATTGAGAAAATAAACATCACTTCCAGAAGTTGAAAACTTATCTGGAAAAATAATTGAATTTGGCAACTGGCTTTGTGTGAGACATGCTCCACCCAACCATAGATAATTATGTTCATTCATCTCTCAACAAAACACCACCCCCAATCTGGGACTTGTGAATTCACCAAGAGACACTTCCCTTAACCCGAATTTCATTCCACAACAGGAATTATCACTCGGCAATCCTCACAATTCATAGGTATTTAACACATGTTTACAGGCATCAAGGAAATAAGTTACATCCAATTCCATGCCAAACCACACAATTCCCACTATGGCTTCCTTCCAATCACACCACAGTGAAAACCCATCACTGCTTAACCAATACATAGGAATTCCACTAGAATGGTTCATGCACAATTCACCATTTCATTGACCACAACCTAGTAGTCAATCACACAATTCCCTCTCTGGCTTCCTTTCAATCACACCATAGTGAAAAACCATCACTGCTTAACTAGTACACAGCAATTCCACCAAAATGGTTCATGGTTTCAGGACTTCCTATCAAATTCCATTCTCAAACCATCATTATCTCCCATGTTCACTAAGAACTCCCACCTACACAGATTCTTCTTTCCACATGAAGGAATAGTGAATAGTAATCATGATAATATTATTTCCTTACATGCATAGATTTATAAATTACAAATCTAGAACCATGTGGAATCCCTCATCCACATTTCATCATTTTATATATGATCCAGGAGGATATTGGTGGCCACCCGCCTATTCCACTTGGACCCCCACCATTGTTTCTTTAGTTTTTCAGTTTCCTTAACTGTAGCACAATTTACTATTTGTGGCAGTTTTCGGGTCCTAAATTTCTGGAGCCGTTTTGAGGCCCTAAACGACATTTTTTCAGCATCTGACCGTTGGGAAAATATGAGTCCATTTTGAACTTAATATTTTTAATTAATGGATGTATTCCTTGAATAGATCTTTCTAACGATGTATCACGTGCATCAAACGGAGGTAGTATGCCAAAGTTACGACCCTGAGAAATTGATGTACCAAGTTACCCAACGCGGCCCATATTTTGGGGTTTCACCTCCTAGGGTTAGGTTTTCGGATGTGTAGGGTTTCCCTTGTTTCTCAATAATATATAGGCCTTCAAGCCTCATTGTAACACAGAGTTCAGAGGCATGTATCCACCACATCTCTTCTCAGAGATAAGCTACCAGCACTCTAACTATTTTATTTCCATCCTGTATGTAAACAAGTTTCAGTTCTTTGAGCAATGAAATGAAGTGTTATTTCTGCTGCATCTTTTTTTTATGGGTATTTGTGTATTCTGTTGCGTTCCTGCATAAATCCGGATCAATATAAACACATAAATCCCCACAAAATGCCACTTAATCATAATTATTATTTTATTAATAATTTTTAAGTCAATAAAATGGGATTAATACTTAACCATGACTTAAGATAAAATTTAGGGATATTTTAAGGGTCTTAAGGTACTTAAGATTCATGGCATAGTTTACTCCTAGGCCAATTTTAACCCCTTACCATCTCTGGTGAATACACAAGTCCCTGATCTCTTCAGCGTACTACCTCAGCATAGCCAGTTGTGGATTTTAATATTAATAATTACAAAATATACATTTGGTCTTCCATACAGGAATTTGCATATCAATATTTACATCATACATATGATTAGTTCAGGGGTCTCTTCCAGGGGTATTACATTCTTGTCCCCCTTAAATTCAACACCCTCCTCAATGTTCCTTTGTCCAAAACACATGAACAAAATTTTCAAAATGCTACAAGTGCTCCTCCTGCACTACATCTTTCAAGATGATCATTAAAACTTGGTTTGGGTCGATCAGGGCTCTTCATATTGTTCCTACTATACTGGACCTTCCAGCTCAACATATGGACTGATCACCTCAGCCATTCTTTCTTTCAACTACCATCATTCTTGTTATCTTTGCTTGGGCACTTTTGGATTATGTAGCTGATTCAAAAAATTTCTTGAAAAACACAGAGAAAATTATGATTAGCTGAATAATTTCCTCTACAATCAATTACAATAATTTTATTAAGCCAATATAATAATAAAATCAGACCATCCTTTTTATGAAAGATCAATGATATCTTTCTATGTTTTGAATACTTTCATGCATTTCATGTTTAAGTCAACATATGCGCATAGATGCCTACATTCATCTTCATTTCTTTTTTCAGAAATTTAACTATTTCAGCATTCATTGTTTATTTCAACAAAAATAAACACAACTTTTCAACTATAACATGCTTTTCAACAACTTTATTTTCCTAGAAAGAAAATAACATAAGTGAAAAGAAAAGAGTAAGTGTTTCCCCCTCTTATTCGTGTCCCAATATGGAGCTCCACAACTGTGGTTTCACTTCCCCTTGGTCTCTTTCTCTTTGAAATGCGGGTGCTTGATTTGCTTAGTCTTCATCAAGGTTCATATCCACATTATTTGTCCCACACAACACCAGGAAGGTATTCCTTCCTCTAGTGCTATTCAGTGTGTGTGTAAAGGATCACCCAGATTTTGTTCATCTTCTAGCTAAGACACTTCATAATTTAAATCTATCCATCGGACTTACAACGTGGGGTGCTCCCTATGGTTTGCTCAAAGTATTCTTAACTAATGGGATCATCATAAATAACACAGCATCAATCACTTTTATTGTGTTATTATTATTGTTATCATTATTATTATTATTATTATTATTATTAGGTTCGTTCGTTAGACCGGGCTCCTCCCTCCCCCTATGTACGTTGTTAGTAGGTGAGGGTTTTTATTAATTTATAAGTCTTTTATTAATTTATTATACCACTTCAATATTTATTGCAGAACCAACTTGCAAAGTCTTCTTCTCTTTCAGTGTAGTTATGGATCAACCCATTTCAAGGACAATGACATCAATGCTTAATTCTTTCAGCGCATCCATGGATTAATCCTTTAAGGAACCATGCCATCAATGCTCAATTATTCCAGCATAGCCATGGATCAAGCCTTTCAGGAACCATGACATCAATGCTTAATTCTTCCAGTGCAGCCATGGATCAACCCTTTCAGGAACCATGACATCAATGATTAATTCCTCCAATGCATCCATGGATCAACCCTTTCAGGCACCATGATATCAACGCTTAATTTTTCCACTTAATCTTTGCTTCTTGTCTTCAATATGAAAGCACCAACTTGCATATATACCTGATAAACACAAAATGGCTAGCCAATCTCATGGGTATCATACATTTATCAAAATGTATTATCATAAAACTAAAAACATATCATTTTACACGATTGACTTCTCGTCACTGAAATACCAAGAGTGTGTCTATTCCTTTAAGGTGTAATCAATTTCGACAACCATCACACAACACAATACCAGGAATGTGTCCATTTCTTTAAAGTGTGTGCCATGTCGGTTGGACTTGTAGCTTAAGTATATTTTCAAAGTAAAAACATTTTCTGAATATTATCTCCTATAAAACAAATCAATATTAAATCGAGTTTAGGGTAAATATATCTCCCTTCTTCCTCGTTTGTTAAGCAAATTTTTAATTTCTTTATTTGTGCTACATTCTTCAATCAAACAAGATGAAGAACCTCTTGGATGACCCCAGAGGACTCTAATATTGTAATCTCTTTCTCTGCATCCAAAGTTCTAGTTTTGCAGTTTCATTCTTTGCATCACTTACATGTAATAGAACTAGATACATACTAATAAATCACGTCGGATATATTTAGTTAACTACCAATAACAAGTTATAACCAATTAACAACTTTACTATATAATAGTAGTTAACAATTTATAATAAGTTAACTTATCTCACTTAGCAACATATTCTTAGTTTTAACTTTTTACAAGTTAGCATAAACATAAAAAGTATTAACAATTCATTTACAGCTCACATGAACATGGTGAACAAGAACTCAAGCATTCAGACCTTCCTTGAAACGTGTGAGTGCACCATTCCTATTAAGAAAACATCCAACATAATTCACACAATTACTATTGTTTCAGAGTCTCTTCCATATTTAATATTGCATTCAAATATATAATTCTACAATTACACAAATTGTCATTAAATAACAACATGCCAATGTTGTATCAACATAAACCATCCTTGCACAGATGGACTCAAGCATAGGCCCATCCAAATAGTTTAGATAGTTTTCCAATATGGCCATCTACCATCGGACATAAACACAAGCCAAACATAAGCTTTGAACAGTCACTAAGGACTCCAATATAATCCAAACACAATTCACATAATGTCATCAAAGACTAAGACACAAGCCACAAACAGTCACCAAAGACTCAGCATAACAAGAACACCTTGTCAAATAAACATACGCCATTATGCATTCAACATATCATTTGGTAATCCATACATAGAAAAACACAGACATATGAATGCAATGTTCAAAGAGAAATCTTTTGAAAAGCATTAAAGCACTTCATACAATTTCTAGAGGCTAAGTGTCGAAACCTTGTCTCTGATACCAATTTGTAACACACCTAGTGTCGCATTAACTTAACACACATAATAATTTATTTTTTTCTAAATATTACATGCATAATGTTCATATTCATTATTTAAGCTAAGGCGCAAAAACATATTAAATCATTCTTTTAGCAGAATCTTAATTTAATTAGTCACACACTTATCAATTCTAAGTTTACTTCATCATTAATTCACATAATAAATATTTCCCAATAAAAATTCATTCTAATGGACCCATGATAAATTAATGCTTGGACCAACTTTCCTATTAAATCCTTTACTAAAACTGCACAGTAAATATTATATTAAAAACTGTGCAGTAAAATTGTACAGTAAAACCTTGCAATAAAACACTATTATAAATTGCGCACTAAAAGCATATCTGCATAGTAAATATTGACTTAAGATTGCACAATATTATTCATCAAAAATGAAATAAATGTAGTATAGCTATATGCATAGCTATTCTTTGAGTTATGTAATTCTTAGAATTTTCATTTATCTATAACCCAAAATATTCATTAAAACTCATAAGTTATGTGCAATAAAAACTATGGGTATAATAACATATCATAAGAACTAGCCTATCTATCATATCATAAGAACTAGCCTATATATCTTAAGAACTGTGTGCATAGTGGAACAAGGAAATTATAACTTTATTTCCATATCATTATGAGCAATATACATTTAAGCTTTTTGCGGAGTAAGAAGTAGTAAAACACTATAACAGTTGTGCAGTAAGAGTGGAACAAGGAAATTATAACTTTATTTCCATTTCATTATGAGCAATATCCATTTAAGCTTTCTGAGGAGTAAGAAGTAGTAAAACACTATATTTCATAGGAAATATTGGGTGTGCAATAGTTCAACCTATGTTATTTGCATGCAACCAAACAACAATGTTCCAAACTTAATAAAATGTAAAACACAGTAAGAACTGCATAGTAGAAACTACATGCATGGTAAAACTGCACAGTAATAAATGTGTTAGGGAAAAGGGTTTTTATACATTAATAAGGATACAATTATAAACATTTCCAATTCATAAAATATTATATTAAACTCATTATTAATCCAACCCGTACAATTCCATTTCATGAAAATTTTATAATTTAAATATCAATCATTATTGGCACATGGATTTTGGAATAGGTAAACAAGGCCAAATTTAACTTTAATATAACATTTAACCTTTTCTTGAACAAGCAAATCAACCTTTGGTTTTTAAATACCAATCATTACAAGGTATATTAATTAATCCTTAACACATGGTATTTGTTTTCAATTTGCCAATTAAGTAAAAATGTTAATTATATGCATCTTAGTGTAATTACCACATATTACCTTCAAGCGGTTTATAGTTCCATCCTGTGGTTTACCAAAACCATGATACCATTCATGCTAAGCTTAAATAACAACCTTTAACAATTGTTAATTATCTCATTATGCATTTAATAAACAACAATAGTTCACGGTTCAAACATTGCCCAAAAATAATCACTTTATAAATATTTCAGCATAGTAAACAATAAATTTCTCAATCTTTACTTTGACTAAAGAATTGGTATTCATAAAATTTAATTTCAGCTCAGCAAATTAGGGATTATTTACAAGCATATGGTGGAATTAAAATTCACACCATTTCCATGCACATGAAATTTAATTAAGCTACACATAAATTTCATTGTTAATCCATATTCGGTAATTTTCAACACTCAAATTGAAACAATCAATTTATGCATTATTATTCAGCATAGCATAGAATTAAACTTGTCACTCATTCCATAAACATGAATTCAACCAAGCAACACATAAACTCATTCTTTATTTCTGATTTCAAAAATTAAAAATAGGAATACCATGCAAAATGTTTTATCATCCATTAAACAAATAATATTGAGAAATTAAACATCATTTCCAGAAATTGAAAACTTATTTGAAAAAATAATTGAATTGGGCAATTGGCTCTGTGTGAGACACGCTCCACCCAACCATAGATAATGATGTTCATTCATCTCTCAACAGAACACCACCCCCTAGATAGGACTTGTGAATTCACCAACAGACACTTCCCTTAACCCGAATTTCATTCCACGACAAGAATTATCACCCAGCAATCCTCACAATTCCTAGGGATTTAACACAGGCTTACAAGCATCCAGGAAATAAGTTATATCCAATTACATGCCAAACCACATAATTCCCTCTATGGTTTCCTTCCAATCGCACCGCAATGAAAACACATCACTGCTTAACCAGTACACAGGAATTCCACTAGAATGGTTCATGCACAATTCACCATTTCATTGACCACATCCCAGCAATCAATCACATATTTGCCACTCTGGCTTCTTTCCAATCACGCCACAGTGAAAACCCATCAATGCTTAACCACTACACAGAAATTCCACCAGAATGGTTCGTGAGCTCAGGACTTCCTATCAGATTCCATTCTCAGACCATCATTATCTCCCATGTTCACTCAGACCTCCCACCTATATGGATTCTTCTTCCCGCGTGAAGGAATAGTGAATAGTAATCATGATAATATCATTTCCTTACATGAATATATTTATACATGCAAATATAGAACCATGTGGAATCCCTCATCCATGTTTCATCATTTTATATAAACACATAAATCCCCCAAAACCCCACTTAATCATAATTATTATTTTAATAATAATTTTTAAGTCAATAAAATGGGATTAATACTTAAACATGACTTAGGATAAACTTTAAGGATATTTTAAGGGTCTTCAGGTACTTAAGGTTCATGGCATAGTTTACTCCTAGGCCAATTTTAACCCCTTACCATCTCTAGTGAATACACAAGTCCCTGATCTCTTCAGTGTGCTACCTCAGCATAGCCAGTTGTGGATTTTAATATTAATAATTACAAAATATACATTTGTTTTTCCATAAAGGCATTTGCATATCAATATTTACATCGTACATATGATCAATTTATGGGTCTCATCCAGGGGTATTGCATCATGTTCTTCAGACTCAAGGGAAGCACTAGAAAGTTAGCAGAATATGCTACATGAAGTATCTAAAAGGAGTTGTGCTTGTGTTACAAAATCACTTCACTGGGTTGGCAAAGAGGTATGTGATCTACCTACTTATGAAGGTTTCCCTAATTTAGATGTTTTCATTTCTGATTTTGAAATAAAGGTACCTGAATAGAAAGTAATGTTAGCTTTAGATGTAGCATTGAAAGTTACTCCAGCAAGATGGTGGGCTACCCATAAAGAAAAGATATAGGTTGGTCGCAATGCAAAAAGCTGCTAGAAATCAAATTTGGGGAAGGAATGTATTATAATAGATAGAATTATAATGGGTTAACTAGCCCCTACATCACTTAGCATCATATACAACAGTGTGGGAGCATGTACCTAAACAAGAGTGGGTCCATATATTCATCCACACCTTGGATACTATACCATGAAGTCAGTATACAGCATTGGAACTACAACAGGATACCACAGAATGGGATGACATGGCCATCAATTTCAGGAGAACATTCATTTACGAATATGAGAACCCGTCCATAGATGCAGCTTTACAGATAATTAAGGCCAAAATTTATGAAGAAGTACTTGTGGAGCTATCTAATATACCACAATGGACCACGACACTTGAGCAAGTCATGGAATGTTACAATATTACTTGCGACCCTGATGACAATCCAAGGGATTTACATATCCCATAAACAGAAGGAAGCCGAAAATTGGAGGGTCCAGAAAATACATATGATAATTTTTTGCAGTCGTTGAAGATAAAGAAGGTAAATATCGGGTCAAGTGAAAATCCTAAATTCGTTAACATTGGGGATTACTGGGATGATGAGACTATAGGTAAGCTTACTAACCTACTGCATGAATATCAAGATTTATTTCCCACTAAGTTTTGATAAATGAAAGGTATTGTTGGTGATATGGGAGAAATGAAAATGCAACTAAATCCTGATGTGAAACCTATCAAATAGTGGCCATATAGATTGAACCCAATGTATAAGGAAAAGGTAAGAGCGATCTTGACGGAATGCTACATGCGGGGATTATTGAACCTGTTGAAGAATATGAATGGATTAGCCCAATGGTGGTCCAAGATAATAAAAAAAATACTAGTGAAATGTGAATTTGTGTAGATCTCAGGAAGTTGAATGGTGCTTGTCTATATGATCCGTTCGCGACACCTTTCATGGATGAAGTATTAGAAAATGTGGGTGGCTAGATTACTCATTCATAGATGGATTTTTGGGGTATCATGAAAATAAAATCGCTAAGGAAGATAGACATAAGACTACCTTTGTAACTGAATGGGGTTGCTATCAGTATAAAGTGATGACCTTCGATCTCAAGAATGCGCTAGCTATTTTTTCCAAGGTAGTGGTCATAGCCTTTAAAGAGTTCAGACATAAATTTATGGAGGTATACTTCGATGACTGGACAGTTTACGGACTGCTGAAGAATCATATTGAGAACCTAAGACATATTTTGGACCATTGTAGACAGCATCAAATATCATTAAATTTGAAGAAGTGTATTTTGTGTACTCCATTTGGTATATTGTTGGGTCATGTGGTTTGTAAATAGGGACAACTGGTG
Source organism: Larix kaempferi (assembly GCA_027924585.1). NCBI lineage: Eukaryota > Viridiplantae > Streptophyta > Pinopsida > Pinales > Pinaceae > Larix > Larix kaempferi. The sequence continues at coordinate 1,475,394 of BSBM01000776.1, read as the reverse complement.
GATCCTATGAAGATCACCATTATAGTATATTTTCCACCACCAACGTCAGTTCAACAATTGAGAACAATTTTGGGCCATACAGGATACTATAGAAAGTTTATTAAAGGATATGTGCATATCACAGCACCGACGGAGAAGCTATTAAAGAAGGACACTAAATTTGAGTGGAATGAGGATCAGTGCTAGTAGAGCCTCTACACATTGAAATAAAAGATGGAAATCGCACCTATTTTAGTATTTACCGACTGGAGGAAAGGATTTCATGTTCATGTTAATGGTTCATCCATTGCATTGGGTGCAGTTCTAGATCAACCATGAGAGGGATCTATTGATCACCCTATCGCATTTGATAGCAGGAAGTTATCCACTACAGAGAGAAACTACACTATGACGGAAAGAGAAGGATTAGATATGGTTTATGCACTATAGAAGTTCAAGCATTATCTGTTAGGGGGTCAATTTAAAATGTTCATTGACCATTCTGCTTTGAGATACCTGGTTAGCAATCCATTGTTGTAGGGGAGAATCTACATATGGCTCTTATTATTTTAGGAGTATGATTTTGAAATTATAATTAAACATGGAAGGTTAAATGTGGAACCTAACCATCTATCAAGGTTAGAAATAGAGGAAGAGCTGATTAACTTGGAGGATAACCTCCCAGATGCACATTTGTTTTCAGTCATCATGGTGGATGAGTAATTTGAAGACATTGTAACCTTTTTGGCGATAGGAATGACACATGTAGGGTTGTTTATCAATGAGAAGAAACATTTGGTTGTCAAAGTAGCATATTATCAACTAATAGCAGGTCAGTTATATAAGTTGGGACCAGATGAAGTATTAAGACGTTGTGTTATGAAGCATGAGTGACTAATGATTTTGGAAGAAGCTCATGAAGGTGTTGTAGCAGGCCACTACATAGAAAAATATACGGCTCAAAACATATTGCAAGCAGGGATCTGGTGGCCTACATTTCATAAATATGCTAAGGAATATTGTCAGTCTTGTGATGTCATTAAGAGAATCAAGAAACCATCTAGGAGGGATGATATTTCATTAGTGCCATGGGTACCTTTGCAAGCATTTGAAAAATGGGTTGTTGACTTTGTGGGACAAATCAATCCACCTGCGAAGAGATCAAGAACATGTTACATTATTACTGCGACAAACTACTTGACCAGGTGGGTTGAAGTTGAAGTGGTGGAGCACTGTAGTGCTACAACTGTTGTGAGTTCCTTATTTCAAAATGTAGTTACTCTATTTGGTTTCCCACGAGTGTTGTTCAATGATCAAGGATCTCAATTTGTCAATAAGAATATTGAGGCACACACTCAGGAGTTCCAAATTTATCATCAAAAAAGCACTCCATATCATCCACAAGCTAATGGGACTGTCGAAGCCTTCACAAAATACTGGAACATGCCCTGACAAAGTATGTAATGTGAATCGCTACGATTGAGACTTGAGGATCCCTATAGTCTTATGGGCATATAGGAAAACATGCAAGAATTTAAAATACCAATCGCCTTTCAAAATGGTATATGGTCAATATTTTATCATGCCAATGAGTACATTGTGCCAAGTTTGAGGGTTGATGCATTCATAGGTATGTCAAACACTGATGTTGTCGAAGAGAGGTTGTCATGGCTACTACAGTTGGATGAGCATAGATTCATAGCAGTATTTCAACAACAAGTCCAAAAAGATAAAGAGAAGGCATGGCATGGTCGCAACATTTTGAAGTAGCAATTTCAGAGAGGATATATACTACTCCTATATGAAATTAAGTTCTTTAAACATCTGAGTAAGCTAAGAATGCACTAGATAGGACCCTATGTGATCAATTATGTGACAAAGGGAGGTGTTGTGCAATTACAGAAATTGAATGAAGAGATCCTAAAGGGTTGGGTAAATGGAAGCCAGTTGAAACCTTACAAGGGAAATTTCACCTTCCTACACTGAGTATGCTTGTAAATACTAAAAAAAAGTGGAAACCCCATGTTATTTTTGCGTCGAAGTTATCCCAGGTCGGATTCTAGTACATGTCACAAATTATTCTGTCATAGTAGGTAATTTTACATAAGTTAGATTCCTGTCGAAGTGAAGGTTGTGTCGAAGTCACACGCATGTTCATTAATTGTTATATTTATGGCACGTAAAGTGGCGGCATTAGTGGAGCATCTCTCAATAAATGTTGAACGGTTGTGTTAACAAAATTTCCACCGAAAAGGGTCGTCATTTGAGAGGATTTGGTATGATTCACTAAATATTGGGAAAATCATTGATAGGATAGATTGAAGGTAATATTTAAAAGCGTATCAGGACAACGAGTTGGTATATTGTTTTCTAAGTGATTAAGTGCATTGTGAGAACTGAGAACCCAAAGTTTTAGAATGTTGAAGAAATAGAACCCCAAGTATGTAACAATGGATATATTGATGTTCAATGTAAGTGTCGAGCAGATATCTGTTGCAGAATTTGTTGTTAGAGAAACCATCCCAGTTGAGCAAGAAAAACTAGAAATTATGTTGACGCACGTTCTGGTCGAGCCACCGAAGAAGAAGTGGTCATCAACATGCCAGGAAATTGCTGAAACCAGTTCAAAGAGAAGGAATGATCATGAAGCTTCAGGGTCTGGAAATGGATCTGCATCACTACTTCCATTGTATGTGCCACCAAAGAAGCCAAACGCAAAACCCGTGCAGATTGGGAGAAATTCTAAGTACTCAATGGTACTTCCCACGATACCGAAGGGGGTTATCGCTCAAGGGGGTATGATGGGAAAGATATCCAAAGTATAATATGAATATCATGACCTCTGGAAGTTCCCAGAGTTCACATTGATGAAGTATATGCAACCAATTTTAGAGTTGGGAACTCAAACTACTTTTCTGGATCCTATGCCATGGGCCCTAGGATTGCAACAGTCAGGTGTTCTGTCACTGATTAATATACTGCATTTTGGAAGATCTGCGAAATTTAATTCATGTATCAAATAGTTGTTGATTTTTATACATCAAGGGTTCTTGTGACTTGACAAGAATATTTCAATTGACCCTGACCTAATTGCACAAATTACAGGTTTGTCGAAGGCAGGCCTCGACCCAACTACATTTTTTTTGGGTACAAAGAAAGATAGGGAGATTGCAAACTGTATGAAGGAAAAGTACAATCTAACAAAATATAAGATGGGATACAATATATCCTCAATCACTGAAAAGGGAATGCACTTTGCAGCAAATTGCTCAGGAAATGTCGCCTAAACCAGGTACCTACAATAGTAATTGAGGTAGCAGAGTTGTGTTTCCAAGGGGTGTAGATGAACTAGGCCACCTTCCTGCTGAATGAATTTCTGAGTGATTGCCAAGACACACTGGATAAGGGTAACCCATTTCACTATTATTGGCTCATCATTTTAATTTCATTTGTTGCTTGGGTGGAACCAGAAGAATATCAGGCAATGGATTGTCATCCTCGTCAATGTTTGATCGCGTGGTATGCTAACCTGTGGATCAACGACGAGTCAAAGAGCCATATTGACAACAATGTGCAATTTTTCATGCACAAGGAATCACTTTGACATTATATCCCAATGATTCCACGCATAGAAGCATCGATGTTTTCCAAATTCAAAGGAGTTATAAGATTTAAATATGGAACTCACCACATGTATGTCCAGGCAAGACATGATCCGAATAAGAAATGGGTTGTGACTAGTTACAAATTGTCGGAGCAAGATATCCTCTCCCTTACTAATGAATGGACATTAGAGTGGAAAGGCGATACTAACAACATCTAATTATTTGCTTCATTATCCTCATCATCATTGTCACCATCATTAGAACATCATGAGGTTCGTATGAACATCAAAACATAATTTTATTCAAAGAATGATGTATATATATATATATATATATGATTTTTCTTCATTGTTTCATACAGATTGTTCTCTAGAGCAGGGCTCTTCCCTCCATCAGTCATGATCGCCAGGACAATCCGTTTCTATAGCACCCTCCCCATGTCTCAAGTGAACTCGTATGTAAATTGTATACATATAGTTTTGATTTTTAATTGAATTACATATACAAGTAAAAATTATTATATACATAATGTACATGTGTTTAATTATTAAGTGTTGTTTGTGTCTAGGCACCCCACCAGTCAAGTCGTCTGGTGAGCGTTGATTTGGAAGCATGGTGTCAAGTGCATTGCATGATGGTCAGGATCCATTGACCCCATTAGAGCACAGTGAGGGGTTCATGATCATGTGAGTATATTAAATTCATATTTATTTATTTATTTTTTTAATATATTAGTATCTTTAAATTTTGTATCGATGTTTTGTACTTTGACTAATAATTTTTTTTAATATATCTGTCAGGTGTTGATCTCGTTTCTAATTCTCCTTGGGAGGATGAGATAACCAATACTGTGATCAAACATATCAATTCATGGCATGATTTTTTGTGCATCCAGGTAAAGTCCATGCGCCCTGATTGTCCATCGATATGGTCGATGTCAATGATGATCAATGCATTCAATGAGTTATTGGACATCTATAAAAAGGAGGGTCCTCCAAGTGACATCTAACATGTTTCTTTCTAGAAGAGGAGGGACCAGGTATTGGGTCTTGCAACTAGGAGGTGGTGAAAAATGCAATAAGGGGAAGGGATGTCAGGGGCACTTCCTTTGAAATCCCTCTCGATTGTGTTGTTGGAAATCCGCTCTGACTTCGTGATTTCAAGTGTGAGGTATTTTTGCCTTATATTTATGATAGGTTTATTGGAGCATGGGGAATGTTCCCCCACCATGACCAGGTCTCATTATACTTTTCTAAACATATTTATTCAAAGTTTGTATTACACATGCATCTGGATTACACAAGTACACCATCTCCTTTCTATGGCATCAGGCGTGGACGCACTTATCAGTGTCCAGGAGCTCGTAGAGACCCTGCTACTATACCACCCCCTCCCTGATTGATTCATTTCCCTAGTCCGATACTTCTACGACCCGAGGACTTAGCCGAGCCATTTCATCTTGGACTTGAAAAACATTCTTTGATGGAAGGTGTCATGTGTACTACATTGGGTCACGCTACCATCTCCATGCACGAGGAGAGGTCCAAACCACCCCCTAGAACTATAGATTATGCTTTATTGTCGATGGAGGACTCGGATATTTGGTTCCTTGAGTATGAGACTCTAATTTCATATGTTATACATGCCCGAGAATCATACTCTAATTTCATATGTTATACATGCCCGAGAATCATACTTTCATTTGTATGAGAGATCTAGGCTGTCGTTAATCATCTTTAATATATGTAATGTATCTAAAATAATTAATCAAAGTAATATTGATTTGTTTTTTGTTGCTCCATGCAAAGGACCGATTTTATGGATTCACCCCGTTCCACTTCTTTGTTGCTTGGCCAGGAAACCATTTTCCCCAATGATTTCCCCATGGTACATATGCTAGTTCATTCATCATAACCTTGTAATTTACATACATGCATATAATTGCAATTATTTTATCATAGCATTCATCTTGTCGCTTTCTTAAATTGTATGGGGTAGAAGCAAGGGGCGTTGTAGTATCCTTCGGAGTTCGATCGTCAATTATTAGTAGATGAGGTACTATAACCTATGTTTCAATGCAATATAGAATTCAAGTTGATGTTTAATTTAAAATTTTATTTATTATTCTTTTATTGATTATATGCATATGTCACCATACACAGGCTCATGTAGAATTGGGAATTGATGCTTCAGTGATGTTCAGAGATGAGTGGGAAAGGTTGATTCAACATCGTCCTGGTGAGGGACAATCGACTCAGTATTGTCCTGTATATGCCACACAGGACGATTTGGAAAATATCACCATGGACTTGAGCTAGGTTAGTTTATCCATCCACTTAAAAATTTACAAATATGTCTTCTTATAGATTTAAGTATATTATTTAAATATAGAACTAACTTACAAAGTTCAAAATTTTATTTTTTGCATTTCGATTCTTTAGACAACATTTTCAATCACACAGCATCCCCACACCAAGGGCATGGTGCAGGATATACTAGTGGTGGGGATGACCACACAGCCCATCAAGGGCCTGGTCCCCATATTAGATGACACTCGTTCATGTTGTGTGACTATCTTTATTGTTATGCACACATATTACATTTTATAACCTTGATGGATTATTTTGTATCATATTTTTTCTTAATGGATATATATGATTTCTTATGTTTATGTGGATTTTCACGTCCCCAGTCACCTCGGTGCCCTTAGAGGTGATGGGAGACAACCCTTCAATCCACTTGCTAATTTTTTTCTTCAAACTGTCATTAGTCTACAAAAACAATCCTCGGTCCCTAGTCCGCAATCCGCAATCCGCGGGGAAGAACTCAGGGAGTCGGGACCATAATTCTTAGTTTCATAGAATGTGCATCCGACATCCTCAATCCGCAATCCTCCTTGCGGAATTCGGAAATTCGGAACCACAAATTTCAAATTCGACAAATTCACCCTTCTAACTTTCACAATCCGCAATTTTCCTTGCAGGATTTAGAAATTCAGAACCACAATTCCACCACTCCGAGAAAACTTCACCTCCGACTTCTGGAATCTGCAATGCGGAACTCGGAAGTTGGAACTCCAAATTCTCTATTCCGAAGAAATTTCCTCTCTGACTTCCACAATCCGTAATCCACCTTGCGGGATTCGGAAAGTCAGAACGCCAAACCATCAATCCGAAAAAGTTTCCCTTATGACTTACACAATCCGCAATCCATGTTGCGGGAGTCAGAAATCGGAATTCCAAAATCACCAATCCGAAAAATTCACCCTTCCATCTTCCGCAATGCGGATTCGGAAATTCGAAATCTCAACTGCACAACTTCCCAGGCCCATAACTTCTTCATCCTAAGTCCAATTTGGGAAAGTCTGGTATTGTTGGAAATCTCTCAATGATATCTATACAGTTGTATGATCTTCAGCCACATTTGAGAACTCATATCTTGTCCCTCTTTCAACCCAAAATGTGGCCCCAAACCTCCTCAAGGCCTCCTTTCCTCTTTACAAGGAGCTCTTACACTGATCTATCATGGTCCTTCCTTTCATCTAATACACAAAGGGAGTATAGGTACAATAGGGGATGTTTATCCCCCCCCATCTCAAGCCCATATGATGCAACACAAAACATCTAAAGGTGTGTGCAGTGCCTAATATACATACACAATGGAATTAAAACTTAATAACACACACACACACACAGAGTGAAATGCATCAACATGTTTTCTTCAAGGAAGACTAATAAAACAATAAGGAATGAACCAGCCTCATGATCAGGCCTATACACAGGTTCCTACTGATTAATTCATGTAATCATTTCATTCACATTAACTTGAAATAAAATAGAAAATTAACATCATTTCGAACCATAGAATGGACATAATTTAGATCACAGAGAACAGTTATCTTTAAGATGAAGTTGTTCAAGCAATTGGCTATGTGAGAGCAACACTCCACCCAACCATAGGTCTCTGTCCAGCCTATATTCTTTCAACTGAGAGACCACCCCCGAGTTGGGTTGTTTATCCACTAAGGAGTAACTAAACAGGCTCACTCACAACCATGATTTCACGCAACAGTTATGTTAAGCCAGCACACAGCTGGGTTTATCAAGCATTCAAAGAGACAAGGGAGGAGGATGCTAAGCCAGTGGGCTCAACCCCAGAGCTACAGGAACCTCAATTAACTCAAACAGCCTTGGAACCCACAATACCTACCACACCCAACACAAGGAAGGTCCCATTCTCTACTACACATTCCCTCAATCCCCCCTTCCCTCCAATGCTCTTCAGGGTGGGCATAGAAAGGTACAAGCTACAGAATCTTTGAGATTCTAGCCTTCACTAGGTTTGTCAAGCAATTCCAACCTCTGTTCTTTTTCCCATTCTGTCATCCATAATTATATTTTCTCAGCTTCTATTTCCAAATTCATTATGTCCTATCACTGCATTCTCGACTGTCCCAATCTATGTTTTTTCTTCCTCTTTCTACCAAAAGTCTCGGCATCTTCCTCCCTCTGTGTTTTTATTGAGGGTTCCCCCCTTCGATATTCCTTTCCACCTCCATTTTCTTGGGAGTTTTGGAATTCCTCTGTCAACATGGCTTTTCCAAAATCTTGACTCTTCCTCTTCCTTCATTGTTGGGCTATGTACGCATGAAAACCGATTCTTTATGTCCCACGATCCCACAACCCCCTCACCTCTCCCTAGTGGATACACATGGCCCCCTCTTATTGGTTGCTTCCATAGCCAGTTCTTTTTGTATTTTTATTGCAATATATTTATTTATTTGCAACATTTTTACAATTTCCATGGCTTAATGGCACATGGCTAATAAAATATCAAATACTTTCATTTTAAATAAAATATGAGCATCCACTAGCGGGGCCTTGTCCTTGAGCTCCATGCTAGGGAAAACATGCATTGCATGTATATAGTATTTTTTATAAAATCCAAAATACCCTAAGGGTCAAAATTGGGCATTACAATCCCCTCCCCCTTAGAACAACACCATCCTCGGTGTTCTCATAACTGGAAAAAAAAAATGGAAATGCCTCTCTCATGGCATCCTCCAGCTCCCACGTAGCCTCATCGGGACTAAGGTTCTTCCATTTCACCTTTACATGTCTAATGGATTGGTTCCTGAGCAATGTGACCTTCCTATTGAGGATGTGCATAAGCTCCACATGGAACTCTCCCTCGGGTTCCACCTATATCACATTCCAATCAATCACATGATTAGGATCATGTACATAATTATTAAGCAAAGAAACATGGAAAACATTATGAACTCTCATGTTAGCAGGAAATGCAACTCTATATGCAACTGGTCGTATCTTATCAAGGACTTCAAATGGCCCACAATATATTGGTACCATCTTGGCACAACTCCCCAAATTTAGGGAAATTTTCCTTGGTTTCACTCTTAAATACACATGATCCCCAATATTAAATTCCTTATGCACCCTTTTCAAATATGCATAACTTTTTTCTTGTCCTGAGATTCCTTTAAATTATGTATGATCTTCACAATTTCTTGTTCCATTTCCTTTATCATCTCTAGCCCAAGCACCACCATGTTCACCGGACTATCCCAATTCACTGGAGTGCTGCATCCTTTGCCATACAATGCCTCAAATGGACTCATTCTCAAGGATGCTTGATGTCCATTATTGTATGCAAATTCTACCAAGTGTAGGTAATCCTCCCACTTGGATGGTTTATCCATAACATACATTCTCAGCATGTCTTCAAGAAGTTTGGCCATATGTTTGAAGATGATATGTTGTACTAAAATTCAGCTGAGTTCCTAACTCCTGAAACAATCCCTTCCAAAAATTGGATGTGAACTTTGCATCTCGGTCTGAAATTATTACCTTGGGAAATCCATGCAATCTCAATATCTCCTTCATGAAAATATTTTCTATGTCATTTGTCTTATGAGTGGACTTGACTGGAATAAAGTGATCTACCTTTGATACCTTATCCACCACTACCATAATTTAATCATGCTTCCTCGCTGTCATTGGCAAACCTATTATAAAATCTATAGAAATTACTTCCCACTTCCATTCTAGAATGGGAAAAGGCGTCAATAATCCTGCTGGGTGTTGATGCTCTTCCTTGACTTGTTGACATTTTTTACATCTAGAAATGTATTATGCTATGTCCTTCTTCATCCCATGCCAAAAGTATTGCTTTCTTGTTGTTTTTATTGTCTTTTGATATCTTGGATGTCCATAGTATGGAATTTGATGTATTTCATCCATTACTAGTCTCTTTAAATCTATACAATTTGGAATATCCATTCTATCTCCATAAAGGAGAATATCATCTTTACCAAGCTGATATCCTGCACACTTTTCATCAATATTTCCCTGCTGCAATTTTTCTTTGATTTGAAGGTAAGTTTCATCACTGGTTTGGGCTTCAAGAACTCTTGTCTTCAAATATGATTTGGACATACTTACTGTTGCAACATGAAATTTTCTGCTAAGGGCATCTGCAACCTTATTCTCCTTCCCTTTGGCATGCTTAATTTCAAAATCAAATTCGCAAAGAAATTCCATCCACCTAGTTTTCCTAGCATTCAGGTTTGGTTGGTCAAACAAATACTTCAAGCTCATGTGGTCTATCCTGAGCTCGAATCTTCTTCCCAAAAAATAATGTCTCCACCTTTTGAGAGCATGTATTATGGCCTCTAATTCTAAATCATGTGTGGCATAATTATTTTCATGTTCTTTTAATTTCCTTGACTCATAACAAATTACAAATCCTTCTTGCGTGAGCACTCCGCCTAGCCCTTCAATGAAAGCATCTGTACACACTACAAAATCCTTCTTTGGATCAACAATCTTCAAAACAAGAGCACTAGTAAGCAATTCTTTAACTGCTGAAAGATTTTCTCACACTTTTCAGACCATACAAACTTGACATTCTTCATTTGCAATGATGTAATTGGATGAGCGATCTTGGAGAATCCTTCAATGAACCTTCTATAATAGCCTGCAATACCCATAAAATATCTAACATCTGTAACATTCTTTCGAGTAGGAGAATCCATTATGGCTTCAATCGTCTCTAGATCCACTACAATTCCTTCTTCTGAGATGACATCACCCAAATACTATACCTTCCTTTGATAGAAATCACACTTGCTCAGCTTTGCATACAATTGGTGTTCTCTAAGAACTTGAAACACCATTCTTAGATGTTCATCATCCTCTTCTTCATTCTTTGAATAAACAATAATGCCATCCAAGAACATTATCACAAACTTATCCAAATACTTGTTAAAGACACTATTCATGAGACACATGAATGTAGCAGGTGCATTGGTAAGACCAAATGGCACCATTGTGAACTCATAATGGCCATACCTAGTCCGGAAAGTTTTTTTGTGAATGTCTTCTTATTTTATCCTCACTTGATGATAGCTAGACCTCAAGTTAGTATTTGAAAACACTTTAGCTTCCTTCATTTGATCAAACAAATCATCAATTCTTTTCAATGGGTACTTATTCTTAAATGTCACTTTATTTAGCTTCCTGTAATCAATACATAGCCTTAAAGTCCCATCATTTTTCTTGACAAATAACACTGATGCTCCCCAAGGAGATACACTTGGCCTGATATACTCCTTGTCCATTAATTCTTGTAGTTGCATCCTTAACTCTATCAATTCTAGTGTGCTCATTCTATAAGGAGCTTTAGAAATTGGTGTTGCCCCTGGAACTAGATTGATGGTAAAATCAATGTCTCCTTTTGGTGGCAGTCTCGACACTTCATATGGAAACACTGGAAGTCTTCCATCCTTGGTCCTTTGTCCTCTGATGAATATACTATGTGAACTGCATATAATTGGAAACCCTTCTTATAAAACTTTTTAAATTGTAAGGATGAAATCTGTCTTACTAAGACTTTATTGGGAATTCCTCTTACCAATCTTGGTCTTCCCTATTCACCAATTCATTCAAGTACCTTTTCATAGCAATCTATCTTGTCTCTATGCCTTTCCAACCAATCAATACCATTTAGAGCATCATAAGATCCCAATGCCGGGACATTCAAATTTACTTTTGTGATGAATCCATTCAACTCCATGGGGCATTCCATCGCTACTTCACTCACTTTTCTCTTTGTTCTTGTGGCTAACTGAACTAGCCAAGACTTACTGTGCTTCATTTTTCTAAGAGAACAACCTTCAGCTAATTTTGGAGAAACATAACTATGAGTATATCCTGGATCAATCAAAATAGAAATAGGTTGCTTGGCATTATTACCTTCAACTTCCACCACTATTGATTAATGGCCTTCTTGATGATCATCCAATGCTGCATAGATTTGAGGTGTTTCCCTTTCCATATCCTCCACTGTGGCTTCTCCTTTTAAGTTGTTCAAACTTTGAGGATTATCCCTTCGATGTGGACAATCTCTAAGCATGTGTTTTTCTCCACATCCCCAACACTGAAGTGGCCCTTTTGATTCTTTTTTTGCTGCTACTTCTACCTTGTTCTCACTTCGTGTCTATTGGCCCTGTGGAAAATTTCTTGGCTGATTTTTGAATGATGGCTTAAATCCACTTTTCCTTTGATCAAACCTCCCATTTGGATTTCCTTTCACTGCTGGGTAAACCTATAATTTTCCTTTTCTCTGCTCATAGCAATGCATTTCCATCCTAATGGATTCATCAAGACTTGGTGGATTAAAAAACTCAATCCTATCTCTGAAACTTTGGGGTAGACTTCTAAGAAAGCATTGGATCTTTACCCTCTCATATTTGATATAGTCCACATAGCTCAATGGTTCCAAAAATTTATGGACATGTTCTTCCATAGATTTATGTCCCAACTTGTGTTCATTGAATTATTTCCTCTTACTGTCAGAAAACCTAGCAGAAAGGTATTTTTCCTTTAAATAATTCTTAAATTGCTCCCAGTGTGAAAATCCTCACAGCAGATCTAAGAGCTAATGTATACCTCACAATAAAGATTAAGAGTGGACAATACAGTGTAAAAGAGCAACAGAATTATGATACGGTAGAACTCAGATAGAAGCATAATAGCATCACAGTAATTCATTAATCATAATATGAACAATAAATAATACAATGGAGAGGATTTGAATGCCAATGTGGATATTCGAATTAGCCTGCATGAGCATGGCTTATCTGCACTAGGAGTCCAAATCATCAGATCAGTATTGGTGTCATCAGATCACAAGTGGCTATCCATGTGTCAAACTGAGCTAACCGAATGTAACTGAGTCTAACTGGATGTAACTAAGTGTAATTGATAGATGTGACACTATTTGTAGTCAGAACAGATCAACTAGTCTCTCTGGAGGTCTCACTGAGTGTATTGATTAGTAAACAAGTCAATATGTCCTCAAATCAAGGATCATATCCACAAATCTAGTAACTAACTGAGTGTGTCACTAGTGGTAGGTGAGAGAGGGCGCATCACAGACTAGGAGGGCTAGAACTAAGTGGAAACAGGCTCTCGGGGCTAGTAAACTAAGCATTAGGTGTTGGGAGACACCATACTGATGACTGGAAGGAATGCATTTGCATGGATGCATGCAATTGCATGAATGCATGCAGAACTAACATAATGCTGGTAGGACTAGGATGGAGTATAGGAATATCCTAACACCCCCCCTTAATCCATTCCGGGCCCTGGTAACTGAGACCAAAGGTCACCCAATACAATGAATAATAAAGAACAATCCATGAAACAAGGAAATGGGGAAAAACCTCATGGGAAAAATACCCCCCCTCAAAAGAGACTGTAAGGCACACCAAAAAATAAATGCTCCAAACTCAAGCAGGTGTGATGCTTGGTCATATGTCTGGAGGTATATTCTTCTTGGGAAGAAGTGGTTCATTCTCCAAAAACATGTGCTTGTGTTCTCCTTCAGTGGATGCAAGCGAATATGGAGACATGTGATTGTACTTTCTCTTCAGACCTGATGTGATGAGAACAAATCCAAAGGTATGAGGATGATCCTGGAACCTATGATTCGAATTAGCTGAGGTAGGATCAAATCCATGAATGTGTGATGAACCTGCAATAATTAATTAATGCAAATACACAAGATATCAGAAATAACAGAACAGAATCACTTTTATATTGATCATGGGCCACTTCGAGGGGGCAACCTCCTTTGAGCAAGCTCAATACAATTAACTTCACGGTGCCTTCAATGACCTCAACACACACTTATATACTAAGTCTATGCCCAATACTATGAGTCAAAACCATGGGACATATAATACTACGGGACGACTTACAAAGCATATGCGTCCAATACTATGGGTCAATACTATGGGCTAATATAAACTACGGATCAACAAATACTACGGGACGACTTACAAAGCATATGCGTCCAACAACAATATACTAACATAGTAAAGAGAAGGGTTGACATAGGTTCCTAACATCCCCTCTCCCTTAGAAAAAGCTTTGTCCTCAAAGCTTTGGTTGGAGAAATTGCTGCCGAATTTGAAGGAGTGGTTCCCCGGTAGCATCCTCGGTTTGCATTTCGGGCCACTGATGCCTTTGGAGTGTCAAGGAGGATTGCTTGGAAGGCTGTAGATGAAGAAGAACCCTGTCAGCTGCGTGAAAAATGTGCTCAGAACGGTGCTGATCGGCTTGTTGTTTCAGGCAAATTCTGGCCATGTGAAGATTGTCCTGCAGAATGAGAAGAATCTGATCGCGGTTTTGAAGAACCGAGTCAATTTCCTGAACTGGAGAGCCACTAAGGGTGTATGGAAGAAGAACAGGCAGTGTTTTTCCATAGACTGCTTCATATGGTGTCCTTTGAGATGTGGTATTGTACCACCAGAGCACTGCTAGTAAATCCATAGAAATAGTTGGCCAAAGCTGTGTAGGGATGGGCAAGGGTTTGAGCAGTCCCGAAAGGAGTGTCGTTTCCCCCTTGTTGACTTGGAAAGTATCATTGTCAACCACCATTTGTGGAATTGTCATTTTTAGTCCTGACCAAAAGAAGTTACATTGTTCCCGTTCATACATTTTGCAGAACCCAGAGTGCCCTGTTGATGAAGAAGCATGGAGTTCATAGAAGAGATAGCCCTGTTGAACATATTGCAACCAATTTGGAACAAGCAGAGAAAGAGCTGTAAGAGAAACTGGGTCATCAATTGTGCGAGAAGGAGCATCTTCCACCATATTGTCCTTACCCTTCTTGTGAGTGATCACATAGGGACAACCCATGAGTCGGATAACCCATTGCAGGTGTGTTGGGGAGGAGACCCATTGTTCCAAAAAAAATTTCAGACTCGGGAGATCAGTCTTGATACAGAAATAATTCCCTAATAGGTATGGCTGCCACTTCTGTACTGCATGCAAAATAGCCATCTTTTCCTGCTGAGAGGTAGATGTGGCTACATTCTTACCGGAAAGGTCTCTTGAAGGCAACAAGCGCATTGGTTCAGCAAGGATACCTGCATATCTATCCAAGGAAGTAGTGGAGACTATTGATGGGTGCATCTGAATGGAATTGAGCTGAGCGATGACACCATGTGAATTCTTCTTAAGGATTTTTTCCAGGCGATGTGAACTGATGATGCAGAGAGACCCTGGTTGTAAGCCCATAAATTTGTGTTGTGCCCCATTGCCTTTGAACTGCATCCAAAGTTCCACAAAATCCCATAAGATGGGGCCAAGTGTGCGTAACCATTGAACGCCCAAAACCACATCACATCCGCCTAAGGACAAGGCAAACATGTCATAGCATAGGTTATAATCTTCCATAGAGATACGCACATTGTGACACTTCCCCTTGCAAGGTAAGGTACCCCCATTGGCAACCATGACTTCAAAGTTGGAGCAAGGATGGACAAAACAATCAGCCTGTTTGGCAATCCGAGGGTCAATGAAGTTATGAGTGCTACCAGAATCAATGAGGATGGTAAGAGGGATCTTCTTGAAGTATCCCCTGACTCGCATTGTTTGTGGGGTGGTGACTCCGGTTACAGCATGGAGAGAGATCTCGGGTGGGTCGTCCTGAGATGGGGTGTCAACAGGAAGGTGTTGAATGTCGACCTGATCATCTACTGTATCTGTAGCTTCTTCACCAAGTTCTAAGGCAGGAAGAGGATCCACATCCAAGAGATAGAGCTTTTGTTGAACGCATCTATGTCCCCGAGTGAATTTCTCATCACAATTATAGCAAAGCCCTTTTTCTCGGCGTGCCTGCATTTCTATTTCAGACAAATTCTTGATAGGAGTTGGTTGAGGAGCAGGCGTGATGGAAGGTCGTTAGGAACCCATATTTCTGAAGGGAACAAAGGTGGGTTTGGAGCGTTGTTGAGCTGCGATATTTTCCTCGGCTAGCTTAGCCAACCCTAGGACTTCCATCATTGTGTTGGGACAAAAAATTTTGACCTCTGAGCGGATTTCATCCTTGAGATCACTGATAAAACAACTCCTGTAGAATTCATCAGACAATCCTTCTGTGTGATTAGCTAGTTTCTCAAATTCCGTCTGATACTCTCTCACTGTGCCAGTTTGGTGAAGTTTAGTGAGTGCTCCTATGAAGTCGTCAAAAGCACTAGGACCAAATCGCGGCAAAATGAGGTGGCAAAAATCTGTCCAGTTTGGCTCGGGATGAGCTTTGATGTACCAACGGTACCATTGAAGGGCTTCCTGTTCCAAATGAAAGGATGCAAGTGGAACTTTCTGAACATCAAAAGTATTATGCAGACTAAAATATTGTTCTGCCCGGTATATCCATCCAGTCAGATCAGTACCATTGAAGCGAGGAAAATCAAGCTTCGGCCCACGAAAATTGCTAGAAGAAGAGAACCCAGTGGCTGCAAAAGATTCTGGCTGTTTGGTATTGTTCATGGCTAAATGCTGAAGATGGAGGCTGAGAAATTTTTCATCCAGATTCTGGAGTTTGGCTTGGATGGCTGCAAGTGCTTCCTCCATGGTTTTTACTCCTGCACGGGTGACAACCATAACCAGGAGATTTTTTTATTTTTTTTTTGGGTGACTGGGTAGGAAAACAAAAACAGGAACTACTTCAGTAAGGGAAAATTTGGATTTGGGAAAAAATCAGAAGGGTAATTGGGGTTTGACTAGGTTTTGGACACTGTTGGATAGACAGGGAAGCAAAAATGAGGATTTCAGAATCGAGGTAAAAGAATGGGAAAATTTGGTAGAGGGGAACAAAGAAACAGAATTCAGAAAGGAACTCTGTGGTAAAATTTGAAGGTGATTGGGTGAAATCTGAGGAAGTTATGGCAAACCCTAAAAATAGAAAAATGTGAGATTTCGGGTTGTAGGAAGGGGAATTGAGGATAGGGTCCTCAGGAATGAAATATGCAAAATGGAATGACAGGGGTTCCCTGAAAATTTCAAGGGAAACAGAGGTAAAACAAGGGAGATATGGAGAAAAAACTGATTTTTTTTTTTTTTATTAGACTGGAGCAGCTACGGCTCGGATTTTTTTTTTTTTTCTTTAACAGACTGGAGTGGCTACGGCTTGGAAGGAATCTGGAACAATGCCGAATGGCTGGATCTGGAACGGCTTGCAAAATGGATCTGAAACGGCGCAGCAGTGATCGACAATAGTTCAGTTGAAAGTAGATATGGACCCCAAGTATGTGCGGCTTCCTAACAGTTCAGGGTTTTCACTCGGCCACAATGCTGTCTGACGGCTTGCGTATTGGGGCAGTACACCTCACTCCATGGCTCAGGTAAAACTGATAACCGCTTTGCCACAAACGACAGCTCTTGGTTTACCTCACGGGTGGGAACTAGTCAATCAGGTAGGGGTCGTTGCCCTTTTCGCTGGCAGGTCCTCTCAATGGGCCAGTTACTTCGGGGTTCCTATGGTACTCCTCACAATGAGTTTTAGGGCTTATGCCCAAGTACTTCCCACAGTTAAGCGGATAGGGATTATTCCCAAATCTGAACCTGCAACAGAAAAAATTTGGGTAGAAATTCCACCCAATGTTAAAAAACCGGATCTATATTGCTCAGAATCGCTATTATAGCATGTTTCTGGAACTGGAACAACCACTCTGATTCTACCCATGAAAGCGGAATAGAAATTTGGGCACTCGGTCAAAAGATTTTCTCGCCGCAATTTCCGCGGCCGTCACCGAAATTTTGAAAAATTGCTGATTTTAAATCCGCGATATCTCCACTTTTAGAACTCCAAATGAGATGATTTGTTTTTTGAAACTGCGTATTTTTGAAAGAGGAATTCAGATATGCAATCAGTTTCTTCTGATTTTGTGCAGAAAGTTTTAGAAATTGATCTGAAAGTCGCCGCCCAAAAAAAGAAAAAAAAATTCCCACTTGTGCCAAGGAAAGTGCTCTGATACCAGATGTGATGAACCTGCAATAATTAATTAATTCAAATACACAAGATATCAGAAATAACAGAACACAATCACTTTTATATTGATCACAGGCCACTTCGAGGGGGCAACCTCCTTTGAGCAAGCTCAATACAATTAACTTCATGGTGTCTTCAATGACCTCAACACACACTTATATACTAAGTCTATGCCCAATACTATGAGTCAAAACCATGGGACATATAATACTACGGGACGACTTACAAAGCATATGCGTCCAATACTATGGGTCAATACTATGAGCTAATATAAACTACGGATCAACAAATACTACGGGACGACTTACAAAGCATATGAGTCCAACAACAATATACTAACATAGTAAAGAGAAGGGTTGACATAGGTTCCTAACAGAATGTGTAGATAGTCTTTTGTTATCTCCTTTGAATCATCATAGGTGAGATCATGCCCAAAAGAACCATCACATGATAGTGCTTTCTTGGACTTCAAATCAGCTCCAAGACTTGATAAATGGTTTCTTGAGATCTCCTTTGAACCAACAGGGGTGAGATCAAAACCATGATATGCATGAGAAATGATCCCAAGTGAATGGTAATGCCCTACATCTTCAATGAACTTCTGAGAGCATGTACAAATGATCATATAGTAGTACATAAGAGGTAAGTGATCAAGGAGAGTGAATGCATCACCTGCAATTGTTGATTTAACCTCTGAAACGTTCAATAAATCATCATTATGCAAACGAATAGACTCTTGTGCAAGAGAGGATTTAAGATCCTCTTCAGTTTCTAGAGTGTGAGCTGGCTTAGAATTCGAAATAGAAGACATTGAGAACATGAGTGTTGAATCTGCAAGTTCTTGTTCTTTTTGGACAACTTCATTATGAGATATGTTTGATACTGAATCATGATCAGAGAGACCATCAAGGAGGGAAAATGCATCATTGGGCTTTCTCTCCAAATAGTTTGCACCAATCCCTTCATTCTGTTTTCCAAATATTTCATCCAGTTGGGCCCATAGCCCTTTTGGAGATTCAGCAGAATAATGGAAGTGGGGTAACATACAACGAGACATAGCAGTTAACATTGCTCCATATGCTCTGTCACCTTCATTTAAGAAATCATTCTCCTCTTCAGAGGATTCGAACTCTCTTTCAAGAAAATAATAAAAAAGACCATGTCTCTTCAAATATGTTATCATCTTTGGTTTCCACTCATCATAGTTGAATGGAGAGAGAGGAGGAATTCCTTCCAGATTCATGGAAGTTATTGCAGAAGACCTACATAAACAATGGAGAATATCTGCAACTGCTACTGCTGTAAAACTGCAGAAAACTGTTGCACTCGAAATCTTGGTAATAACCTGCAAAACAAAATCTCAGGAATGGAGCTATACTATACTCTCAACATGCTCTGATACCATGTGAAAATCCTCACAGCAGATCTAAGAGTTGATGTATACCTCACAAAAAAGATTAAGCAGGAAAATAGATGAAGAGTGGACAATACAGTGTAAAAGAGCAGCAGAATTATGATACAGTAGAACTCAGATAGAAGCAAAATAACATCACACTAATTCATTAATCATAATATGAAAAATAAATAATACAATGGAGAGGATTCGAATGCCAAGGTGGCAATTAGAATTAGCCTGCATGAGCATGGTTTATCTGCAGTAGGAGTCCTAATCGTCGGATCAGTAGTGGTGTCATCGGATCACAAGTGGTTGTCCATGTGTCAAACTGATCTAACTGAATGTAACTTAGTCTAACTGGATGTAACTAAGTGTAACTGATAGATGCGATATTTTATGTAGTCAGAACAGATCAACTAGTCTCTCTGGAGGTCTCACTGAGTGTATCAATCAGTAAAGAAGTCAATTTGTCCTCAAATCAAGGATCAGATCCACAAATCTAGTAACTAACTGAGTGTGTCACTGGTGGTAGGTGAGAGAGGGCACACTTCTTCCTGTGGTAGGTGAGAGAGGGCACATCACAGACTAGGAGGGCTGGAGATGAGTGGAAACAGGCTCTTGGGGCTAGTAAACTAAGCACTAGGTGCTGGGAGACACCATACCGATGACTGGAAGACATGCATTTGCATGGATGCATGCAGTTGCATGACTGCATATAGAACTGACATAATGTTGGTAGGAATAGGATGGAGTATAGGAATATCCTAACACCCATTTGATCCTCCTTTCATTTATCATTTTTACTTTCATTAGGTGCTCCCACCAAATTGAAACTCTGCCATTTACATTGTAAATGGAAATTCTGGCCTTTTCATTTCCTGAGTAATCATGAATCCTGAAATATTTCTTCATCCCAAGAAGCCATGCCTCTACCTCTTGGCCATTCTTACATTCTCCATCAAATGTGGGAGGTGTTACCTTCCTAAAATCTCCCTATGGAATTATTTTGAACTTTTTTCTTCCCCCAAACTTGCTAGAAGTATGCCTTGGAATTATTTGAGAACCTATGGAGTCACATGACTTGCTGGAAGTAGATCTTGAGGAGGGTGTTCTATGCTTTTTGCTCACAGAACTCTTTCTTGGGATTGGATTCCTCTTCCTAAAATGAGCTCTAGAGAGACTCCCTGCATCTCTTCCTTCTTTTCCTACATTGTTTGGGTTGGACCCAAGGTTTATTCTTTGTTGCATATAATTGAGGCTCTGCAAAATAGCAGCATTGATCTGGTTTTTTTCTTCATGAGCCTTCATCAATCCTTCATTAAATCTCATCATGGTTTCAACCAAATTCTGAGGAGTTATTAGCTCCCTTCTCCCATTGGATTCAGTCTCAGCATGTCCTCCTTGCACATTTTATCCTAGTACATCATCATCGTGCTCATAAGGGTTATGGGCATCATTCACGGTCGCCATTTTCTTTTCCCTGTATGTTGCCTCTGCTACAACTATTCAAGTTTTATCAACTGCAACCAATGTGCATTATAAGGATATTTATTAGACATCATAGGAATGCATATAAAACATAAAACATCCAAATTTAAAAGAAGTAACTCATGGAACAATTTACAGAGCTATGATGCTTTCTTTGCTTTGCCCTATCCCTATAATTCTGAAAATTACCCATAGGGACAACAAAATATTATACTTTTTGTCAAAACAGCACCAGTCATTAGGGTATTTTTGAGGTCTAAAATGGGCATCCTAAGGGAAATAATAAAATAAGATTTCTAAATTTTAGAGGGGAAAAAGAAAACTATTTTTCTTATCGTATTTTTGACATATCTCCATAACGGTTTACTCAAATTTCAAGTTCAGGCACTCGTTGGATGCGGATTTTAAATCCACATCCCAACCCATACCCACAATGCATACTTCTGAGGCACCTACAACATGAACAAAATAAAAAATTCAATAAAAAAAACGTATATTTTAATATTAAAATAAGTTTTTTTATTGAAATTTTCATTTTTTCATGTTGTGGACACCTCAAAAGTATGCAGTGTGGGTATGGGTTGGATGCGGAATTAAAATCTGCATCCAACGAGTGCCCAAACTTGAAATTTGGGTAAACCTTTAAGGAGATATGTCAAAAATACGATAAGAAAAAGTAGTTTCTTGTTTTTCCCTCCAATTTGTTTTACAAATTTTACCCTTATGGTTGACAACATCATCCTGAATCCTATTGGTTATTATAAAGTGAATTTTTATGGTACATTTTTTGTTTTGAGGCCCATTTTTTACCTCAAAACTCACCTAATGAATGCTTTTATGCCCGTAGGCTCATTCACACTTCGGCCCATGCAGCCCCAATGCTGCAAGTTGGGCTCTGATAGCACTTTGTCACTTCCCCAGTCACCTTGGTTCCCTTAGAGGCGATGGGAGACAACCCTTGAATCCACCTGCTAATTTGTTTCTTCAAACTACCATTAGTCTGCAAAAACCATCCTCAGTCTGCAATCTGCAATCCGCAGTGCATAACTCGAGGAGTCAGGACCATAATTCTTAGTTTCGTAGAATGCGCATCCAACTTTCGCAATCCACAATCCGCCTTGTGTAATTCGGAAATTCGAAACCACAAATTTCAATTTCAACAAAATCACCCTTTTGAATTCCGCAAACCACAATCCTCCTTGCGGGATTCAGAAAGTCGGAACCACAATTCCACCACTCCGAGAAAACTTCACCTTCGACTTTTGCAATCCACAATGTGGAACTCGGAAGTTGGAACTCCAAATTGTCTGTTCCAAAGAAATTTCCTCTCCGACTTCCACAATCCTCCTTGCGGGATTCGGAAATATGGAACGCCATACCATCAATCCGGAAAAGTTTCCCTTCTGACTTCTATAATACGCGTTGTAGGAGTCGGACATCAGAATTCCAAAATCACCAATCCGGAAAATTCACCCTTCCGACTTCCGCAATGCGGATTCGGAAAGTCAGAATCCCAATTGCACAACTTCTCAGTCCCATAACTTCTTCATCCTAAGTCCAATTTGGTAAAGTTCGGTATCGTTGGAAATATCTCAGTGAACTCTATGCAAATGTATGATCTTCAGCCACATCTAAGAACTCAGATCATATCCCTCTTCCTAACCAAAATGTGTCCCCAAACCTCCTCAAGGCCTCCTTTCCTCTTTGCAAGGATTTCTTAAATTGATCTATCATGGTCCTTCCCTTCATCTAATCCACAGAGGAAGCATAGGTACAATAGGGGATGTCTATTCCCCCCCCCCCTCTCAAGCCCATATGATGCAACACAAAACATTTAAAGGTGTGTGCAGTGCCTAATATACATACACAGTGGAATTAAAACTTAATAACACACACACAGAGTTGAATGCATCAACATGTTTTCTTCCAGGAAGGCTGATAAAACAATAAGGAATGAACCAGCCTCATGATCAGGCCTATACACAGGTTCCTACTGATTAATCCATGTAATCATTTCATTCACATTGACTTGAAATAACATATAAACACAACATAGGAAATTAACATCATTTAGAACCACAGAATGGACATAATTTAGATCACAAAGAACACTTATCTTTAAGATGAAGCTGTCAAAGCAACTGGCTATGTGAGAGCAACGTTCCACCCAACCATAGGTCTCTGTCTAGCCTATATTCTTTCAGCTGAGAGACCACCCCTGAACTATTTGACTGAATGAGAAGAACAGTTCACATTATGTGGATACAAGTATTACATGAAATCATTCCTTGTATCCACATAATGTGAACTGTATCCAGACAACAGTTCGACTGAATGAGTTGGCTTTGTTATGGCGGATTCTAAGAAGCAGGATTACACTACACAGATAAACATAAATATGCACAGACAATATGTAGGAATGCGAACTGTTCTTCTCTATTACTTGCAAACAAATAGCTTGATGTATGTTACAATATTATACATGCTTATATAGAATTTTGAGATGCTTGGGTGCCTTCCCGTTACATTCAGTTACAAAGAATAAGTTAGAACGGTTCAATAGTTCAACCGTTACAGTCGACTGGAAGACAGAGAGACATTCTGTCAAAGTTCTATAGTCGTTGGTCGCATGTCAACGTTGTTTGTCGATGTCGCGAAACTCTGAGGTTTTTGAACATGTCGAAGGTGCAGAGTGTGTCGCAGTATGTCAAATTCGAGACTTGTCGGAGTTGTGTCGAAATCGGAACCTTTCGGAGTTGTTAAGTTTGTCGAAGTCATGTCAAGTGGAAACTTGTCGAAGTTGTATCGACATCGATGACTTGTTGCAGTCGATGTTAGCATTCGACAACAATGCCAACTGCGATGTGGATCATTTAAATCCCTAAATTTTATCCTAAGTCTTGCTTAAGTCTTAATCCCTTTAATTAATTTAAATTTTTCTTTAAATCATGACTAGGATCTAAATGGGTTTAAGTGGGATTAGGGGGAGAGCTTATATGTTTTTATTTTTAAAATAAAGATAATAAATTAATTATAAAGTGGGAAACGTGTGTATCTTGGAGAACCCACGTGATTTCATCTTGACATGCATAAAACTAATGCATACAAATGGAAATTTGATTAATTTCGAAAGAACCCATGTGGGTGGGAGTTCTGAGCATACAAAGGAGAATGTTTGTCGGAGAAGGATTTTAATACGAATTACTGAGTCTGTAATCCAATTGTTGGATTTTTTTTCTACTAAAACTCTATCCAATTTGTCTCTATAAGGTTCTAGTGAAGTGGCTAATGGTATAGCTAACTATCTTGGTGGAATTCTAAGCATAGATGACACTGATGTGTTTTCACTATTGTGCAGTCAGACCAATTTGTCTCTGGTTGTACCAGTGAAGTGGCAAATGGTGTAGCTAATTGTCTTGGTGGAATTCTGAGCACATATGACAGTGATCTGTTTTCACTATTGTGCAGTCATAAGGAAATTAAGGAAGTGAAATGCATTATTTGGCATGGAATTGGATTTAAGCGAATTGCCTGATTGCCAAGAGTTTAATCCTGAGAAATTATGGGACTGGTGAGATCTATGTCTGGTGAATGCATGAGTATCATCTCGGGGGTGGTGTTTTCCTAAGAGATTAATGAGAAAAATTTCATACGGTTGGGTGGAGAATGCCTCACACAGATCTAGTTGCCCAATTCAAATATTTTTCCAGATAAGTTTTCAATTTCTGGAAATTATGTTTTAATTTCTCAATATTATTTATTTGATGAATGGTGAAACAATTTCCATAGTTTTTGTTTTAATTTCTGAAATGTTATTTAATTGATGACTGGTAAAAATTTATATGATTTTCCTTGTTTAATTTTCTAAATGTGGATACAAGGAATGATTTCATGTTTTGTTTGCTTACAATTCCTGTAGATGGAAGAAATTAAGTTTTAATTTCTAGAAATTGATGTTTTATTTTCTCAATATTATTTATTGGATGAATGATAAAACAATTTCCATAGTTTTCTATTTTAAATTTTAGAAATGTGAATCTAAAGAATTGGTCCATGCATTGCTTGGTTGGATTGATGCATATGGAATGGATGCAAGTTTTACTATGCAGTATATTGTTAAAATTTATATTCACGAGAAGGAAAGTTTATGAATGGATAACTAAGTTGAAATTCTATTCATTTTTGTTATATTTACTCTATAACTTGGATGCTTCTCGTGATTAAATATTTGTCATAACAATTCCCTATAGTGATTACTAGTTACTATGCAGTTCAAATGAGATGTGTCTTAAAATATGTTGAAGAGTTTTAACTCGTATTTTTCATATAAATGGGAGAAAATAATTTCTAAAGAGATAAATGAAATTTATTGAAATAATAATTTAAAGAATTTTAAATATTTATGTTGAAGATGGGTTTGACCCATTATGCTTGAAAGTTTAAGTATAAACAATTACCATATGCTAAGGCTTGTTTAATATGCCTTGCATTGGATGGTATGGTGGTTTTGAAAACCATAGGTGGGATTTTGTTTGTTTATTTTGCAAATTCCATGAGTTTACACTTGTATATTGAACCTTGAATGGACGGTATTTTGTATTTCAAAACCACAGGCTGAATTAGTTTATTCAAAGTAGAAATAGTATTTATGTCGAAGCTTAAGATTTAGCTTTGTTTATTATTCTTTGTATGAATGGTATTATTGTTTTGAAAACCATAGGTTGAATCAAGCATAATACCATGGGTTGGATTGGTAAGGAATTGGTTAGTGCATTCCATGCACACACCTAAAAGGAATGGACGCATTCCAAGTGTTATGTTGTGTCATGGTTGTCGAAATTAATTACACCCTAAGGGAACAAACGCATTCATGATGTTTCAGTGACGAGAAGTCAGTCGTGTAAAATGAT
Organism: Larix kaempferi; assembly: GCA_027924585.1. NCBI lineage: Eukaryota > Viridiplantae > Streptophyta > Pinopsida > Pinales > Pinaceae > Larix > Larix kaempferi. The sequence goes on along the minus strand of BSBM01000776.1, from coordinate 1,449,655 downwards.
ATGTTTTTAGTTTTATGATAATACATTTTGATAAATATATGATAATGATGAGATTGGATAGCCATTTTGTGTTTATCATATATACATGCAGGTTGATGCTTGCATATTGAAGTAATGAAGTAAAGCTAAAGACGAAGATTTTGAAAGCCTAGTATGAGTTATAATCTCTTGTAGGTGACCAGAGTTTGGGTGGTATTTCTATGCACATGTACAAAATCACTAGAAGGTGTTGTGTGTGGCGATGTAATGTGGACTCCAAGTTGATTGAACCTGATTGATGAAGTTTGGGAAGTCTTTCTACGCGCACACAGAAAAGCACTAGAGGGTGTTGTGTGTGGCGATGTAGTGTGGACCCCAAATTGTCAATGTTTCTTTGAGAATGAATCTCCTCAAACTAAAACTATTCTTAGTCGAGTGCCTACATTGAGGATGTGACTTCTCTAAAAGAGCAGAAGACTTTGCAAGTTGGTGTTACAGTAAAGGATGAAGCAATATAATAACTTAATAAAAACCCTCACCTACTAACAAAATTCAGAGGGGGGGGGGGAGGTTCTCGATCTAACAAACGAACCTAATAACAATAACAATAATAATAATAATGATACAATAAAAGTGATTGATGTCACAGTGCCTGAAACGGTTGATCCATGACTGTGCTAGAAGAATTGAGAATTGATGGCATGGTGCCTAAAATGGTTGATCCATGGATATGCTCGAAGAATTGAGCATTGATGTCATTGTGCCTGAAAAGGGTTGATCCATGGCTGCGATGGAATAATTAAGCGTTGATGTCATTGTGCCTGAAAAGGGTTGATCCATGGTTGCACTGGAAGATGAAGATTATGCAAGTTGGTGCTTGCATTGAGGATGTGTTTTCCTATGGATGAAGAGAAATCCAATGCAAGACAATCTCTTGCATGTTATAGAAAGAGAATTGGTTGTATCCAGTGAGATTGGTTAAACTGGTTGTAGTTAGTGTTGTTGGTTTAACTGGTTGTAGCCAATGTGGTTGGTTGAACTGGTTGTATCCAGTGAGATTGGTTAAATTGGTTGTAGCCAATGTTTTTTATTTAACTAGTTGTAGCTAGTGTGCTTAGTTGAATTGGTTGTATCCAATGATATTGGTTAAACTGGTTGTATCCAGTGTGGAAAATTGAATTGGTTGTAGCCTAGTTCTGAAACTTTGTCGTTGGGGATTTAATGTGGAATTGGTGGTGACTGAGTCCCGCTGGTGGTAAATATTTAAACTTGATGCAGGTTGTATATTTGTGAGTTTAAAGAAAAGAGAAAGAGACCAAGGATCAAAATAAATCCATGGGCATGGAGGAGCTCCAGATGGGTCTGGTAAATAGGGGGAACTCTTACGCTTATCTTTTTACTTATGTTATTACTTTCTAGAGAGAGAAAGTTGTGAAATGCATGTTATAGCTGAAACATTGTTGTGTTTATTTTGTTTGAAATAAACAATGAATGTTAAAGTAGTTAAAAAATTATGTAAAAGAAAATTGGAATAATCTCTACCTATATGCATGTGTTGAGCTAAGAATGAAATGCATGAATGTATTCTGAGCAAAGCTTAAAAACGGTTGGTTATTTAAGCAAATAAATTGGCTGGTTTTTCATATGTTAGCTTAATGAATACATGGTGATTAAATTTCACAGGAAAAACTTCAGTTGGAAGTCAGTTGGTATTGTCTCAAAAGTTAAAGTGAAGTGGCACAAGCTCATGTTGTCATCAGCAAAAAAAATGTGATGAAGTTTGTCAGAGTTTAGTGAACCCGATTCATCTTTGAAGAAACAGCTTGAAATCTTAAATTCTAGAAAAGCCTTGCATATATTTTAATATTTGATGTATGTAAACATTGTATAAATTCCTATAAGCATTAGAACACCGAGGACGGTGTAAAATTTAAGGGGGGGGACTGTAACACCCTTGGTTTGAAACCCCTAATATGTTGATGGACATTGTTTATGAATGCCCGCAAGGCTGAACATATTGTACTTTTTGTAATTATTAATATTAAAATCCACAACTAGTTGTGTTGAGGCAGTGCGCGAAAGATATCGGGGACTCATGTATTCACCAGAGACAGTAAGGGGGTTAGAAGTTCTTCAGTATGAAACTGTGTTCTTCGGTATGAAACTGTGATATGACCCCATTAAACCTTTAAGTCCCTAAATTTTATCCTATGTATTTCTTAAGTATTATTCCCTTTGATTAATTTAAAACTTGCTTTAAACCATGATTAGGATTTAAATGGGTTTAAGTGGGATTAGGGGGGAGAGCTTATATGTTTTTTTTTTATTTTTTAAATAAAAATAAAAATAATAAAGTGGGAAATGTGGGTCTCTTGGAGAACTCACGTGGTTTCATCTTGACATGCATAAAACTAACGCATGCAAATGGAAATTTGATTAATATGATTATTCATTCATTCTGGAAGAACCCATGCAAGTGGGAGCTCTAAGCATACAAAGGATAATGTTTTTCTAAGAAGGGATTTTGATACAAATTCATGAGTCTGTAAACCAATTGTTGGAGTTTTTTCTATTGAAACTCTATCCAATTTGTCTCTGTAATGTTCTAGTGAAGTGGCTAACAAGGATGATTTTAAGAACCCCCCCCAAAATTTATATGTATTAAAAAATGGTGAATCTCCTCGATATATAGTAACTTTTGAAGACAATTTTATCAATAATATAATATGTATATATAAATTTTTTGGCGAATCTTTCATTTCATTATATAATGCTGTAAAATCTTGGCAAATCTTTCACTAAATTATAAGATATTGTAAAATCTTTGTGAATATTTCACTTAATTATAAAAAATTGTAAAAACTTGACGAATCTTTCATTGATTTATAAAATATAGTAAAAATTTGGCGAATCTTTTTCCAATAAGACTCAAGCTTTTGATTATGTAGATTACTAAGGTAGTGCAACAGAAGAACATACACTGGAGCTTAACTATGGACTTTCTCGTCCTAGACTCTCGAATGAACAAGTGCATGAATGAGGAGAGGATGGATTTATTTATACCTTTCACAAGCAGTATTTGATCACTCACAACTAGAAGGTGTCGATGAAACACGACTGCACTAACTATATTCAGGGAAAGTAGGGACTCTACTTTCTATCTCATCCCTTAATGGTCCAATGGACATGTGGGGTCATGAATCTTGACGTGCCAACAAATTGATAGAATTAAGTGAATATCCTAGTAGCGGGTCACTTCCTTTATATAGAGATATAGTTATTGGACAAATTCTAAGATTCCAACCAATATTCTCACCAAAATTTCTTCTCTTTGGTGTTGAATGGTAGGAGAGTTTCATATTTGTCAATGAATACTTAAAATGGCTCAATCCACACAAGTTTTCCTCAGCAAGTGATAACTTTTCCCATCACTGTTTTAAAATGTACCAACACCATAAAAGCATCCATAAATTGATAAATAACAACCCCATGCACTTCTAAATTCACCTAGTGATGAGAATAACGCCCCGTGCACTTCTAAATTCACCTAGTGATGAGAAAAACGCCCCAGACACTTCAATAATTGCCCCAATCACTTCAAAATTCTCCCAAAGATGAAAAAAATTCCTTAAGCACTTCAATATTTTCCTAGGAACTTCTAAATTCTCCCAAGGATGATAAAAAAATCCCCATGCACTTCAATATTTTCCCCAAGCACTTCAAAATTCCCTAGAGGCACTTCGATACTTACCCCATGCACTTCTAAATTGACCCAATGATGATATAAACACACCATGTACTTCAATACTTGCCTCGGCCACTTGAAAATTCTCCCAACAATGATAAAAACACCCAGACACTTCAATATTTTCCCCATGCACTTCAAAATTCTCCCAGCAAAGATAAAAATGCCCCCATCCACTTCCATGATTTCCCAGGAACTTCATTACTTGCCCCAAACACTTTAAAATTCGTCCAATGATGATAACGATGCCCTATGCACTTCAAGAGTCTCCTTAGGCAAGGGAGAAAAAAACCTGACAAATATATAATCACCTAGGCAATCACAAAAATGCCTCAATCCACAAAAAATTTCCTCAGCAAGTGATAAATTTGCCCATCACTGTTTTAAAACGTCCCAACACTATAAAAGCATTCATACATTTATCAATGACAACCCCAAGCACTTCTAAATTCACCCAGTGAGGAGAAAAATGACCCATGCACTTTTAAATTCACTCAGTGATGAGAAAAATGCCACATGCACTTCTAAATTCACCCAGTGACGAGAAAAACGCCCTAGGCACTTCAATACTTTCCTCGGGCACGTCAAAAAACTCCCAATGCACTTTAATATTTTCCCAAAGCACTTCAAAATTCCCCCAAGTCACTTCAATACTTGCCACATGCACTTATAAATTGACCCAATGATGATAGAAATGGCCCATGCACTTCTAAATTCACCCAGTGATGAGAAAAACGCCCCATGCACTTCAAAATTCACCCATCGACAAGAAAAATGCCCCATGCACTTCAAAATTCACCCATTGACAAGAAAAATGCCCTAGGCACTTCAATACTTTCCCCGATCACTTCAAAATTCTCTTAAAGATGATAAAAATGCCCTAAGCACTTCAATATTTTCCCCAAACACTCCAAAATTTCCCCCAAGCCCTTCAATACTTGCCCCATGCACTTCTAAATTGACCCAATGATGATAGAAACATCCCATGCACTTCAATACTTGCCTCGACCACTTCAAAATTCTCCCAACAATGATAAAACGCTCATACACTTCAATATTTCCCCAGGCACTTGAAAATTCTTGCAACAAAGATAAAAACGCCCCCGTCCACTTCCATGTTTTCCTAGGCACTTCATTACATGCCCTAGACACTTCAAAATTCATCCAATGATGATAAAGATTCCCTAGGCACTTCAATACTTGCTCTAGGAAAGGGAGAAAAACACTCGACAATGATATAATCACCCAGGCAATCACAAAAATGCCCCAATACACACAAATTTGCCTCGGCATGTGATAACTTTTTCCATCATTCTTTTAAAACGTCCCAACACTATAAAAGCATCCTTACATTGATAAAAAACAACCCCATGCACTTCTAAATTCACCCAGTGATGAGAAAAACTCCCACACACTTCAAAACTCACCCATTGACGAGAAAAACGCCCCATGCACTTCAAAATTAACCCATTGACAAGAAAAACGCCCCAGGCACTTCAATACTTGCCCCGGGCACTTCAAAATTCTCCGAAAGATGATAAAAATGCCCTAAGCACTTCAATATTTTTCGAGGCACTTCTAAATTCTCCCAAGGATGATAAAACTCCCCATGCACTTCAATATTTTCCCCAAGCACTTCAATACTTGCCCCCAAGCACTTCAATACTTGCCCCATGCACTTCTAAATTGACCCGATGATGATAGAAACACCCCATGCACTTCAATACTTGCCTCGACCACTTCAAAAAACTCCCAACGATGATAAAAATTCCCATACACTTCAATATTTTCCCCAGGAACTTGAAAATTATCGCAACGAAGATAAAAAAACGCCCCCATCCACTTCCATGTTTTCCCAGACACTTCATTACTTGCCCTAGTCACTTCAAAATTCATCCAATGATGATAAAGCTGCGCTAGGCACTTAAATACTTGCCCTATGCAAGGGGGAATCACACTTATGCTATTATCTAGCATTTATCAAACACTAGAATTTATGGAAGTGAAAGAAATCATGCTAACTCTCCATCAAATCCTTTCTCTCATGGTGATCTATAACCTAGAGAACTCTTCAAGCTACCATTTGAGAGTTTATACTCTATCATTGTGAGAATCCCAGTACTATAAGAGAGATGAAATATTTACATTTTGGAAAAGTACGGAATATTCAATAAAGCGTCCCTGTATAAAGACACTTAGATTTAAAGAGCAAGTTGGAAACATGCTGAAACAAACCCTGTATCAAAGGTATTATGCAGACACTCAAGCATTGATAGTGAATTAAAACATCTGCATGGAACTCTTAGTGAAAGTTAATGCACATAAAACATATTCCTAGTCATTAGTACAGACTATCTAGAGGAGTTTAAACTATGGATATCTTAAAGATCACAACACAGGGTGTTGGATGTCAGTAAGTTTCAACAGAACGATCAAGTAAAACCAGTAATAGGACCACCGAACTTCCTGAGATTAAACATGGTTGGGAGAACTACCTAGCAAATGATTGTAAATATGTTGTACATTGCAACTATTTTATTCTACTTTTTGCCTATAGAAATGCCAAGAAGAGTCTAGAATGAATATATTGATGGGATTTATTAGAATAAATATAAAATCATCAAAACAATGAAAGGATAACAATTTAAATGGATGTTCTAATAGCTATTGTCAAGTGCATGGGCTTAGCAGTGAGCACCATATAAAAACCTTTATGCGTTAACAAAAACAATAATAACAACAACAAAAACAGAAAGACTCACCTAAATAATCCTCTATATCAACCTTCACAATGTGTCCATTGAGCCAGTACCTTTTATGCTTGAAATTGGAACCTGGAAAATGGTGACAAATAGTGAGGACCCACGGCCGTGCAAAAATAGATATTTCAAATAGCCATAAAATGATAAAAGTAATATTGAAATACCAAGTACTTATTTCTATCATATAAGTACAATCACTAGAAGGATGCCTAGCTATGAAAAGTAAGAAACTGACCTTATAATCTTCTTCCATCTTTCTTGCAATAGGGCTAGCAAAAATGCAATCTTCTGTTTGAGGGGATGCTACACTCTTCTCTCTTTTAGGAGTTACAACAGGGCTTGGAGTGTATTCTTTTGGTGGATGTGGTGGAGGATAAGCTTCCTTTGAAGGAGAATTTTCAATTGTAGCTCTCTGCCCCGAGGGTGTGTACTCCTTGAATTTTGCAATGTCATCCTCATCTTCCACCATAATTGCTATAACTTGATTCAAAACCAGTACAATAAAACCTTCCAGATTTTGAATAAAACCTACCAGTTCACTATACACAAATTGTTAAAATATCTAGATGCCCCAACACATTCACACATTGATGTAACAATTAGAACTCCTTTGCCAACTCTAAGCCCAAATAAAGAATTCAAAATGACAATTGCAACCGTAGACTGAGAAGAAGACTTCTTAATGATTTTGAGTATACCTCCCCAACTTAATTTCCTTTGATTCGTCACTATGGACATTTTTTTCCAAATAACCATCCTCCATACTCTCCATATCGACAATTCCTTTATCCCAAAACCATTTCTTAACAATCAACATTCTTCAGCGACATTACAAAATAAGCAAGGAAAGGAAATTAGTTGACCTTAGGAGTTTCTTTGAAAGAAGAAAGAACGGAAAAAAAAAAAGTAGTAAAGAATTCCTACAGTTTCAATTTCACAAAGTACATCCCCAATTGAAACTTTATCTCCATCTTTCTTTTTCCACTTAGTAATGCTCTCTTGCAGAATACATATTATCAATATCCTAGGTTCCAATGATCATAAATTTCAAATGCTCACTTCATAATTGGGTAATGTTAACAAAGGAAAATGGTACGAATTTGGAAGATATTGAAATATGCATGGACCTTATTGTTATCTATAATAAATTGCAAACACCAACAAAATCTAATGTTAGCATAAGACTGCCAGATGTGACATCAAAATTCACCTCTAACATTGTTGGAGAAAGTGAAGGCATTCCAATCTCTTGATGAAAAGGAAGCCCTGCACGAATTGTTATACAGTCCATTTTCTTAGAATACTGCATGTAACTCTTCTATAACTCTTAACACCACCTACTGCCATTTTTCTTGTTAAGATAGAGACTCAAGTAATATTGCACCATAGACGTAGAAAGGCATTGTGATACTACCAACAAGAATTATGCATACAACTATAAAGGCAATTCAGACATTTATACTAAGTATAAACTACAGACCAGATCAAGTCCTTAAAAGTTATGATAAATATAATTCATTACTATTTTCAATTACATTATTCAAACAAATCAACCACAAAGATAAAGCTACTATATGCAAGTTGATACATTCATATACCATGAGAGCACATACAACAAGACAACAAGGCACGGAGGTGCAAGTGATTGCTCACTAATTACAAAATAATGTTTGTATTTGTCCCAAGGGATTCATTGGTAATATCAAATCGACTGTGGGCCATCTCAGTACTACTAGTTGGTTGGAAAAATAGCACATGTTGTCACTGACAGCACACCCACCAAGCACAAGCAAAGTAAGCGTTGCCAGGTTTGTACATAATAACACATCTAAAGGAAACAATTATGTTTAGGTGGGAAATGGTTGCACCCAAATGCCATGCAGGATAATCCATTGGCAATTTATTTGACAAGTCATTGTGGATTTAAAAAGAGACTTCCTCTACATGATTTGTAAGAGCCAAGTAATCTGTTGTACTTTAGGAAAAAAGGGTTGAATCTGAGACAATCAACAGAAAACTTCATGACTATTTAAGACTAAAATTGATTGCCTATTTTCTCTCCTTATTTTGAGATAAAAATATATGCCATACTTCAGAATTCAACACCTAATCGTGAAATACATGGAATTAAATATCTCCTTTTAAGTGATGAACAAAAATTGTTCCCAATACTGTCTTCTTATGATGTTTTCTAGGATCCAATGCATGCATTGACTGGAAATAATGAATGAAATGTTTATAGGTATAAAATGCAAGATTTTACATTGATAGCATACATAGTACTATCTGCATTAAGCTAATTCAATTTAATTATCATAGCATTTAAGTATAACAATTCATGAATTGGGTCTAGCTTGGGTGCTTGGGAGGAGTGAGTGTTATCCTTTCCACCCAAGTTCTATTCTCACTCGCAACATGTTGATACAGACTTGAGATATGAATTATCTGATCTTCCCTAGGTACCATCTTAGGAATGAGGGGAAGTGCCTAGGGATTTATCAAGATATATATTCCCAAAAAACTCTTTGTCAAAGTCTATCCCGAGCAGTTCACAGGATTGTTATCCTCCCCACCCAGGTTCAATTCTTGCAAGTGACAAGTTGAGATCTTAAAGAGTATATTGTTGTATGGCCTTCAGCTCTGTGTTGACAAAGCCTCGATCTTTTGCAAAATCTAATTTACCCTGGGTACCATCCTTGGAATGAGGGGAAGAGTGCTTGACATGTTTCCCCAGGATGTGTATTTCAAAATATGTCATTGTAGTACAGTGACCGACTACTGGAATGAGAGAATCAAGGCACAATCAAAGCAACATCTCAAAAGAATTAGGTTGCAACCAAATAAAAAGTATGCATATCCACAGCATATCCATTTTTTCTCCATACTTATTCAGTCATCTATCTCAGGATTATAGTTCATTGCTGGATTAAAAAATACAATTATCATAGCCCTCCCAGGAATGATTAGATTGACTGTCAACTTTCTCCTTACAGTTCAGTGTTTCCACCACTTGAAAATATGGATATTTTCAATTTTGAGGGAAGATTTGTTGGTTGTTTGTGAAGGTAAATGTGTTTTCTAATGCTCCAGATATTATGAACCAGCAAGGTTTATGCTATGCGGGTTTGGCATTGTGATATTGAACAAAATCCATGTTGTCATAGTATATCCAAAATTTATGAACGTTTTGATGACTTATGATGGGACTTGTTACAACAAACAGTCCATGCCCAATGATATCAAAATCTTGTATTCATGAAAAATAAAGATGAGGGTTTCATATAAATATGGCAGCCTCCCAAATTAGTCTTCCCAAGAAAAAGGTGAAAGCTATTGTTGAGAAACTAGCTAGGGATAGGTCACTAAAAGAACCTCCAATTTGTATCTTTTTAGAATGCAATTCGGGTATCTCTCATCTTAAGCATTCTTGTGATAATATTCCATTGAAAATAAGGTTTCCTAACATTTCTACTCAGAAAGTATTGGGTGGAGATGTTTCGGAAGTGATAAAGGTATCTGCTTATCAATGTAATCCAAAATAAATTCAAGATAAAATGATGTCATGGAGCTGAAACAATGTTAAAGAGGACAAGGATATGGAAACAACAAAATGTGAAGTGAAACATGTAGTGCTTGTCAAACAAAACCTACCAAAAGAAGCTAAGAATATTTTGGGTGAGGAGTCTTATGAAAATTGTCAAAGTAGAATGACAACAGAGAAAGGACAAGGGTTAGAAGACAAAAAAGAATTAATTAATTCAAAGTCATGTCACTCTCCTAAAAACAGGTACATAGGAGAGATACTTCGAGAAAGAGATCTGAATTTTGGAAAAGAGGACTGGCCTAATTTTCCATTGTGGTGTAGTAGCAGTGAAGGAGATGCCAAAGGGGACATGACCTTTCACTCACCATCTAGAAGTGAGACATCCCCATCCTTGTCAACTTTGGAACTGTCAAATTTCTCCTACAGAAGTGAAGCTAGCTCTTCTTCTGGGAGGGAGAATGAGATGTTTCCTTCCCTTGATTCTTCTCTGGGTTCAATAAATGCTACCATTTTCAGTCCCATCTTTATGTGCAAGTCATATTTACCAACTACGCATTTACAAAAACAGGTTATATTTACAAATGTCTTAAGTCATGGTTACAAAGAAATATTTACGGCACATCCTCAAACCAAGCCATACAACTAATCTCAATTTTGTGAGTACCTAAAAGTTCCAGAAGGAATGATGGTAATGCCAGGATGTTCAGAAGTAGGAAAAATCAATGAAATTGCATTCCTTTTAAAATACAAAGAGATTTCACCTTCAACTAGTACAAATCTTGAATCCTGCCATTTTCCAATGACATGAGTTACTATGGAAAAGAACGATTCCAGGCCACCTAATGAACTAGGTGCTAGTCTAAGGTTTTTACTTTATACAGAAGAATGTCTTGGAGGTCTTGCTGCAACTGAAGTATTATTAGCTAAAAATTTCACTCCAGAGATAAATTCAGATATCTCAGAAGACGGCAATGATGCAGCATCCCAACTCATATTGAGAACAGAGGCTCTTAAAAAAAATGCAAATATCTGAATTGATGATGGTTCTAATCATTTTACTATTACAGATACAAATAATTGTTATAATAAGGTGGGACATCATGGCTCCATATCCAAGAGTAATTCAGTTCTTGATTTTCCTATACAGAGAGAAAGTTCAAATGTTTATGTGTCACTAGGAAGCTTCCTACCTATTGTAGACAGAGATGATAATATGTGTATTCATGAAACTCCATCTACATCTTTCGTGGATATTGGAAATACCATGGCTTCAAAGATTCTTCAATTCATTGTTCAAAGCGTCAATTCAAATGATCAAGGGACACAGTTTTCTTCAACTGAGTAAACATTTCTCAGATCAAACTTAGCCTCATGTATTGATCCTCAATGTAGTAAAATGCATGTTGATTTACCAGTTAAATCAATGGCATCTACTATCCATCTGCAACATGAAAAACTGAACAAAAAATTTAGCTCAATTCATGCACCAAGAAACTATGTTAATATAAAATCGAAGAGTTTCAGTTTCAGTAGCTGCCCAGATCACCCAATGCAAACTAGAGAATCTCCCTTTGCAATTGATGGTTGCAAATTTTGTGGGAACATTACAGCTAGCCATGTAGGGTGCTTAAACCCTACTGTAAAACATCTCGAAACATATCTTGCAGGCATCTCCTCTCGTGGAACATTGGAAGTCCCTTCATTGCATCCTTTACATGATATTACTGGTGTTTGGAGCCTAGAAAGAGCCAACATGAAAATAGTTCAAGGAAGTCATTATCTATTTTCCCATGGATACATTCATCCCAGATCAAAATAATTTAGGAAGGGAGTAATTCCATGCAATCATGGGTTGAATATGGATTTAGATAATGGAGTCTTGAGAAAGCCACTCTCACCCATCCCAAATAGAAGTGGCGGTTCTATTATCTGGAAACATGAACAAGTTCCTGAAAAGCTACCTATATCTACGCTAGAGACAGAACGTAGTCATCTATTTACATAAACTTCAACTTCTCATCCTTTGATTTCACAGGGTCTTCTTCGTTGTTCGTGAAAGGATGGCTTTCCATATTATACATTTTTCTTGAACGAGTTTGAAAGGGCACTTGTAGCCAAGAAATGGAAACTCAGCAACCGTGGCAGGAAATATTTTGACTGGTTGTACACATTTCATCCTGGTCCGGATAACAAAACAATTTTAAACCTTCTTAAAAAAATAGGAGTAAATGGGTAGCCCCACCAAGGATGGGCATATTCTTGGCCTTGTGGGACACATGAGAGTTTCCAGTTTATTGTGCCCTCAGATTAACATTTTTGGTAGCTTAGAAATCACTGTGGAAACTAAATTTGTTCTATTTGGTGTAAACATTGAACACATCAAAAAGAGACCTGTAAGACAAACAAATTCAACAAATAAGAGCATTCTTTTTCCTGATCAGTTGGACCACGGGAGAATTCCAAACAGAAACTATGGTGATTCATGCTCTACATCAATAACATCATCTACTCAAGTTGCCGACAATATTATTTTTGTTCCAAGCTGCATGGCCTCACCTAACCATGCCATCGAGAAGAAAATGACATGGGAGTTAACAGCTATAGTGATCAGAACGGTATCACTTGTTGTTCTTTAGACTCCACAACCCTAACACAAGGCATTGATCTTCCCAAAATCCGCCATATTAACTTTCAAAAATCCAAAAAAGCATTACATTCCATAAATATGGTTTCGATATCTATGTTTAAAGGACATATTTATGGTCTCATTCTAGGGTTTACCCCTGGTTGGAAAAGCACTAACCTTAATAGTGGAGAATGGCCACCGTGGTGATAGTGGATGGTATCCTCCGGTTGTCGTTCTCTTGAACTTGGATAATTTTTCAAGCGTTAGTTGAAAGGTCAACGGAGAGGACGTATATTTTATGAACCAACTCTATCAGATGGATGTATTAATGGATGTTACAGGATCTGATGATTTCCCCGTTCAAACAATCATCTCGGTGGAACATAGGATAGACTCCACCCCTTCCTCATTGTTCAAATTAAATCTCTCACATTTGAAGTCTCTTGACTTCTTAGCCTTGGTTCATTGAGTGTGGAATCTTTCACCTCGTCAACTTGGGGATAAAAGTTGGCTTCTCTGGTGGAAAGTTGTAATTTGTCAGATGGTCAAGTTTATGAGAGGATAGGGGAGAATGATAACCTGCAAGCATCATTGTGAGTTGTGAGCCGCTAGGGATCATCTTAAGGAGGTTTGTACTTTTCTAGAGGAGGGTCTTCACAATATATGCTACTAAGCTAGAGATGGTTGTTTGCAAAGAGTAAACTTCCATGAGTGCCCGAGTCTGATCCAAGCTACAGTGGATGCAGGAAGTGGACGAGGGTTTCAAATTCTTTTTTTATTTCCTGAAAAGGAAGTTAGTGGCAGAAAATGTTATTGGTTTACGTAGGGTTGATGGATCTCTTGAGGAGGAATCCATGAAAGGTAACAAGTAGAGTGGCCTACAAGATCAAAACTAATGGCTCTTCGTATCCACAATGTATCCAGGAGAGTGGTTCGACCAAGGTAGACAGGATTTGTACATGGGCAGTTTTGTATTTGATATAGTGATCTTGCCTTGGGAAGCCAGGGAGTGTCCAAAGAATCTAGTCAGTAAGAATTATTCCTGAAAACAAATTTTGTCAAGGCGTATGATAAATTTGACTGGTCCTTCATCATAGAGATGTTGGCATGCATGGGGCTTGGATTGTGTGCTCACCAAGTAACATCTACATTCAAGAAAGATGTTTCCCAACATGACCTGCAATGGCATATTTGGCTTCAATGGAGAAGAATCCAAGAGTGTAAGCGATGTCATATATAGAAAGAATATTTGGTCCTATTTCAAGATCACGAAGAGTCCTTATGAATTCAAACCATTTTTAATCCATGGATCACACATTACCAACACTGCCCTGGAAAATCTATAGTAGGGTTCAACTGAAAATAAGGAGGAGTGAAGGAGTGCACTTTTCTAAAAAGGGGCACAAAACTGCATAACCTTCCCTTAATTTGCCAAAAACCCAAAAAATATGTCGAGCTTGCTGGTGAAGATAAGGGTAAAAAAACCTAAATTATGGCTGCTGTCCAAAAATAAGGGTGCTGAAAATCCTAATTTCATATTTGTAACAGCCTTGAGTCTTATGAAATGTGTTAATATTTCGCTTTTTACTTGTAGTTATTAAGCATTTTAATATGCACTTGTCATAAGAATGCACATCATCATTATGCATGTGGCGTTTATGCATATATCTTTTATTTAAAATAAAAATAAAATATTGTCTTAATTCTAGTGTGACAATATGAAAATTGTGTATATATGTATTTAACTACTTGTTGAAATCAACAAAACTAGGAACAATGCAAATATAGACCAGCATAGATCCATCTTAAACCCTATCTTTTTTTTTCCATCAGAAAAAAAAAAAAAAAATAAATAAATAAATAAATAAATAAAATAAAATAAAAAAAAATATATATATATATATATAAATAAATAAATAAAATAAAAAATAAATAAATAAATAAAAATAAATAAATAAAAATAAAAATAAAATAAAATAAAATAAAAATAAAAATAAAAATAAAAATAAAATAAAAAATAAAATAAAATAAAATAAAATAAAAAATCATCGTACTATTGCTATTCAGTTGAATCAAATAGTACAAAGATAGTTTGAGTATCGAAGATACAAGATATCAAGATAGGATCTTGTTCTCAAAATGTGCAACAGTTTAACTGCGATACAAAATTAAAATTGCCCATCAATAAGATTTCACAAAATGATGTTCATCAACCCAAGTAGGGGAAACAACCTAAAAGAAAAATAAGTTACCCCTGTCAAGCAAATAGGCATCCATCCATTCTTCCCAAAACAATATTCCTTCAGGTCCAGCAAAAGCATCTTTTGAAAGTTGATCTGCATGAGAATTGTGAGTCCTGAAAATATGCTCGAATGAAATCTGATCCTGCTTTGCAATCTCATGACGAATTCGAACACGCCAATTTTTTAGATCAATAATATTCAGATTGTATTCATTTGAGCCCCATTTGATTGTCACTCGGGAATCCCTAAATACTTTGAGATTAACCAGTCCAAAGGTATTTGCCACTTTAAGAACAACCCAAAGGGCCAATAACTCCGCTTTCATATTAGTACCTCTGCCACCATTAAGACGAAGAGAAAAGTAATGATCTTCATTGATATAAATGACACCACCAGTTGCACACATACCGTCTTGAGCAGCACCATCAAAGAATAATATTGGTTGAGTTACCACAAAGGAGAAAGAACTTTCACTCACACATTTCTTACCATGTTCCTCCTCAGGGTAAGTCTGTAACATATAAATAACAGACCTTACACAATGCACCGCAACAGGCATCTTGTTCTGAAAAATTGCTTCATTCCTTGTAAACCAGATAATCCAGGATATAAAAATAGGAAGGAAGAGTGGTTTTTTGTAATCCCTAACCCAATTGAGCAAACCTGTGCCAAAGTCCAAATCTTCCCAGACTAAATCCAAGTTGAGTTCTTTACAGCACAGAGACCAAATTTCTTGCATAAAAGAGCACTTCACAAATAGATGACCAGCAGATTCAGAACTTAAATTATATAAACAACACCGACTGGGTCCATTCCAGCCACGTTTGAGGAGATTATCCCATGTCTTAAGACTGCCATTGAGAACATGCCATAGGAAACATTTCACCTTCAGAGGGATAGACCATTTCCAGATTTTCGAATACCACCACTGTCTTGGATAAATACAACGTTCTTGAATAATCCTGTCATAAGCAGATTTCGCAGAAACAAAACCTTCTTTTGGATTACCTGCCCATAATAATTTATCAGGGATCCCCGAAAGAGCAATACCAGCCGATCTCAGAGCCATAATATAATGATCCCATTCCTGTGTGTGTTCCGGGAGCTCCAACTCTAAAGCACTTAACCAACCGATACCTGATCGGTGAAAATGATCAATTTTTTTAACTTCATTTAAAGTTTTATACCCCATAATATTCAACAGAGTGATTAGATTATCTGACAGTCTAAAATTTTCCTCCAAACCAAGAACAAGATCCACACCGATTAGAATATTGCAGCCATTACCTACCTGCCAGCAAATATCTTTGGCAATCCAGTCATAGACTTTAAGAAAACCTCTCCAAACTAGAGACAACAAACCAGAGACCCTCTTGGGTTTCCTCAACCAGTTAATAAAATCCGTGTTAATATATTTGAGATGGAGAACCTTCGACCAAAGAGTATTACTGAATAAACCTCGCCATAGACTCTTCAATCTAAGAGCTTTGCTAAAAATATTGATGTCTTTGATACCCCATCCTCTGAACTTCTCCGGCCAAGCAAGAACCTCCCATTTAACCATCACCAGTTTAGTACCATCGATATTACCAGACCAAAGAAATCTGAAAATAAGCATCCTGAGCCTATTTAGAATGTAGACCGGAATCTCTAAAAGAGATAACCTAAAAACTGGAGTACTTGAAAGCACTGCTTTAACTAAAACAAGTCTGCCACCAACTGAGAGCAATCGGAAAGTCCAGTGATCAATTTTCTGTTCGAGCTTGCTAATAATCCACCGCCAATCATTGACTTTATAAGAATTAGGTTTTAAAATAAAACCTAAATATTTCAAACCATCGGCAAGATCTTGACATTTATATGGTAAGATGGATTCAATTTCACATCTTCTCCCAACTTCCACATTATGTTGATAAAAACATGATTTTGAAATGCTAACCTTCATCCCAGAAACCTTGCAGAAAAATTTGATAATATTTGAAAAAACCTTCCATTCTGTAATAGAATCAGTGCCAGCAAGAAGAACATCATCAACAAAAAGGAGATGCGATAGGAAGCAACCATCACCCATCTTGATACCTTTAATCAATCCTATCTCTTTGGCTTGTTGAACGAGCCTACTAAGACCATCAATGATCAGGAGAAATAGAAGGGGTTACAGAGGGCAGCCCTGTCTGATCCCTCTAGAACATTGAAAAAAAGAGGTGGGATTACCATTTACCAAAATAGAAATACATGGCGTTGAAACAAAGGCCATTATCCAATTTAACACAAGGGGAGGAGTACCAATTTGTGTCAGAATCAACCTGAGGAATGACCAATTGACACGGTCATATGCTTTCTCTAAATCCATCTTTAAAATCAGATCCTTTAACTTCTTAGATTTGATAGTGTGTAGCAGTTATTGGGTAAGACCAATCAAATCATGAATTTACCTATCCTTTAAGAACCCAAACTGTTCAAGAGTTATAACAGTAGATAGAGCATTCTTCAATCTCTGTGCAATAATTTTTGAAATAAGTTTATAGATGAGGTTACATAGACCAATGGGAGGATATTCCCCAAATGATACAGGTTTGTTTCTTTTGGGAATTAAGGTAAGGAATGTTGAATTTAAAGCTCCAGAAATGAACCCATGAACCCTAGTAAATTACACAAGGCGTTGAATGTCATTCCCCATAATATCAAAGAAATGCACATAAACTTCCATTGGCCAACCATCAGGACCAGGGCTTTTCTCCCTGGCAAAATTTTTTAAAGTATGCTCAATTTCATCTAAAGAAACCTCCTTTCCCACCGCCTCAGCTTCCCTTTCATCAAAACATCTAGGATAGAGTTTTGCCAATCTAATTTGGTCCAAAAGATCATAGCCACCTTCTTCTTTGTAAATATTGCCAAAAAACCTCACAGCTTCAGAGCTCAAGGATTCCAAACCTTTTATAGAGTTTCCATCTTCATCATTGATATCCCAAATCAATTTCAAATTCCTCCTCGCAGAAGCATAAGCATGAAAAAAATTTGTATTCCTATCCCCATGACTAATCCACACTGCTCGGCTCTTCAATCTCCACTCCCTTTCTTCCATCAAGAGGATTTCCTCCTTTTTTTCTCAAATAACTTCAGAACTTCAAAATATCCCTGATTCAAAGAACCATCAAAATTCTGCATACAGGCATTTTGAATACTATATTCCAAATCCTTCAATTCTACAGCATCAATCTTATTTCTAACCTTTATCCATTCAATAACCTCTTCTTTGAGCTTCAACATTTTATGACAGACATAATCAACAGGATTTCAATTCTCAATATCAGAATTTAACCAAAAAGATTTCACCATCTCACAAAAATCATTCTCCAAAAGCCATGAACTATTAAATTTAAACGGGTAACAAACCTTTTGTCCATAATCTTCAAATTGAAAAACAATAGGCCAGTAATCAGAGAACTTCACCTTATGAACCCATGTTCGAGACTTCTGAATGACACTTAAAAAAGAAGACTTCACCAAAAAACGATCTAGTCTCCTGTGAACACCTGCATCACCCTGCCTACCATTTGTCCAGGTAGGAATTAATTTATCTAGAACCATATCCACCAGATCAAACCGACATAGATAATCCATAAAATAGTCTGCCAACGGATCCATTCTAGCCCCAGATCCCCAGATCTCAGAGGAAGATTTTGTAAAATTCAAATCACTAGCAATCACCAAATGGGATAAATTAAGAACCCCAGACGCAGCCAAGGCTTCCCAGAAATCCCTTCTTCCATCATAAGGAGCATAACAATTGAGGATGTGAAACTGTATGTTCAAACCTAAAAAAATTCCTTTCATCAGTAGACCCCACAGAGTAGAAAAAACTTTGAAGGCAAACAGAGTAGGGTTCCAAGCCACTGCCAAACCCCCAGAAAGGCCATTGGAGCAATAAGCCACAACTTCCCAACTGGGAAGAAGGTCACCTAACTTAGAGATCGCCACCGAACTTAAAACACATAGTTTCCTGAAGTAACACTATACCTGGACAAATAGCTACATAAAGTTTAGAGAAGGCCTTTTCCCTAGCAACCTTCCCCAACCCCTGGACATTCAATGATAAAATGGACATTAAGAACCAGAGGCACAGGGTATCTTTGCTCTAAGACCCTCATCTGACGAAGAAATAGAAACCCCAGACATCAAACGACCAGAAACCCAAGGAGGGTTTGTATCAACACAATCAATAGCCCTACTCCCCTCTCTCTTCTTTTTACCCCTTCGAATGGTAACATTTTGAAATTTAACAGCATGAAGCGGAATTGCATCAGAACCTACTAGTGGAGATTTGGAATAAGAAGGTACTGAGGTAAGGGTTTTTAAAACCCCATCAACTTTGAGCTCACAATTTTCCCCAATCCCAGAATCTTCAAGATCATATGGAATAGGGTCCGTAGCCTTATGAATCACAGAACCCAATACCTTAGCAGAAGGGGACAAAGGCATAACAGATTCCTGAGCTTCTTCACATAAAACATGACACTCAGAAATATCCACACCAACATCAACCCTATCCCCAACAGAAGCTAAATCAAAAGAAAGATTGCGAACAATAGATGAATTCACCATATCTACAGACACAAGAAGACTCCCGGCAGAAGGCACATGAGGACCATGTCTCAAAATAACATCCACAGAATCAATACGAACATCTAAATCCTTCTCCGTGACTTCCATCAAAGCAATATCATCTTTAGAAACTTCTGAATAAACAGTATCAGGAAAAGGAACAAACTTACCAGGTTCAACAGAGGGAGTAGACAGGTCCAAAGTACCTTTCATTGCCGACCCTGACTTCAAAATATTAGGGCATTTTGCAAGAATGTGTCCAATTTCCTTGCAAGCGTAACAACGAAATGGGATTCTGAAAAAATCGAGTCTTTGCTTCCAACTTCTAAGTCCCCATACAACCTCAACTTCTACCGAGAGACCAGTATCCATTTCAATTTCCACCATTACCTTGGCGTATCTCCTATCCATACCAAATAGGGATTTCCTATCAATACGAATGAATCGCCCTACCGAATTTTCCAAGCCAACAATAATCTCCTCAGTCCAAAGTTCAATCGGCAATCCTAGAATCATCATCCAAAGGTGTCGAATTCTCTGTTTCTCCATAAGAGGATTGAAGGCAATATGCCAACGTTTCAGAATTAAAGAGCCTTCTTTGAAAAGCTAGGTGCCCTCCAAAACCCTAGACATCATGGCAACATCTGGAAATACAAAGAGAATCCAACGGTTCAGCAATAAATTGACCCTTGGAGCCATACCAGAAATCGGCATCCAATTAACCCTAACCCACTCCAGGATTTCATCCTTCGTACCAGAAGTATATTCAAGGCGCCCAACTAAGGCACGCTCAGCAAGCATTGCTACCCTATCAAGATTTGCATCTTCAACAATAACAAACCTAGAAAGAGTAGACCTGGCTTTGTAAGCTTTCAGCCTGCGACGAACCCTCGCCTTTGCCCCAAATTAATTAGGGTTACAATTCTCATTCGGGTGCAGCACAGAAGAAGCCGGCACATAACAAGGATTTTCCAAAGGTGGAACAGAATATGCCCCTTGAAAGTGAAGAGGTGAGGCCATAAGGACCCGTGACCGGTTAAGTGGGTGAGACCCACACCTGTCCCTCTCAAAATGAACACGAAGGGTCCCGCAGACACTTGGATTCCACTAACACTGCAAAACAAATCTGAATGATAACCCTAGTTGGAGTGAAAAATACCACAACAAACCAAAATGTAGCCCGAAAACCACAAGTAGACCACCACCAAAAAGCTCGAGAGCAAAATCCCAAAGGAGCCAACCACCAGCATGACTCCAAGTCGATGAAGAATCAAAATCTATCGCTCCGGGCACCAATCACATCCCAGAACTGCAGAAGTGCCTCAACCCTCACCCACAAAACCCTAGCTATCTCCATCTCCTCCCCAAGGGAATTACCACATCTCCTCTTTAGATACGAAACGACCCTTAAACCCGTATCTATCAAGCACCGAGAGGGATCCAATTTCTTGAGGTGTATTTCTTTTTTTAGATTTAAACTCAAGAAATTTTATCTCTCTTCATTGATAGATCTGCTTTAAATTTTAAGTTTTTATTTTATAAACGAACATCTATTTTTTAATTACTTTTCATAATATTTTATTTTATGAACCAACATGGATTTTTTTTAAATACTTTCCATAATTTTTTATTTTATGAGCCGACATGAATTTTTTTAATTATTTTGTTACATCACAAACGTAACGTTACATCAGTGGCTCTAGAATTTTTTTTCCTAGCTGGAACTATTTACTCGGTCATTTATAGCAGCCATACAAAATTTCTAATGGTAGTGTTATTAACATTGATAATTGAGGATTGTGCTCAATATCAGGATAACTGATAAAACCAATGAAAAATTGAGAGCTCTACGCTAAATTCATCGATTATAATTTATGACATGTGGAAAAGATCATATACATCATTTCATAGTTAAAACTTAAAACTTAAAAGCCAGCTTAAAACGACAAAAAACTACATACCTCCGGAATATTATGCAAGGCAATCGCCAGTGCTAAGTTCAAACCAACACGGAGTCCCTGCAGCCAAGATTTATGAAGTATCTTAGATAGAATGTGAAAGAATCAATCATTTATGAATTTATATGGGCACAACAGTGTACACCTATAGCGTATATTTGTCAGCACTTCTAATCAGATAATGGAATCGTAAAACCCCATTTCATTTTAAAACTCATTCTACGAAGGATACAATCAACCACGAGATTTTTCCTATGCACCTACTATTCATGTATATGGGTTGTCATGCTACATATGTTTTCCTTCCTGTTCTAACCTGCTCATGAAGTAAAGGGAGGTTTTTCAGTAGGTTATAAATTTGGTTTGTAGGATGGCATGCAGTGCAGGTAATCATTTAATGCAGAGGAAGCCAAATGTTGAGGAACAAGGCCCAAACTATCATTCAAGCTATTCTAATATCAAAGAGTCTAACATCCTTCATTACCAGTCGAAACTGACAGTTTTAAAGGCATATCTTGCAAGGTGTCCATGTAAGAAATTTATCCTCTTTACTTGCAATCTTTCTCCCAATGTATAACTAGAATGATATTTTCGAGACATGTCCCAATAACAACAAAAATATGGAAGATGTGTAAGACCTTGATTGATCCCAGGAAAACAACCATTCCTTCTGGAAAATTATGTATACTGATACCTGACAGACAAAGACAAGTAAATTGTAAACTCAGAGAATCCTGCATCAATATTCAATGTTCACTGTCAACTTTCCATACCTAAATATTGAAGCAGGACAACCGACTCCCAACTCTCAAACCACGACCAGGGATAATTGGGGGAGAATTCAACCCATGACCTTGAATCCAAGGCGAGGTAACGACTAGTTTCCCTATGGTCCATAAATCAAGGGCGAACAAACTGGTAATCACCTCCATGAATGAAAAACAGGGGCAAACGAACTGCTCATGCCTCCAAGAATGAAAAATTAGGGCAAAACCAACTAACCTTACACTCCATTACGGGAATTTCGGGGGCAAACTAACCATTTTGGCCATCTTTCACAGGGATAAGATTATTTTTTTCCATTTTTTCCTTCTCTCGCGGGCTTGGCTATCCGACTTTTGATCATTTTCCGATTAATAAATATTGGAGGAATTTCTTTAATTTAAAAAAAAATACTTTCATATTAAAAATTCGCCCATGGGCTATAAATCGCCCCTAAAATCATCCATGGTGGCTAATGGTGTAGCTAACTGTCTTAGTGGAATTCTTAGCACAGATGAAAGTGATGTGTTTTCACTATTGTGCAGTCAAACCAGTTTGTCTCTGGTTGTATCAGTGAAGTGGAAAATGGTGTAGCTAATTGTCTTGGTGGAATTCTGAGCATAGATGACAGCAATGTGGTTTCATTGTTGTGTAGTCAGAAGGAAAGCAAGGAAGTGAAATGCACTATTTGGTATGGAATTGGATTTAATCCAATTTCCAGATTGCCAAGTATTTAATCTTGAGAAATTATGGGACTGGTGAGATGTCTATATAGTGAATGCGTGAGTCTCAACTCGGGGGTGGTGTTTTACTTAATGAGAAAATTTTCATATGGTTGGGTGGAGCATGCCTCACACAGAGCCAATTTCCCAATTCAAATATTTGTTCCAGATAAGTTATCAATTTCTCGAAATGATATTTAAATTTCTCAATATTATTTATTTGATGAATGGTGAAACAATTTCCATAGTTTCTATTTTAATTTTTGAAATTTTATTTAAATTATGATCAGTAAAAATTTATATGATATTCCTTGTTTAATTTTCTGAATTTGGATACAAGGAATGATTTTATGTTTTGCTTGGTTAAAATTCAAGTAGATGGAAGCAGATAAGTTACAATTTCACGAAATTGATTTTTTATTTTCTCAATATTATTTATTTGATGAATGATAAAACAATTTCCATAGCTTTCTATTTTAAATTTATGAAATGTGAATCTAAAGAATTGGTTCATGCATTGCTTGGTTGAATTCATATATATATGGAATGGATGCAAGTTTTACTGCACAGTATATTGTTAAAATTTATATTCACAAGAAGGAAAGTTTATGAATGGATAACTAAATTGAAATTCTATTCATTTTTTTTATATTTCCTCTATAACTTGGATGCTTGTCGTGATTAAATATTTGTCATAACAATTCCCTATAGTGATTTCTAGTTATTGTGCAATTCAAATGAAATGTGTGTTAAAATATGTTGAAGAGTTTTAACTCTTATTTTTCATATAAATGGGAGAAAATAATTTCTAAAGAGATAAATGAAATTGTTTGAAATAATTATTTAAACAAGTTTAAATATTTATTTTAAATATGGGTTTGGCCCATTATGCTTGATAGTTTAAATATAAACAATTACCATATGCTAAAGCTTGTTTAATATGTCTTGCATTGGATGGTATGGTGGTTTTGAAAACCACAGGTTGGTTTTTGCTTGTTTATTTTACAAATGCCATGAGTTTACCCTTGTATATTGAACATTGCATGGATGGTATTTTGTATTTCAAAACCACGGGATGAATTGGTTTATTCAAAGTAGAAATAATATTTATGTCGAAGCTTAAGATTTAGCTATGTTTGTTATTCTTTGCAAGAATGGTATTATTGTTTTGAAAACCAAAGGTTGAATCAAGCATAATACCATGGTTTGGATTGGTAAGGAATTGATTAGTGCATTCCATGCATTAATAAGATTAGTCCTTATTATCATAAATAATTTATGTGAACCATAGTGCGCAGTTCTTATTGCGCAATAAAATTTAGTAACTATGTTGGATTAATGTTTTTCTTTATGCTAATAATTGGGAAAATTGCATAACTTAAGGATTAGCTATGTATATAGCTTTATTCGCATTAGTTCTATTTTTCTTGTGAAGATTACTATGCGCGGGTTTTAAAGTTAGTGTTTACTGCACAGTTAATGTTGAATGTGCAGTTAATGCACATAACTTATTGCTTAGTAAGTTTAAATGAATATTTTGGGTTATTGATAAAATGGAAAGTATGGGAATTACATAACTCAAAGAATAGCTATGCATATATATAATTGCATGTATTTCATTTTTTATGAATCATACTGAGCAGTCCTTATGTTATTATGTACTACGTGGATAGTTCTCATTGCACATGTAGTTTTTACTACATAGGTCTTAGTGCAAAAGTTTTTATTGTGCAATCCTCACAAAAGGTTTAATGCATAGTTTTTAGAAAGTATTTATAAGGAATGATTGCTAGTATTACCTTCCAAACCTTAGTTTACTAATGCATATTAATGGAATTCATTATGTGTATTAAATGGTGTAAATTTTATTTGTGCTAAACAAGTGGCACATGGAAATATATAAGTTTCTACATCATTGCATAAAATTACTATGCATGTATGTTTTTGAATTATGTCTTGTGAAACATTTTAATGCTTCCACTAAACTGATTTTATTTGTTATGCATTTGATATAAGATTTCATGAGTCTTATGAAATGTGTTAAGATTTCGCTTTTTACTTGTAGTTATTAAGCATTTTAATATGCACTTGTCATAAGAATGCACATCATCATTATGCATGTGGCGTTTATGCATATATATTTTATTTAAAATAAAAATAAAATATTGTTTTAATTCTAGTTTGACAATATGAAAATTGTGTATATATGTAGTTTAACTACTTGTTGAAATCAACAAAACTAGGAACAATGCAAATATAGACCAGCATAGATCCATATTAAACCCGTATCTATCAAGCACCAAGAGGGATCCAATTTCTTGAGGTGTATTTCTTTTTTTAAATTTAAAATCAAGAAATTTTATCTCTCTTCATTGATAGATCCGGTTTAAGTTTTAAGTTTTTATTTTATAAACAAACATCTATTTTTTAATTACTTTTCATAATATTTTATTTTATGAACCAACATGGATTTTTTTTAAATACTTTCCATAATTTTTTATTTTATGAGCCGACATGAATTTTTTTAATTATTTTGTTACATCACAAACGTAACATTACATCACACATGTTACAACATCTCCCCCGTAGTGGGCTGTAGAACACCTCGTTTCACTCAGTGCAACAAAGGAGTAACTAGAACACTACCTATTTTTCTAATTATGTTGTTGCATTTTCTTGCTATAACATTTATTAAGACTGACAATGCCTACAACGTAATGACAACATCTACAATTTGCCAAAAAAAAGAACATTAAACATGGCTTATGCATCCTTTACGAAAAATATATTGCTTGGACATTGTAGGAGAAAAAGACCCAAAAGCTAGGATGGAAATTTTGTTAATCTGTTGGTAGACTTCTATGTTCATTTCCCATTGTCTAGCTACTTGATGCTTCTTTCCCATCATTTCAACAAAATGCTACTTGGACTAAATATGTTCTCAAACGGGTTTTGTAAAATCATACTTTACATCAAAAAATTGTTATTAAGTTTCATTTGCTCTCCCAGCTATAATTTTTTTGTTTTTTTGCTTTCTTGACACAATAAACGGACACAAAGTTGCTCTGGACAATGTACAATGTTTAAATAGCTATTCCTGGAATGCATTGCATACCCTTCTTAGCAATTTTGAAATTTTGAGACTAATAGTTCGTATATGTCTATAGCTTTCAATAATTACAAAGCAAATAGAATTTTTCCTTGATATCAATGCTCATATGTGACGCGTACAACAAATTATGCCTATTCTATACTATTTGACAATATGCTTGTTTCTTAGTAGATTTCCTTTCTTTTTGTGATCGAGTTATTGTAACCTCATGTTAGAAATAGATATTGCACTATTTGCTATTCTTTCAACAATAGTTGTCGCAATTAGTTCTTCCCACATCCTTCCTCATCTATCACTCTTTTAATGTGTTGACTTGCTTCTTGTGCAATGTAAACATATTTTGTTTTTAGATTTTTGTGACATCTCCACATAGAGAACTTTTCCAAATGTCCAATTAAATTTAGAATTATGCCTACTTAATGGTTTTTGGTCATTGATTCATGAACCCTTTTCATATTGTTGTGAATGAATTTTGAATATTTCTGAAGTTTAAGATATGTTATTTAATCTTATTTATGTTGAGAATCACCACCAATGCAATCACCACAATGCTTTCTTAGTATTCCAGATAAATTCACTATATGTTGCCAAATCCAAAAAATGATCACTATATGTCTCAAATAATACAATGAAAGTGATATGAATCTCAAGAAATAATCAAAAAACAAAGAGGAACTTCAAAATGGATTATCAACTTAAAAATATCATTATAGTATGGAATATCGACTTAGAAAAACAACCAAGGTTGTTTCCGTAACGTAGGATAGAATTAGATTTGTTTGCAATGATACTAATCCAGCCATGGCTCTTGTTTAATTTATCCACCCCGTATGTGTTTATGGCTATCCCTATATTTAAAGATAAAATTTAAATTTTTCTATCTCATATTAAGGTGCTAAGGTTGATCCTCTACTTTTCCTTTTCATTTTTATTTTTGTTATAAAAAATATCATAAATTTACATTTGATATATTTTTATTAATAACAAGTGGATTTTTGGATTTTAAATTTATTTATTTTTCTTAAATAAAAAAGAATAGCATTTAAATTGATATATAAAAAGTTGGTGCCTTTGTCATGTCCCAAATTTGGCATTGGGTCACAATGGACTAATCCCAATGACCATATTCATGAGAGTTTGTCAAAATGATGTTAAGGGTCAAAATATTGCCTAGGAGGAAAATTACTAGTTTCCTAGGTTGAGGGTGGAAGCTTTGGGATTTGAAATAAGGAGGATAATAAATTATGTTTGCACATTAGAATGGCATAAATATTTAATAAAGAATCTAAATAAATAAATACAAGGGAAAATCAAAGTGGCAATTGATCATGAAGACACATGGAGGATGTGGGACCCACACAAGCTAGATTTGCCATGCCACATGGCATCCTGCTCTTGCCATTTCGAATCCATAAGAACACAAATGTTCTTAGGGTGAGTTAGAAGGTAAATATACTTGGAATGAGTCATGTAAGTTATAATTGGAGTGAAATAATAACTCCCATGGAAGAGAAAGAGGCAATTTGGAGCTAGTGAGACACTTGGGCTAGATTCCCTAGCTCTATGACAACAATGATGAAGATGCTATGACACCTATGACACAAATCAGACCTGAGTGCTAACATATGACATTTATGACATGTCAGGGCTAAAAATAGCCTCCAAGGTGGTGCTCAAGTGAGTTAGGGCAGCCAAAGAGACACCAATTCGAATTGGGAGAAGGAGAGGGCTAGAATTGGAAGGACAAGTGGCATACTTGGGAATCTCTTCCCAAATTGAGCTGGAATGAATATCTTGGAAGGAATTCGACCCATGGAGGAAATTAGAATTTTATAAAATTCATGAACAAAGAATAATGGCATCTTTTGATCATTTGAGAAACTTGCAATTGCATTTGTGAAGAGGGAGAGCTAGTGGATGACTAGTTTATTTCCTTAGCCAATTTCGAGGGTGAAAGATTACCATCCAAGTTGGTAATTGGAAAGGCCACTCATGCCTTTCATTTGGAGCTTTAATGGAGTATTTATTTTCAGGTTTAATCTACATGTCATCTCATGGTTTCTTCTAGTGCAGCTCACTCCTTCAACCATTTCCATTTTTCATGGCATATTCTTGATCCTTGAGGGAGAGCGTTTTTGGTGAGCTCTTGTACTCTTTAGGAGAGTTTCTAATGATCCATTTCTATTTTAATATGATTAATATACTATTTTATTCATCTTCAGAAAGTTTCAGGTCGAAATACCAAGTGTTTATATGTAAAATTGATTATTAATGAGCAAGCAGTTACCATTCCCCCACTAGATTGATGTATGCCAATGTATTGATGATGATTTTGAATGGAATAACTTTTCTATGATATATTTATGATGTATGGACTTCCATTTATGAGTATTAAAAGTTTCATGTTCAGCACTTAAGCATTTGGAGCCATCTTGCTCAGTTTTATTTTATTTGAAGGAGATTTAATGATATTTCCCCCAAGGTCGAACTAGTGACTTTGTAGCTGTTTGGGAGAGGGTTATAACCAGATTAATAAATTGAATAATTATGAAAACAAGACATTAATATTGTCCCTTAGACATACTCTGCCTCTTTTCAGAAATTCGAGTGGGTTTGGGAGCATTTGGAGAGTAATATTCAGCATTTACCTTGGGGGGATTGGAACCCCAAATTACTAGTAAAACTCCCATCTTAGCCAGAATTTTAAATAAGTTTTCAGAAGTCTTTTGATGGTAATAAATCATCCCTGGACATCATAATCAGGCACAAATATCATTCATACACCTTCACTGAATATTTGGAAGCATTTGGATCCAATTGGAGACCTAGAGATCAATACTAGTCAAAGGGAAATTACTGGTAAAGTACCCTACATTGGCCAGAATTGAAAGAGGATTTGAAGAAGTATTTTAAAAGTCTAAAAGAACCCCTTAAACACATATTTATGTTATAAAATCATCCATATACCTTCTCAGAATATTTGGGAGCATTTGGGGCAAATTGGAGACCTAGGCATCAAAACTAGTCAAAGGTCGAATTTGGGGAAAAAGTGAAAAATTTGTCATTTTAATAAAATTCTTAAAGAGGGACATTACAGTGGTATCATAGCATGTTCCTTTCACCTATGGATCAATATCATGCATTGAAGAATAATTTTCAGCCATGTCTTACTATTATGATGAATCCTATGAGTACAATTCTTATGAGGAATATGCAGATGCTTATGAACAATATGAAGGAGAATGTGAATGGTATGAGGAAGAGGTGCCATCATGCAATAATTCTTACAATTTCAGGAGGAATGAAGATTATTATTATGACCATATGTATGATAAATATGATTATGTCACACCACCAAAGGGTAATTATATGGATGAGTTACAAAGATGAAGAGCAACATATAAAACCTTGCCCCAACAATATCAAAAATATCAAGAGTATCTTGCTTCGAGGGAAGATAAACAAAATTCCATGTCTTTTGAAGATTATGCTGATTGTTTATTTGAAAATAGACCCAAAAATGAATATGTGGAGTTAGTGAAGAAAGGTTTATGCCCTTCTTGTAAAATACCTTGGACAGAAAATCATATTTGTGTAAGTGAAAAGATCAATGAAAAATCTGAAGATTCAGGGAATGCAGGTATTTCCATTTGGGCGAGACTTCTTGGGTACTCTTCAAAAAGAGATTCCAAATGTAGTGATATTAAGGAAACCAAGTGGAAAATTACATCAGATTGCTTGAAGGAGAAAGATGAAGATACATCACATGAGCATGAAGAAGAATCTATTGGAAATATTGAAGATCATTTCGAGACACATTCTACCTTAGACATGAACCAAAGAGCATCTACTGATGGATGCTTGAACTATGAAGAAGTATCTACTGATGGGTGCTCACACCTCTATGTTGGTGACATAGAGATCACTTTTAAAAGTCTTCTTGCAAGCCAAACTTCCATTAAACATGAAAATGAAGACCTTGTAGCAACTGAAGAAGAAACAAGATCAACTTCCCCATCACCACTTGAGCTTCATGAATTTGGTCCAAGCAAGAAAGAAGAAGATGAGGAGGTTCATTTGCAAGAGCCTCATTTTCTTGAAGGGTCCTTAAAGATGAATGAAAATAAGATCCAAGAATCCCTCAAAATTCTCCATGACACTCAAGCATTGGTGTCAAATTCTTGTTGGAGAGCTACTTCATTGGAGGAAACATCCTTCCTTGAATACATGGAGAAGATTCAAAGATAAATGTGCCACATCAAAGGTAATTTCATGTCTTTGATTTTTGATAGAAACCATTTTCTTTAGCTTAATGAATTGTTACATGATGCATACTTGAAGAATAATGAGGATAATCATAAGCTCACAATTCAAAATGAGCAACTTCTTGAAAAGTTGCAAGATACTTGTTTTTCCTCCTATGTTTCAGATTGTCAAATGGTAGATTGTTTGGAGGATTATCATGACATGGTGGGTCAAGAGAAATGTGGAAATTTGAATGTGCTTGATGTGTTTGAATATGAACTTGAAGAGATCTAAACACTTGATGTGGTGGAAGAGGAACTTGAATTGTCTCTTGATGAAGGTTATGCAATTTTTCAAGAAGAGCATGATTCCTCTACATTGGAACCAATCTATGACAAAGGTTTCACACTTTTGAAGGAGCTTCATGATAATACCCATATCGATCCTTCCCATGATGAAACTTCTTCACTTTTGATTATTTGGGTGAGTTAGTTCATTCTCCTACATCCTACAATTACATGTTTTGCAGCATTAGTCTCAATGAAGTATGGGTGAAAGGGTTATTTTTTATGGTACCACATGAGGAGTATGGAACTCCAAGATTTAATTTTTATGATGGCATGGTTGGAGAACATTCTTATTCACATTTGAAGTAGCATCCTTTGTTACTCTATGATGATGCACATCTACCCGGATGCACCTATGATATTCATTTGAGTCACTTGAAGACTCATGGTTTTTCTTGCTCAACACTTGGTTCATTTGATGTTGGAGGAACTTCATCCAACACTTGGGTGAATAGATTTATGATTGGATAATATTTTTTTTGGAAACCACATACTTTTTTCTATCTTCATGATTCTCACATTCATGGATGTAAGGGTGAGACTTCTTTGAGTCATTTGAAGTCTCCTTGTTTTTTCTACTCATTATTTGGTTCGGATTTTAGTGGAGATTCTCCATTCACTTCTTGGATGAAAGAATACATGGCTGGATATTTTGATGCATATCACATCCTTTTGGAGTAGCATGATAGGACATGGGATCCTCACCTATGTCATTGGAGCAGATCTGATTGGTTACTTGATGCTTGTATGCGCTTGGAAAATGGTGGTCTACTTGCTTGGAGGTATAAGCACTTTCATGACTCTTTGATGAAGCATCTTCTTGATGTACATTTTCATTATGTTGTTATGTAATTTGATGATATATATTTTGTACTCGTGATGTTTGGAAGAATGCATACAAGAAAATGGGATCCATGAATCCTCTTATCTGATGGTATGGGTTGGAGAGCACTCTTAATTGTTGGGGTGCAATACAAGCAATGGGACCCTGGAATAATTTTTTGTTTCATTGGTTTCAATTTTTTGGGGGGAAACAAGCAGTATGGGAGATGGATTTCCCACTTAATAAAGTGATTTTTATCAAGGTAGTGCAGCAGCAAGCATGGTGGTTCCTCTCTAAAATCCTCATGGAATCTCAAAGACTCAAAGTTGGGCAACTCAGTGGCAACTTCAAAGAATTATATAGAAAGCAAGTTCTTCAACACCCATGTTTGAAATTGCTTGAGGACAAGCAATATTGGGAAGGGAGGATTTTTCATGTCCCAAATTTTTCATTGGGTCACAATGTCCTAATCCCAATGACCATATTCATGAGAGTTTTTCAAATTGATGTTAAGGGTCAAAATATTGCCCAGGAGGAAAATTACTAGTTTCCTAGGTTGAGGGTGGAAGCTTTGGGATTTGAAATAAGGAGGATAATAAATTATATTTGAACATTAGAATGGAATAAATATTTAATAAATAATATCAATAAATAAATACAAGGGAAAATCAAAGTAGCAATTGATCATGAAGACACATGGAGGATGTGGGACCGACACAAGCTAGATTTGCCATGCCACATGGCATCCTGCTCTTTCCATTTCGAATCCATAAGAACACAAATGTTCTTGGGGTGAGTTAGAAGGTCAATATACTGGGAATGAGTCATGTAAGTTAGAATTGGAGTGGAATAATAACTCCCATGGAAGAGGAAGAGGCAATTTGGAGCTAGTGAGACACTTGGGCTAGATTCCCTAGCTCTATGACAACAATGATGAAGATGCTGTGAAACCTATGACACAAATCAGAACTGAGGGATGACATATGACATTTATGACATTTCAGGGCTAAAAATATCCTCCAAGGTGGTGCTCAAGTGAGTTAGGGAATCCAAAGAGACACCAATTCGAATTGGGAGAAGGAGAGGGCTAGAATTGGAAACAAGTGGCATACTTGGGAATCTCTTCCCAAATTGAGTTGGAAGGAATTCGACCCATGGAGGAAATTAGAAGTTTATAAAAGTCATGAACAAATAATAATGGCATATTTTTATCATTTGAGAAATTTTCAATTGCATTTGTGAAGAGGGAGAGCTAGTGGATGACTAGTTTCTTGCCTTAGCCAATTTCGAGAGTGAAAGATTCCCATCCAAGTTGGTAATTGGAAAGGCCACTCAGGCCTTTCATTTGGAGCTTTAATGGAGTATTTATTTTCAGGTGTAAGCTACATGGAAGCTCATGGTTTCTTCTAGTGCAGCTCACTCCTTCAACCATTTCCAGTTTTCATGGCATATTCTTGATCCTTGAGGGAGGGCGTTTTTAGTGAGCTCTTGTACTCTTTAGGAGAGCTTCTCATGATCCATTTCTGTTTTAATATGATTAATATACTATTTTATTCATCTTCAAAAATTTTCAAATCGAAATACCAATTGGTTATATGTAAAATTGATTATTAATGAGCAAACAGTGACCATTCCCCCACTAGATTGATGTATGCCAATGTATTGATGATGATTTCGAATGGAAGAATTTTTCTCTAATATATTTATGATGTATGGACTTCCATTTATGAGTATTACAAGTTTCATGTTCATCACTTAAGCATTTGGAGCCATCTTGCTCAGTTTTATTTTATTTGAAGGATATTTAATGATATTTCCCCCAAGGTCGAACTAGTGATTTTGTAGCTGTTTGGGAGAGGGTTATAACCAGCTTAATAAATTGAATAATGATTCAAACAAGACATTAATATTTTTCCTTATACATACTCTTCCTCTATTCATAAATTCGAGTGGTTTTGGGAGCATTTGGAGAGTAATATTCAGCATTTACCCTGGGGGGGATTGGAACCCCAAATTACTAGTAAAACTCCCATCTTGGCCAGAAGTTTAAATAAGTTTTCAGAAGTATTTTTATGTTCATAAATCATCCCTGGACATCATAATCAAGTACAAATATCATTCATACACCTTCACTAAATATTTGGAAGCATTTGGAGCCAATTGGAGACCTAGAGATCAATATTAGTCAAAGGGAAATTACTAGTAAAGTACCCTACATTGGCCAGAATTGAAAGAGGATTTGAAGAAGTATTTTAAAGGTCCAAAAGCACCCCTTAAACACATATTTATGTTATAACATCATCCATATACCTTATCAGAATATTTGGGAGCATTTGGGGCAAATTGGAGACCTAGGCATCAAAACTAGTCAAAGGTCGAATTTGGGGAAAAAGTGAAAATTTTGCCATTTTAATAAAATTCTTGAAGAGAGACATTACAGCCTTCAATAAAGAGTTACAAAATAGTTAATATATTTTGTAAGGGATTTAAAATTTCCAATTCTATAATAAAAATCAATTTGAAATCATAAATATTTTTTGATTTAAGAGGTTGCCCAAAAATTTGTTTCAATGATAAGTTGTGACCATTCTCCTCTCCTTATAAAATCTTGATAAGTTGTGACCATCCTGCTCTCCTTGTAAAATGTTTCTCATCGTAATGGAGGATCACACATATTAAATTTCCAAGAGACATATATATTTTCATTGTAATTTCCAAGTGAAAGAATAGCAGTTTGATCGAGATATTAGCTCGATCAAGCATTATTCAAAAACTCAATCGAGATTTTAAAAGCTCGATCGAGCTAATATCCCGATCAAGATACTAGCTCAATTGAGCATTTTCTTAACCACGCTTTAACCCTCAATCGAGCCTTTGCTTAGCTGTGATTTAACCCTCGATTGAGCTATTTAAAAAAACGCTCAATCAAGCTTTCTAAAAACCTCTATCGAGTTATTTAGCTCAATCAAAGGCTTTAAAACAGGCTTTTAGACCATGTTTTTTAATTTTTTTTCCTTCTCTTTTTACCAAACCTAAACCCTATCATGGGATACAACTTATATTTCAGACTTCATACCAGTGGATCTGTCAATGAATCATCTATCATTGGCATAAAATTTGCAAGTTTCTGAGCTCATATGATAATTTTTTGTTATTTTCTTCTAAAACTTATACTTACAAAAGCATGTCCACAACTTTGAATCGACACAAAGATAAATCAACAACATAAAAAAATACACAACAAAAAAAAATTCAAAAAATACATATTCCCCAACACGTGCTCCTCAAAATGGTATTTTTTATTTTTCCATTTTGTAACCAGTAAAAAAAAAGTTTACGTTCACAAACATGTGTAAGAAATGCATTTAAAATTTTCAATGGTCGGTTTAGAAAATTTTAAAAAATTATAATTTTCCATCATAATTTTTTTTTTTAAAATGTGCGCCCGAGTTCATTTTGTGTACATTATGTTAATATATTTTTTTCAAAAATTATGCATTTATCACTAAATTATTTTATGTGCACACAAGCCACTTGTAAACGTTTGCTTAAATTTTCAAGAAAAACCCTATCAATAAATGCAATTTTGGCATATTGAATAATTTTATTATTTTAAAAATAAATAACTGTGGAAAGATGACATAATTCCCTACAAAACATTTTTTGTTTCGTGTCGAAATTCGCAAGGCTTATATGGGTTTTGAGCGATTTGATTTAATGAATGAGTAAAAACTTGAATTTTCACCGTCACGTTTGGCCAAAAAGTGTTACCCATCTTCATAGAAACACCCCTTCCTATTGCTTAACTATGGAACAATATAATAAAATCAAAATAATGGAACCCCTTCTTCTTCTAACGGCCCAATATTTAACATAGCCAGACATCCATCTAGGGTTAATTTTAGGGTCTTTACATGCCCCAACTCTCGATTAAGGTTAGGGTTTCAGACCTTCTATAATATTTTTGAAAGTCCATAGGTGACTAGCTTGGCATGTGCAAGAAATGAGAGTTTATGTGCAATCCACTTGGTACCATGGTGCTCAACTGGATAGGTCAACTTGTTGGAGGCATAAATTTTGCATATGAACTCTATTTGAGGTGATTCTTGGACCATTGGAAAGGTCTCTAAGTGTAGAATCGGGGTAAGAGGGATGGAAATAGCGATGAAATTTTGAACTCAAAAACCATTGTTTAGACCCTCAAACAAGCCCCAAAAGGTTATGTTGGTTGTGGATCTTGATTATCTTGTTGATTCAGAGATCTTGTTGTTCAATTGTATTTGTACCCCAATTTTATATGTTGTTCAAGTGGACTGTACACTCATCCCAACGGGGGGGGGGGGGGATTTTCCCCTATGCTGGGGTCTTAGGGGGATGGGATATATGAGGGGCCAGTGGGCCCCCAGTGGGGTTTGGGTGCAGCGCCCCTGAGAAAGGTATTTAGGGGGAAATCACACAAAATAAAAAATTTCCCATTGAAACGTGGCGAAAATTGCCTTGTCAAATGTTATAATTTCATTGTCAATCTAAACCATTCATTAGATCTCAGATTTGATGGTAGAATTTATGTTAAGGGATTTTATCCCTAGAATGAAACCCCCTTTTGCAAGAGGAATTGTATTGCATCTAGGTAGAGTAGTGTGAAAGATGAGAATGTGAGAGAGTGAAGAGGAAGTTGAAATGAGTGTGTTGCAGGTTGTATCCCTTCATTTTGTTGGATGGTATAATATAAAGGACTAGAAATTTTGTGTGGGAGTAGCCCATATTGGGTGAACCACGTATATTGGTGTCTCTCTTGTATTGTGTTTTTGTGTTTTATTTATGCATTTTTTTTTATGTTATTGCTCTGTGATCATGTTTTTCTAAGTTTTGAACCCCAAATCTGCAAAGTGAGACCTACCCATAAAATGGGCCCTACAAGCCAATTCATCCAATCTTCTAACCGTGAAAGCTACAAGTAGGTGACAAATTATACAGTGGTCTATTTTTGGATCACACCTCCCCATTTTGGTAGGATTTTGGTCCCCAAAATATTTTAATGAGTAAGGTGAGCAAATATTTCCTCTACCTTCTCCTTGAAGTAAAATTTAGCCTTGCCTCGAAGTTGTCCTTTCAACCCCACCTACCAAATTTCATATTTTCCCTACCTGGTAGTTGATCCTTTAGTTCTAAGTCCTTTACATAAGGTAAATGAACATGTATGGGGGTATATTGAATCTATAGGAATTATCTCCCACCTTATACAATACCTAAAAAGGTCCATACCTCAGAGCCTTGATATTCTCATTAGGAACATGTAGTCTTTCATTGTTCAAGTGTAATCATACTCTATCTCCCACCTTGAATGCTTTCTCAACCCTTTGTTGGTCATGTCTTGACTTATACTTTTCATGTGACTTCTTTAGTTCCTCTTGTACTTGTGCATGGATCTACCTAACCTTATCAATGAATTTTCCAACTCTTACTACTTCACCTATGGTGTCTTCCCCCACTCTCCCTTGTTGTCCATAAACAACATCTAGAGGTGAAGGTGGAAAGTATCCAAAACAAGTTTCAAAAGGGGACTTCCCAATGGAAGTGTGGATTGCTCTATTATAATAGTACTAGATGTATATCACATTTTCATCCCAAGTCTTCGAATGCTTCTAACTGTAACCCCTGAAAAGATGTACCAAAGTCTCGTCGACTACTTCTGTCTATCCATCTGTCTGTGAAATGAACGTTGTAGATCTCTTCAACTTAGTTTTCATCTTTTCCTAAAGTGTAGTCCAAAATGTATTGAGAAATCAAGTATCTATGTTTGAGATGATGCTCCTTAGTATCCCAAAGTGCACCTAGGCCTGTTCAAAGAACATGTTTGTTGCTTCTTGTCCATTGATGGTTTTACAAGGAATAAGAATGCACATCTTACTAAATCTTTCAACCACCGCAAATAAATAGTCATGTCCCTTCCTAGTGGTTGAAAGACCACCCACAAAATCCATGGAGATGTTATCCCATGGTCTCGTAGGAATAGGTAAGGGATGGTATAGACCTTGTTATTATGGGGATTGCTTGTGCAACAAAGTATGCATCCTCTAATAAACTAAACTACATTTGCATTATAGGCCATTAAACATACCTATGTAAGTTTGTGATTGTCTTCCCTACACCAAAGTGACTTGTAACTTTGGAGGTGTATGCCTCTATGAAAAGTTTCAATCTCTCACATTTAGGAACATAGAGCCTGTCCATCTTGTAGAGTAACCCATCTTGTAGATGATAGTGAGAATTGAAGTGTCACCTTCTTCTACATGGAATTGGTTGTGCAATTGCTAAAATACCTCCTTGATGTCATCATCTTATATGTATTCCTCCTTGTATGCATCATGGGTGAAACGCTCAATATGCATAAGAGTTCCCAAAGTTGTGACCTTGGCAGTAGGTGGCCTTAAGAGCATGTATTTCAGCTCGTTTGTACTTCCCTTATTATACTTGATGATTAGACATAACTATTGTAATAGTCCCCTCCACTTACAATGTTTGGTATGTTATAGCTTAAACTCGGCCTCAGTATGAATGATGTTCTCCTTGCCCATCAGATAATGCTTCCACTTCTTAACATCTTGAACCGAGGCATAGAGTTCCTTATCATATGTAGTGTAGTTCAGGATGCCGACAAGGAAAATTTCATAATGATAGCATATCGGGCTCCCTCCTTGCATTAAAACCACTCCCATAGCATACCCACTTGCATCTATATCCAATTAGAAAGGATTCTGCAAATTAGGAAATGTGAGAACTGGTGCCTGATTGATATTTCGCTTGAGATATTCAGAGGATTTTTTTTATTCTTCCCCCACTGGAACCCCTTGCTACTGGTTATTATGGCATGGAGAGGTGTAGCTACAGCTAAAAAAGGAAGCTGTGAAATTCCGAAGGTATTGTGATTCCTAAAAAAGCTCCTAACATCAGTGACATTTGTAGGAGTATGCCATTTAGTGATGGCCTCCATATTTATAGGATCAATCTTAAGTTTCTCCACCAATCACATACCCCAAATACACCAAGAACTGCTGAAAAAATTAACATTTCTTAAGTTTTTCCAGTAGTTAATGTTTTTTCAAGGTCTCCAACACCTACTTGATATGTGAGATATGCTCTTCCTAGGTAGCACTATAAACCAATATGTCATCTAGATATATTATAACAAATGAATTTGAGAAAGGAAATAATAAATCATTCATCAAGCACATAAATGTAGTTGGTGCATTACATAAACCAGATGGAACTACTAACCATTAGGGCGGTCTTC
This sequence comes from Larix kaempferi, assembly GCA_027924585.1. Classification (NCBI taxonomy): domain Eukaryota; kingdom Viridiplantae; phylum Streptophyta; class Pinopsida; order Pinales; family Pinaceae; genus Larix; species Larix kaempferi. Next base: position 1,410,888 of record BSBM01000776.1, on the reverse strand, counting down.
CATTTGTCTTCTTCCTTCACTCGCACCTAGTTCTAGCCTGATTTGAGATCCAACTTGGTGAAGTACTTGGCATGATGCAACTAGTCCAACAAATCGTCGGTCTTGGGAAAAGGGTATTGATTCTTGAGTGTGATATTTTAAAATGCACATCCTCCAAGTCCCATCCTTATTGGGTACTATGATGATAGGTGAACCACAAGGTGAGGTGCTTGGTTGGATCGTGTCTTTCTCCAACAATTGTTTCAACTACTTCTTCATTTCATCTACTTCTATGATAGACTATTTGTACAGTCTGATGTTTGGAAATGGGGAACTCGGAAATAGTTATATCTCATGTTTCACCTCCCTCTTAGGAGGTATCCCCTTAGGCTCCTAAAAACATTCTATGTATGCATGCAAAAGGCTCTCCAACTGATTTTTTTTCTCTTTGGTACATCCCTCCAAGGATGCCTTCACTTTTACCATTTCACCTTCTTGTTGAAAGTTTGTCTTAAGAAAAGAAATACAAAGTTCCTACTTGAACTAATCACCTTTTTCGCTTGGTTGGCACTTACTAGAGAAATATTTGATTTACCTTTGTGCGCATTGTTGATGAAGGATTTCCCATCCCTGACCAAAATGTATTGGTTGTATCTCCTCATGAAGATCGCATCCCTCATATACATGTAAATACTTCCAAACACTACACCACAAACATCCAGGGGTACTATTTCTACCTCATCTTCATCAACATACTCTACACTTATGGAAAACTTGACCTTGCATTGTTTTGTGACTCTAAGTTTCGCATCCTTATTTACACATCCCAATGGGTAGGTATTGGGATGATCGTGTACTTCCAATCCAATCTTGTGTACCAGATCCTCTGCTATGAGGTTTTCCTACAAACCAGAATCAAATAGAGCATTGATCTTGATCTTCTTGACCTGGATCTTGATGTGGAATAATTTTGTCATCTCTTTCTTTTCTTTAGGGTGAAGGCTACTCAAAGTCACCTCCTTCTGCATTGTGGTACATATAATCTTTGCATCCACATCCATGTTTCTTTCTAGCTCCTTGATTGACTCCATGGCTAGAAGGATTTTCTTCTTGGCATCATTCTTGTAGTTCTTGGGGTTCAACTATGGATGTAGCTTCCAATACTTTTCTTCAGTGTGGCCATTGATATTACAATGGTTACAATAGATCCTTTCACTAATGTTATATGGTTATAGTCTTCTTCTCCTTTCCCTTCCACTTCTCCTTACCCTCCTTGGTATCATCTTAGATTTATTTTTTTTCTGTTTTGAACCACTTGGTTGTCCTTTCTGTTGGCTTATGTTTTTCAGGTACTATGCTTGGAAGCAAGCTTTGACAATTGAATTGGGATTGAAGAGCATCATTTTCCTCTATATGATACTATGTAAACCCCCCAGATAATTGAGGAGTAGCTCTGGGTTCTTGGGAAAGATACCCAACATGATAGCCATCCTCCTGAACTTAGTTTTCTATTTGTGCACACTCTACCCATGCCTTTGCCTGAAGTAATTCCAGTGGATCCATTGGTCCTCTTCATACCCAATAGGGTATAAATGAGACTTGATGAGGGTTTTAAAATCCTCCCACTTAGTTATTAGTGGATCACCCTCCAGCCAAAGTGACCAGTTTAACGCATGCCCTTATAACTTCAACTAGTAAAATGAGATATTTTGATCATCGGCTACTTAATGGATACTAAAATAAACCTCTAACCGCTACCACCAATGATTCAGTTTTAGATCATCGATCTCACCTTGATACGACTTGATGTAGACCTTTGCTTCCATCTTGAAGAGAGACTGGGAAGGAATATTGGTATTGGAACTCCGCTTCTCTTTCTCGGGATCTTTCGTTGACTCCTTTTCTAGGTTGTTTTTATCTTTCAATTTCCCATCTAATCCAAAATCTAAGTTGGAGCCTCCAAAATCCCTGAAAGGTCTGAACTTTCTCTCCAAAGCCACCATGAGGATTGACACCTTGCGTGAGATATCGGAGACTTGTATTTCCAGTGTTGAAAACTGCTGCTCATAAGCATTCATTGCTCCTTGAACAGAATCATCTACCATGGCTAGGGTTTAAAGGCTTTTTTTCACCAACCGCTAAATCCTATGATTACCCACAAAACTAAAAGAAAAAATGTTGTGATACCAATATGGACGTAAATTTTCATGTATATTCCATTGGATCAATTCGCCACAACATCGTGACAAATTAATTCATTGTGTTAATTTAACTCCATGAAATACTAAATACAATGAATCTGAAAGAGAAATAACTAGAGAAAATAAGTACACAATCCACACTATAACAAAACATATACCCTAGAAAAAACCACTATGGGGAAAAACCCAACTGTTGTTTTTTTGATAATTTCATTCAATATTATCTAGGATCACTAAGAGAATAACAAGCATGGCATAACAATCACAAGAGACAATGGACATAAAGCATTTCACCGGGGGAAACCAAGAAGGCGAAAAACCCCGCAAATTCCTCAGAGATAGAATAAGCCCCAATACAAATATCACAAAGATCAATCCCTAAAAGATAGATGACTCCAGCAGCTACTCCTCCTCCACTTGTACGCACTCCTCTTTCTCAACTATGCGAGTTGGATGAGTGAGTGAATGAATAGAATGAGAGACACACACTCTCTATTTATACAATGACTTGACCTTCCTTTAACCCTAACAGGGCCGACTTCCTAAGGAATCCTAATAACCCATCCACATGACTCATATAGGGCCGACCCCACACCGGTGGTCTAATAACCCATCAAATATAAGTTACGACACTTACAATGTAACTTGCGACACTTGCAAATACAAATGACGACACTTCCAACTGGAGGAATAATACATCTCTGTTGGGAATACAATAAAATACAAATATAATATACAAGTGAATATCTTCTGAAGTTACAAATACATCAACACTCCCTCTTAACTAGGAAGCCTCTTGACACAGGTCATCAATACATATCGGCACAAGTCTTCAATTCTGGAGATGGATCATCGTCACTGGATCACAGAGCATCATCATCACTGCTGATGTACTCGTCATCTCGATAACTAGTCTATCTCTCAATTCTTCTCGTCGTAGGAAGTTCTATAGAGCCGACCCTTTTTCATGTTGGATGTAGGCCTAGCCTCATGTAGGTCTTCATCATCTCTACGAGCTGGCCATCCTGTGGAATCCTCGGGACTAATTACGTGCATCAATAAAACCTCGAAAGAGAATCCCAGGATAGATCACGAGCTTACTTCTCAACCTATCAGATCTCCCAGGGAGCTATTACATGTGACCACCACAAAACCTTAAAAGAGCATCCCAGGAACATTTATGTGCCTAGCACAACCGACAAGATCTCTAAAGAGCATCCCGGGACTTTTACGTGCCTAGCACAACCTATCGGATCTCCAAGACTGATTACATGTGGTCTGGAAAAACCTCGAAAGAGCATCCCAAGACTGATTACTAGCTTACTGGTCAACCTATCGGATATCCCAGGATGAAATTATATGCCACGGACAAAACCTCGAAAGAGCATTTGCCAGATATCCCAAGGAGCTATTATATGCCATAGGAAAAACCTCGCAAGAGTATCTGCAAATCTCATAGGGCGCTATTTTATGTCCCTCCAAGCAAAACCTCGAGAGATCATTTTCCAGATCTCCCAGGGAGCTATTATATGCCATAGGAAAAACCTCGCAAGAGTATCTACAAATCTCCCAAAGCGCTATTATATGCTTATTGCACAACCTGTCCACGACCATGGAATATCATCCTAATACTCATGATCAACCTGATCATCCTCGCACTGAGCATCATCCTGATGCTCATGATCATACTTGATCATCATCATACAGTACATCATCTTGATGCACATCATCATCACATGATCATCATCATAGCATCGCCTGATGCATATCATCATCGCATGATCATCCTGATCATCGTCATAGCATCGTCCTGATGCATATCATCTGGAGCATTGTCCTGATGCTCACCACACAACGCTTACATCCACAGCCATGGGAAGGATCCTCCTATGATCATGCTATGAATGGTTCCTGCAAATGTGTCCCATCACTTCCTCCTCGAAGTATCTTCTATCTTAAGAATACCGAGCCTCTCTCTGAAGTACTTGAACTTCACTCTAGCTAGTGGTTTGGTCAACACATCTGCAATCTACTCATCTGTCGCAACATACTGGAGCTTCTCTGCTCCTCTCTGCACCATATCCCTGATATAGTGATATTTTATCTCGATATGCTTCAACTTTTCATGGAAGACCGGGTTGTTTGACAACTTCACACAACGTTGTTTGTCACAATAGATACAAGTAGCATCTAACTAGAGATCAAATAAATCAGACCGTAGCTTTCTTAGCCATACTTCCTCACAACTAGCCAAACAAGCTGCGACATACTCTGATTCGGCTGTACTCAATGCTACGCAGGATTGCTTCCTGCTAAACCAAGAGATCACACTTGATCCCATACTGAAGTAGCACCCCGAAGTTCTCTTCTTATTTGCAGCATTGCCTACCCAATCTGAATCAACATAACCCTCCAAGTTAAACTTTTGATTCACATCATATCTGAGCCCATAATCAATCGTACCCTTCAAGTACCTCAGAATATGCTTTACAACAATCAGGTGAACATGTCTAGGATCCGTCAGGAACTGGCTCAAGGTGTTCACCGCAAATCAAATACATGGTCTCGTGTTCGTCAGGTACATCAAGGACCCAATCATCTGATGATACATTGTGGCATCAACTGACTCTAATGAAGTATCACTCAATAGCTTCAGGTTCGATGCCATAGGTGTGGCCATGGCCTTGCAGTCCATCATCCCGAACCACTTCAGGATCTCTACTGCATACTTCCCTTGTCCAAGGAATATTCCATCTACACTCTGCCACACCTCCATACCTAGAAAGTAATTCATCATACCCAAGTCCTTCATCTCGAACTCGGCAGCAAGCTTCCTCTTCATGTCAGAAATCAATCTATCCTCACCTGTCACAAACAGGTCATCCACATACAATAGGAGTATCACTAGATTTCCTTCCTCAACCTTGTAGTAAAGGTTGGAATCCGCTTTACTCTTGGTAAATCCCATACTAGTCAGGAAGTTGTCTATCCTGTCGTACCATGTCCTGGGTGCTTGCTTCAAGCCATACAAGGATTTCTTTAACTTGCACACATGTGACTCCCTGTCATGTGTCTCAAATCTGAGTGGCTGCTCCACATACACTTCCTCTTCGACTACACCATTCAAGAAAGTTGTCTTGACATCCATCTGGTGTATCTTCCACTTTATCACTGCAGCCATAGCAATTACTGTTCTGATGGAAATGTATCTGGCTACAGGTGCAAAATTTTCTTCATAATTTATCCCTTTTTATTTTGGGAGAAGCCACGAGCCACAAACCTTGCCTTGTATTTCTCTATGTTTCCATCTGCAGCATGCTTGATCTTGTACATCCACTTGGAAGTCACAATAGACTTCCCTTCTGGTCTTGGGACCACATCCCAAACATCATTCTTCATGATCGACTGGGATTCCTCGACCATGGCATCCTTCTATTACTGCATTCCTGATCCTAGGAACTTTAGATTCTTCAATATCTTCAATAGATAGTTTTCTTGAACTTCGTTACCGGAACAAATGTTGTTGTCCTCTTTTGTAGGTGATTGTACACTATCTTTCCTACAAGTCAAATTCAATTGCATGATTAGAACATTCTCATAGTTTTCAGAACAAAATCTTACACATAAAAATATATGTCATACAGTCATGCAATTATCTTAGCCAATGCTTCACTACAACATTTATCCATATCCCGTAACTTTCTATATGCCTTCCATCTCTACCAGAACATTGTTAAGAGTGTGCACAACTCCCAACATGTCAGCAAAGAGGTTTCATTATAGATAAGTAGCAATGGAATGTTGTACAGTACCATAGGCCACTTACCCATTACTTGCATACTAGTAGTATCTTGTTCATTAATGCAACTTTTCTAAAATGCATAACATACATCCTAAATCTAGGAACATGAGTATGAACATGACTGAAAAAAATCATTTAAGTAATCATATATACAGGAAATAACCATTCAAATACTTATCTTTTTTTGGTTGTTGGGTGGACTCCCTCTCAATCTTTGCTTCCTTGCAGAAACTACTGGAGTCTTTGATAGTGTGCACCTTAACCAATGTTGAAAATGGATGAGAGGTTCTTTCATAGATAATTTGTCTTCCAGAGTCCAACTCCATTTTGTTGTGGATTATAAGGAGTGGTCAACTCCCTCTTAATCCCTAAATCATTGCATAATTTCTTGAAGTCTCCTGAAGTGAATTCTCCACCATTGTCGGATCTAAAAATCTTGATCTTCTTTTCAGTGTGGTTTTCTATCAAGGCTTTGAATTCTTTGAATTTTTTGAATACTTCATCTTTGTTCTTCAAGAATTAAACCCAAGTCTTCCTAGATAAATCATCAATGAAAGAAACATAATATACATATCCACTCAGAGAACTGAATGACATTGGACCACATACATCGGAGTGGATAATTTCAAAAATTCATTTTGCCTTGCTTTCACTACTTGGAAATTCCTTCTTTGTGTTCTTTCCTTTGTACACATCCTTTGCAAACACCTTCATGCTTTGACTGGATTTCAGGAAGACCTTCTACTGCTTTGCTGGCAATTGGTAGTGCTCTATAGTTCCCATGTGCAAGCCTTCTGTGCCAAAGTTCACTTGGCTCCATGGATTCATGTACCATGGCATGTTCAGGTTGTCCCTTCAATTTGTACAATCCTCCCTCTTGCTCCCCAATCACGACAACATCATTTATGGTTTTACCTTTTGGCCAAATAAGTACTTGGCCATCCACAAATGCAACTCTCATCCCCTTTGCATCCAAATATGATATGGAGAGAAGATTCTTCTTGAGACCAGGTACATATAGAACATCTTGCATTTTTAAAGACTTCCCATAGTCTAGCTTGTAGGAGGCTTCACCACTTCCTTTTATAGGGTATTGATAGTCATCCCCAAGTTTCACCTTATGAGGTGACTCATGTTCAGATAGGTCCATAAGAGATTCTTTAAATCCCATCATGTTTTTAGAAGCCCCACTATCAATAAGCCAATCATTACACCCATGTGTAACAATACTTGTGAGAGCAGAGATTAGAACATATTCATCGTCACTTGAAGAGTCTTCACTTTCTACCTTATTCTTATTCCTGGGAGGTTCATCATCCTTAGCAGCATGAGTATGAGTATGAGCTCTTTTTGTTCTTGGGACATTCTGAAGCAAAGTGTCCCTTCTCATTACAAGTGAAGCATCTCAGATCTTTCTTCTCTCTTTGATGGTGGTGTGAAGATCTCTTTTGATGAGGTTGCTCCTTCTTGAACTTACTTCTCTTGGTGTGTGCTGTGAGAGCTTGATCTTCATTTCCCATCTTTTCTTCTCGGGCCACAAGCCTAGCTTCTTCTTGTGCACATTCCTCCCACAGCCTACTGAAAGAGATCAATTTATTTCTTGCACAGATACCTTGGATGAAGGAGTCCCATGACCTAGGTAGGCCATTCATTGTGGTCATCACAATTTCTCCATTCTCCACTACTTCATCCACAGCTTCAAGTTGTTCTTTGATTTGAGAGACCTTAGTAAAGTAGGATTGGATGGTCTCTCCATTCTGGATCTTTAACCCTTTCAATTGGTTTCGCAGAGTCATCTTCCGATTTATATTCTTTCCTTCAAACAACTTGGTCAAGGATTCAAACATCTCCTTAGGTGTCTTTAGGGAAGACACATGGGGTATGAGATGGTCTTTGATAGAATCAGCAATGATTCTCTTGCCTTTGACCAAGTTCTTTTTGTGTAAGGCCTTAGCCTCATCTCCCTCTGGAACTGGAACCTCTTCTCTTATGTAGGTATCCAATTCATTCTCTTCTAGGATTAACCCAATCCTATACTTCCATGCTCGGAAGTTATAATCCCATTCTAGCTTATCCTCAAGCTTTGTGTGGTGAGACATCTTAAAGATTACTTCAAATGGAAATAGAAAGGTTTAGGTCTTACCACTTAAATGCTGAGAACTGGATGAGCAAGCTGGTGTGGAGATTCCAAAATTTGACCTTCCAGAAGTGACTGTAATGTTTCTGGTGTAACTCAGAAATTTTGGATCCTCAAGGTCTGAAAATTCGTTCTCTGGGAGCCTGTCCTGTCATCTTTCCAACCCCACAGGTTTGAGCTCAAATGGATTCTCCAGGAGAGAGATATTCCAAGTGTCGCAACGTGACCTGTTTATGGGATAAAACAGGATAGCGAACTTGTACAGAGTGCCACGTGTCACTGGTTCAACTTCGGCCTTTGAAACTCAGACCTATGAAACTACATTCCGTTCTCTTACTGACAATTTTTACAGAATTTCATTTGGAGCTTTCTAGCCCAAGTTGTGACCTTTTTCCCTAGGTCACTTGTTTATCACTGAGATCTGGAAGAGGCAGAAACCCTAATTTGTACGGATCATAAAACAAAAAGTACGACGAATCAAATGCTGATCTTCGGACACAAGGTACAGGGGGATGTTATCTTCGGCATGTAAAATTTTTCAGATCCTGAACCTTTGCAGAAATGGATTTATAGCGAAAGTTCCAGGATGAATAGGTTTTGTTATGCAAAACCCTTCTCTAGTCTAGCCTCCTCTTATCTTTGATGACCTGTGGAGAGAAACCAAAAAAATCAAGAAGCCCTAGCTTATGCTGCTGCAAAATGCCTTCTTCTTAGGTTATGTCTGATACCATGTTAATTTTTTGATAATTTCATTCAATATTATCTAGGATCACTAAGAGAATAACAAGCACAGCATAACAATCACAAGAGACAATGGACACAAAGCATTTCACTGGGGAAAACCAAGAAGGTGAAAAACCCCACAAATTCCTCAGAGATAGAATAAGCCCCGATAAAAATATCACAAATATCAATCCCCAAAAGATAGATGACTCCAGCAGCTACTCCACCTCCACTTGTGCACACTCCTCTTTCTCAACTATGCGAGTTGGATGAGTGAGTGAATGAATAGAATGAGACACACACACTCTCTATTTATACAATGACTTGACCTGCCTTTAACCCTAATAGGGCCGACTTCCTAAGGAATCCTAATAACCCATCCACATGACTCATACAGGGTCGACCCCACACCGGTGGTCTAATAACCCATCAAATATAAGTTACAACACTCACAATGTAACTTGCGACACTTGAAAATAAAAATGACGACACTTCCAACTGGAGGAATAATACATCTCCGTTGGGGATACAATAAAGTACAAATATAATATACAAGTGAATATCTTCTGAAGTTACAAATACATCAACACCAACCACAAATGAGGACTATGCCTTGCTCTTCATATCAAAATGCAAATATAAAGGAAATGGTACTCGCTATGGAGTTACCTATGACTATGTGGCTAGAATGGCTACTACAGTATCTCCTATCTCCATATTCTACTCGAATATCCACTCTAGTGTTGTTGCTCAACTATGGAATAATACAGTAACATCAAAAAAATGGAACCCCTTCTCCTAATAGCCTAGTATTTAACATAGTTTGATAGCCATCTAAGGTTAATTTTGGACCATTGGAAAGGTCTTGGAGTGTATAATTGTGTTGGAACAAAAAAACATCATTTAGACCCTCAAACAAGTGCTGAAAAATTCTAGACTCCAAATTTACAAAGTGAGACTTGCCCATAAAATGGGCCCTACAATCCAATTCATCCAATCTTTTGACCCCGAAAGCTCCAAGTAAGTGAAAAATTATATATTGATCCATTTCATATCAATGTTACTTTGAGCAATCTCTTGTCAAGGATTAGTTGGAAGAAGAATGGTATCGAAATGGTGTGCTAATACGATAACAATTTTATAAAATTTTATTATTGGTACGATTGATGCAACCCTAACACCATCACTATGTTGGAACTTCTCTTCATATTATGATGCCATTTTTATGTATATGATACATGTTCAACTCATAAATGTAAACCCGACACAACTTTGGCACATCAAATGCATATTATGGCATTGGACAATGCAAATGTGATGCAAGAAAGAAAATTGTGTTTTAGAGTTTTTGGTGTCATAACACGACACAAAATTCATGCAATATCAACACATAGCACAATGACTGATCACGACATGAGCCAGTTAAAATCATTGAGCTAAGGTTTTCAAGTTATCATTGTCACAAATCAACAATGTTAGAACCATGTGTTGTTGTAGTGATATGATATTTATTAAACTATATTGTTCCATTTTGCATATCTTGCAAATGGGGCAAACCTAAGGTTAATTGGCATCCATGGAGTTCTAAATGTGCCTTGGATAATGACTAGTTTCATGAATATTTTTTAATTTTCTCTTATTTGAATTTGTGATTTATAATGTTGAATGCAGAATATTTAATCAAATTTCCCTATAGAACCAACATTTTGACCTATGATTCTTAAGCAAAATTGCAGAAATTTGAGATGAAGAAAGATAATAATTGTGAAGTTCAAATTCTTTGGATGCATACGAATGCTTAAAAAAAATTATGCAGCTATTAATAATATGTAAGGATTGTGGGAAAAAGAAGAACTGTCATCCCTACAACTTTTCACTACAATACTATTGTGAATATAAACATAGTTATAAATCCAAAATATAATCGAGATTAATTCATATCGGTTTCAAATTTAATTTAAAAAATAATAATAATAATCTAAATGTTAAATACAATATAAAAAGAATTAACAATAACTCATTTATATTTCCACTTCAATCAATTCTAAGTGGTAACCATGCCACCATCACTTGCACCTTCGATCTTGAAGAATCTATAATTTATCAAATGTTTAAAGGAGATGTGTAATTAGCAATGGTAGTAATTGGTTCATAATACTCCAATTTTAATCATTGTGTAAATAAAAAATGTACATATAAATAATTCTCTCTCTCTCTCTCTCTCTCTCTCTCTCTCTCTCTCTCTCTCTCAAAATAATAATAAAAAGATTCTCCTTAGATTTTGAAATATATTGCAAGCCAATTTCACTTTCATTTCCAAAAAAGTTCTTAAGTACAAATTATTTATTTTCACTTCTTGCTTCACAAAATAAGATTCAGTCTTAGCCTTTCATTGTGAGTTGAAACATGTTTTATTCGACAATTTAAGTATCTAGTTATGTCAGTATTATATCACAAAACAAATCCTATCTAATGACAAATTCTCTTATGTTAGAATAAGTAACACTCCAAAATATAGTCAGAGTCCTAATAGATATTGTAGAGATGTGTAACAAAGGTCGTGAATCTTAAATGGCCAAATAGATTAATGCATAATAAATAGAGTTGGTAGTTAGGGTGACTAGGCACTACAATTACCTTAAACACCAAATAAAACGATGCTACCACATTGTATCAATTGTCTCATTTAACTAGAATTTGTATTTCTACAACTCAAGTCTTTTTGATGAATTTTGTAAACAAAAGTCCAACACAATATTAGAGCATTAAGGTTATAAGACAATCTCTGAGCATGAATCGACAATTTTAGTATGTTGAAGTTCATGAACCAAGGTTTTAAAATTCAACCTTCAATTTTAAGTTGTTTAAGTTCATGGACGAAGGTTTTAAAAGGCAAGTCAATATAGTCTAGATGTTTCAAATCATGAATTATATCAAGTGGTCTAGATGTTTCAAATCATGAATTATATCAAGTGGTCTAGATGTTTCAAATCATGAATTACATCATGTTTAATTAGACAAATATGGGAGTTAATAATATGTTTGGGTCAAGAACATTAATTGTTAATTTTTTTATGAAACTCAATTGTTCAGATTCAAAATCACTAATACACTAAATATGTCAAGTCACATAAATTAGTTAAGGGAATTAATAATACAATTAGCAAAAGTAGGTGTGAAACTTGAAGAAGGTGCAAAAGTTATTTTGTTGAACAGATTGTCTTCAAAATACAAAAAATGTGGCATTTACTTTAAGTTGATTTGCCTCTAAATCATAAGATGATGATTATCTTTAATAGCGAAATAAAAATGAGAAGTGAGGCGGAGGGTAAAGTTGGGACATTTTTAAACAATAGCAACAAAAAAATAGCGAAGGAGAAAGCAACAATAATAGTATTAAGAAAGGAGGAAACATGTGCAATTGTTGTAATAAACTAAGACACAATACTTTGAGCTACAAAATACATTGTGCAAAAGAACTCAAAGACAAGGAAAATATGAAGGAAGATTTTAATATGGCTATATACTCATATTTTGGAAAAGATTTAGACTATGAATCTTTTGAAGATTCCAATGAAGAAAACATTAATAAACTTGTTCACAATTAGAACTTAGAAAAATAAACTCCAAAGAGAGGGAACTAAATAAGGATGCTCGGTGAATTCATTGGCTACAAGAGCTCAATCATATTCTACTTCTATAACAAAAGAAGGGTGATGGTGGTCTGAGAAGAGGAGATTATCTAGGGGAATCAACTGGATAGCTACGTCAAAGATTGAGCACCTACGAAAGTTTCATAATTGAATAACTATTCATTATTGAAAACTCAATAAGGATGTCCTTCAAATTTTGTAGTTAGACTTCAATTATTATAAAATTGTGTATTCTTAGTGGAAATATTTTGTATTATGTGACTAACTTGTTAGAATTAGTAATACTCAATAATTTTTTAAAGCGAAATAACCCAATGGAATGAAAACCTAGTGAACCCCAACCCCATCCTACTATCTTTTTTAATTGCAAGTATGATGTTGTTGGTACTAATCCAATGCAAATTGCAAATTAACTATTTGCAAGTGACAACAAGGCAACAACAATGATTGGCAAAGTCTAAGGAACAAATTTTGGCTACATCTGCATAACTGACAAAGGAAGCCTAGTCGCAAGCCACATACAACAAGCACCATGCAAGGGGTACATAACCCACCAGGATTTGAACTCAAGTCAGTGTCACAACGACTGCTCCAAGTTGTCACTAGACCATAGCCCGATGAACAAGTTACACTTAATAATATATTTAGGAGTATTACTATATAATGGAGAGATGTCTTATAAAGGGTGTGTTTTTCAGGAATAATGTTAATGAATGACATTTAGTGTTAGTAGTTAGGATAATTAGGTAGTATAACAAACTCAAATCTTGAATAAAAGTGTGTTAGCTAAATAAAATATTTGTTTCTACGTCTTGTCTCCTTAATATTCATAATTATCATGATATCTTGAACTTAAATAACTTACATCGCTGCAATGTTGATCTAGTTTAAAAACAATATCAAACAAAAGCACTTAACAAATACCTAAGATTCAAATAAAGGAACTTTGACTCCCACTAAATAGGTGCAAGACCTTGTTTTCTATGTATATTTTGGATTATTTTCTTGAACAAATAAACTTAAATATCACTTTTTATCTTATTTTTCTTCTTTATACCATGTGCTCAATTTTTTCTTAAATGTTTTCAATTATACCTATTTTAAACACGTAAAATATTTTTGAATAACTAAACTGTGTGGATCTAAAAAGCATAGACCCTACCTATAAATTGTATTTCCTACAAACTATCCTAATTGTTTTTGTTGTAATCAGTATATATAGTCATCTCTTATTATTTTAAAGCAGTTATATAGTTAAATTTTAAGTTTATTGACAGTTAATTTGGTTTAGTGAGTTCGAAAAAAATCAAAATGAGAATTAATCATTGTTTCATATTCTCAAATATAATCATTTTCTCTATTATGAAAAGCCTTGTATGTTTGTTATTTATTTTTCACTTTATTTCTTCTATATCCTTTAATCAAATATAGTTCAACCAAATAGTAAAGTTTCATATTCTCATATAGTATTACATGAAAATCTATGTTTATTTCTTAATTTATATTTTCATTATAGATATAAGAGACAAAATCTAGTTCTTGCTTTGAATGTATGTGTGTACATCTAACTATATAGAAAGTCTAACAAGTACATAAGGACATAAGTTAGAAATCCAAGGAATCTTGAGTTCTCTTATTGGGAACAACTATTTTGTTTTAACCAAGTTTTTTTTAGCACCAATATATAAGAAAGGTATAAAAATATACAGAACCATGATACATTTTTCCCATGGTATAAAGATAGGACCTTTCAATGTACCAAAGGGAAAAGCACAAAATTGATACAATCTTGTATGTGTCTTAAAAATTATCTTATACATATCCTTGTTGTAGGGTTTTATATGATAACAACTCAATCTTAAATCTAACTTAGTGAAGTAACTTGTTATATATAATAACATCATGTTCTTAACCAAGTTCTTCAGCACTAATATATATGAAAGGGACAAAAATGGATAGAACCATGATACATTTTTCTCTTGATATAAAGATAGGACCTTTCAATGTACCGAAGGGAAAAGCACAAAATTGATACAATCCTAAGTCCCATAAATTATCTTATGCATATCCGTATTGCAAGGTTTTAAATGATAACACCTTGCTCTTAAATCTAACTTGGTAAAATATCGTGTTTTATGTAATAAAAAGAAAGGATTTTAAATTATAACACCTTGGTCTTAAATCTAGCTTAGTAAAATATCTTGTTTTTATGTAATAAAGAAATTCTTGATAGCGACTGTTTTAAGACACAAAAATCATTACAAAGTTTTATATGATTTCCTTACACAAACAATAATTATTCATTACTTATCACATTATAGTCTTAACGTTTATGGTAGTGAATGGCAGCAAGGTTTGACCTTAATGGGTCTTGATTTAGAGATTGTTTTCAAGTGTTTCAAAGATTATATTTAGAATTATAGCTAAATATTTATATATTAGTTTACTTAATTTTTCAATAATTTATTATTATTTGAGTTGAACTATAAAACATTGACACATAAAGTATACAACATTTTTTTGAGTGATTAATTCCTTAAACCATGTTAAGACCCTCATTACATTAATATTAAAATGTTAAAAATGGTTTGAATTCACAATAATTTCCAAGCATTTAACTCCAACTACATTGTTGACCCAATCGATAATTATATAGCATATATATCTATAATTAATAATGTTTGGTGAGATATTTACTTCTTGGTGCTTTCCAAGATAAATAGAAAATCTATCAGCCACTATCATTACTTGGATTCTAAGTAATTGCTAAATATACAAATTCAGCTTTTGGGCCGTCTTCATGAAATGCAGTATTGATATTGATGAATATGGTTACTTTCAGTTTTTTAATATATCCATTACCTTTAAACGTTTGACTATAAAACACTTGTCTTCACCATAAGTTACCTGTATTGTTCAATTTTTTTTATCAATTTTTCTATTCTCATCGAACGAAATTATTACTCATCTCATGTTCAGAATTGTTAACTTCACATAGGTGTATATTCTCAGACCATTTTAACAATCTTGGAGTCACGTGGTTGTCTAACGAAATGTATTGGAAAACTTATTTCTTATAAGGAAAAAAGTTGAGCAGACTTAACTTTCTAGAGATTATTATTATGTTCGATATCCATAGGATGATATTCTTAAAATTTCTCGATTTGATTATGTTCAAGATTATCGGTGCTAAGATTTATCATTCATAATGTTCTTTGACAGTGTCAACTACTTCTTGCTGGTGTAAACTTGGTGAAAAGTTTTAAATCACGTCATTGAAATTCCCCTCGTTACGTTTGTCCACGAAAAAAACAAGTTGGTCGTTACAAAATGTAAAGCAGCTATAGAAATGGCGAATACATATAAATTGGCTCTCTAATTTCTTTTTAGAATTTGTGGTCCGTCTCCTGTGTTTACCTTCAGATTTTCACGTGCCTGTTTTTATTGTTGAATGGGCTTGCTAATTGTATTCAAGTTTGAAAAGATGTGACCATAAATTAATCACGTACTCTATTTGTAGCAAGAGAGATGTCTATCAAGTTTATAGTCACTTCCTACATGTAGCTTTCCAAGGTTTGTTTAACGTTTGCGTAATTTTACGGAATGAGCTCAATATTAAGAAGGTTCTGAATGCCCATTTCTGATTTCAAAAAGGGCAAAGCGGCAGTATAACATGATTCCCTTGACTATTGTACAAGGCCAGATGGGCATGGCAAGTTTATCATTCACTCATAATAAATAGAAGGGTGATACAAAAGTTTGCTCAGCCCAAAATCTCTCTACTGTATTTCAGGTCAGAGGAAACTAGGTGAGTGTGCAAGTTCCTAACAGATTTTTCAATCTTCGCATTCCATCACTTTGTGAACCCTCACATACAAAACATAAATCATAAGACCGATACACCACAGACATTGTGGAAATGAATTGTAATCTCCTATTAAAGAATGAAAAGACACTGAAATTGCTCAAGACTAACAATCTATGTTGATTCTATGAATCCCGATGGATAATTCTCCCTTGATGCCCTTCTGTTGTTTCGATGCATCTCTCTATCTTCACTTTCCAATCAGCGTACTCAAAAAATTGTTACTGAAGATGAAATTCCAGTAAGCTGAAATTGCATAAAGTAGGTCAAAGGGTTTATCCATGTAAGAACAGACATCGTCTTTCATAAATGTCTTTAACCGGTTGCACATATTCCACCTGCAAAATTATCCAAATTTTGTCACAGTTTAATCACTACTCACATAGCATTGTCACTTCAAAGTACTCCATGGAAAAAGCAATAATGAAATAATAATAATAAATTCCTATTTCCTGTACAAAATTTTCAGTTTGATCAATAGAAGGCACCAACACCTACAGAGAATAACTAAATTAGTAAATGGTGTGAAAAAATAAGAAGAAAAGATATCTACCTTGAGTTGATTTTGAACAACAAAGCTGGCTTTCATCAATATGCTTGACAGACAAACCCAACATCCATGATCCAACTGATACGTCTTCATGTGCGTATGTTTGGAGAATAGCACTAAGAAAAAAACGGGTAAATTAATGTTAGTTTTGAGTTTCTGCACTGTAAATTGTGATGGTGCATCTTTCATATTCCCAAATATTATTACCATGTATAAAGCTGAGTCCAGGAAGAGGGGAGGAATCATTATGATAACAAACATAGCAAGACGAATTTTGCAATTAGCAACATTTTAAAGAATTCAAAGATTGTGATGATTGGATATGTAAACCCAAAAAATACAAATACCAATTCAAGTGCAATTCATTGTTAGGAACTTAGGATAACCATAATTATAAAAAAGACCAAGAGTACTTAAAAAAGACTCGTGTCTGGTGGATAAACATCAAGCAAAACTGAATTCAATGACAAGCTCCAAAGATCTAAACTCCAGATCAATATGTATAATACAGAAGGAAGGAAAAATATCTGTTCACAAATGCAATGTATTTGACAAAGAATGAAACAGAATACTCACTTGTTTATTGAAATGAACTGTGCCACTGCTCGTGATACCACATACATTTCCCCAGATGCATGACGAAAATATCTGATGAAGGATCAAACAATACCAAAGAATATTACTAATAAACAAGGGGAAACTTTCACACATTCCATACATAAAAATTAGCACTCTATGTAATTACACCAATCCACATTACCAAACAAATAAAATGCAAAACTTGCAATATCACAAATACAAGAGTAAAATGTTAGCCCAGTAAGATATTAGATTCAGGCAGCAAAGAAACTCAGTTCCATCCCCAGAACAATTATTAATTACTGTAGTAAACTTCAATCTAACTGGTTATAAATCAAGTCTGGACCTTCATTTGCATATTGAACATAATTATATCAAAGAAAAATGATAAAATAAAGTATATTTTAGTCCTTGCTCTGTGCATGGGCAGAGCGAAGGAAGTCACAAAACCTTAAAACTTAAAAGCAAACAGAAAAATGCCAAAATAGGGTATATTTCAAAGAGAGCATCTCCAAAGAATAATGTTTACAATTTCAAACCTCAAACAATAGGAAGGGAAGGCTCCTGCTAAGGACCAGTTGATAATTCTCCCTCTGATTGAGGGTGACACCTAAAACAGTGAAATGTGGTGATGACTTCACATGTTTGACAGAAACCACTCACTAGATTGTGGATGAAAAGCAGTCCTCAGCCTCAGACCAAATTAAAGAAGGGCATTGTGAAGATATCATTCAGTATACAAGGACAGCCTTCTAAGAAAAGAAGTTTTTTTTCCATAAGTAGAAAGCTATACTTGATATTTATGTTAGAATCAAAGTATAGATAGACTGTTCCAGATACAAACCAGACTATGCACATAGCACCATTACATACTGCTCAACTGAGCAAAAAACTGCTCAAAGGAGCACAAAAACCAGAGCAGGCAGAAACACGCCTCTCTCGGAAGAACCTCCGAAAGACGACGCACATCAACATCAAAGAAGGAACACCCAGACCTGCAGAGATGCTAAACCTCGGCATCAAGCAAGCAAGCCGCCCCCACCAGTGATCCACCACCGACAAGCCCGCCACATGCCTCCTCCACCAACACACACAGCTGCAGCCACCCAACGCAGAGGCCTGCCATAGGAGTGAGCCACCCCCACAATTGAGACCTCCGCAAAGACACTGCCAGCGCACTTGCCGACCACCACTGGGGGAAGCCGATGCAGAGCCACCGTGGAAGCATCGACACAGAGAGGATATGCGGCACGCCCTCATGGAAGCCGCCTCCGTGGAAGCACCGACACAGAGACGGCGCCACCAAGAAAAGGCAGCAAGGAAGAGCAACGCCAGGGAACTGAACACTGTCGTTGAGAGGTCGCCGCCAGTGCACTCGTCGACCACCACTGGAGGAAGCTGACGCCGAATTGCTGCCGAGGAAACACCGACGAAGAGAGGAGACGCCGCCAAGAAATGCCTCCGCAAAAGCCAAAGCCAAGGAAACGCCGCCGCTAACTAGTCGCAGTGAGCACTCCCGAAAGGGCTAGAAGCGGAAGGGGGAGATGGGTGGGTGAGTGTAGCGGCTAGGGTAGGAACCCTAGCCGCCTGAAGGAGTACAAGAGTCGACTCTCAAAGCAGCTATATTGGTAATTTAAGTTCCCTAAGATGGAATCAATATAGGTGACACATTCCACAATTAATGAGACTGTAACAATAAAATAATATTAAATATAATTAATATTAATAGTCATGCCCTTTGGTGAAAAGGTGCAAGACAGGCTTATTTAAGCCCAACCCTTTGTATTCATTTATCATCTTCTACATTATTCAATATACATTTTCTACATTTACGCCCTCTTTTCTCTCCATTGGTATCAAAGCCACGTTCGGCTCAGTTTTCTACATTCCATCTTCCGCTGCACGCTCCTGTCCCCACACTCCTTCTCGCTGCATGCTCCTGTCCCCACACTCCTCCTTTGCACCCTCCAACTCATCCCCTCCATCTCTACGCTTCATCCATCTCTGGCTCACACCGCTCTCGTCTACCACTATTCCCTCTTCCTCCCGTGCTCTTCTCCCTCTCTTCCACATCTGTTTCCCCTGTCCTCTTCCACACCTGCACTGCCTCCCGCTCACCATTTCCACGCCTTCCCTCTCCACCAGCGTCTGCGCCCTCCACATCCTCCCACGTCCACCCTTCTCCACATCTCCCCCACGCCGCCTTCCCTGCACCAATCGACTCCCCCACTGCTTCCTCACCACACCCTCGCCCTGCATCCTTTCCCGCATCCCCCCAAACTCCCCTTCCCATCTTCTCCTCTGCAAGCCCGCCATCCATCCGTCACGTCCCCTCGCTCCCACACCACTCCATTGCTCCTCCCTCCTTGCCGTCTCCATTCACGCTATAACTTCCCCCACTCCCCCGCTGCTCCCCCACGGCCTCCTCCTTCTGCTACCCTCTCCCATCAACTTCCGCTGCCTCCACGCCGCCTTCCCCCTCCACACGCCCTTCCCCATCAACCTCCACACCGACCATCCCAAGCGGCCTCCGCCTCGGCCTTGGACTGTTTAAAAAAAAATTTAATATTAATACTTTAATATTAATAATATTTATTAATATTAATAATATTTATTAATATTATTGTTAATTAATATTATTATTAATTTAAAAAAAAAAAACTATATTATAATAATAATAATTATTATTATAATTAGTTTAAAAAAAAATCATGGCAAGCTGGCTTCGTACAGCAAATAAAAATAAATCTACGTTTAGCGCCGAGAAGATTCCACCAATCACCAGATCAATGAGTGAATTAAACACCCGATTCGATTCAATCAATGAGAAGATTAAGAAGAACTATGAGGAACTCCAGGCAAAGATCGATCAAACCAGTGACAATTTGGCAGCGACTTGGACACAAATCACGTCACGAATAGAGAATTCCATTCACTCTACAAGACAACCAAAAGAAAAATGAGGCAGTTTTAAAAGCCATCTTGCAAAGATTACCATTACAAAAGGATCCGCAACCCAACTCTCCCAGGACACCGGAGCAGCCGGATCCTTTCAACATATCGTCATCATTCTCATACACACGAGGACGCCAAATTTGGGTGAAAGTCGAGCTACCCAAATACGACGGGGATGAACGACAGTGCATAGCGTGGATTAACAAAGCCGAGGAATACATAGACATCCACAATATCCATTACGAAGAGGAGAAAGTTAAATATGCCTCCATGCATCTAGAAGGCAACGCTTACAACTGGTACTTATGGTGGAAGAAAAGTTGAAAACTGCAAGAATCTATTCTCACAACTGGGTTAGTTTCAAGAACGACCTCATTAAAAGATTCCAACGCGTTGAAGAAAAAGACTTCTTTGCCAAAATCACAAGGTTACAACAGAAAAGCAGTGTCGATGAGTACACCTGTGAGTGGGAAGCACTCTCAACTCGAGTTCCAGAGTTAACCGATGACCAACGACTACAGACCTACATACACGGCCTAAAACAACACATCCGTGATGAACTAGAGTTACATAACATCTCTACCATGGAGGAAGCACGACGTAAAGCCAAGATTATTGAAAGCAAATCCGTTCATACAAATTTCGACCGAGACGACTCCGAAAAGAACCCCCTCTAATCAACATTCACGGGAAATACAAGATATACACCGCCTCAACTTAGGGAAGGAACGAAGCCCACTTTAGAGGCCCAGAGAATAAAGGAAGGGAAATGTAAGTTCTATGGAGACAAATGGGATCCTAAGCACAGATGCTTACAAAAGAAATTGTATGCCTGTGAAGCAGAGTTGGAAGTCGAGAATGATGCAAAGAGTCAACAAGACTACCACACAGAAATCGAGGACGACACCCCACAAATCTCATTAGCCGCTATTACCGGAATCTCCCAACCACAAATATTGAAGCTTAGAGGACATATAAAAAAGAATGATGTCACAGTTCTCATCGATTCTGGCAGCACCCATAACTTCATTAATGTCAACCTTGCTAAGGTATGTAACCTATTTGTCTTCCCAGTTCCTAACATGAAGGTTATGGTAGCAGATGGCAGGAAGATTGATAACGTAGAGAAATGTCACCAAGTCAAGTTACAAATACAAGAGTATAACTTAGAATCAGATTTCTTTGTGGTGCCGTTGGGAGGAGTCGACGTAGTATTAGGAATACAATGGTTACATACCTTAGGGACATACTCCGCAAATCACTCAGAGCATTTTATTGAATTCCATGCGTTTGGGAAAACACACAAATTATACGGGTTCCAACCACCGCCGACACAACTGGTTACATCACATCAGATAGAAAATCTACTTCAAAAGGACGCACCAACGTACATACTTCAATGTCAAGAAATGAAGCTTCTAACAAGTAAAGGAGATAGGGACAAACAACCGAAGGTACAAAAGCCGATTCAGAAACATCGCAAGGTGTCTCAAAAGCTACCTATGGAGCTCCCACCAAACAGAAAAATCGAACACATATTCGAAATAGAACCAGGGACAAAACCCACCAATAGCATACCATACAGGTGTCCACATCAGAGACGATGCGGCAGTTCACGTAATCATTGTCATCAAATAAGCTTTGAGGACAAAGCTTCCTTTTAAGGGGAAGGCAATGTAACAATAAAATAATATTAAATATAATTAATATTAATAGTCATGCCCTTTGGTGAAAAGGTGCAAGACAAACTTATTTAAGCCCAACCCTTTGTATTCATTTATCATCTTCTACACTATTCAATATACATTTTCTACATTTACGCCCTCTTTTCTCTCCAGAGACATAAAGGGTCTAAAGGAAAAATTGAACAGTAATGCATAAGATGTTGTTTTTATAGATTGCATTTACAAGAAAACACAGGTACTTCATGCCACAAGGAAAGCTTTCAAGAGCAAAACACATATTGAAGGAACCAGGCAGATCTTCCTACTAGCACAAATCAAGATAGCATATAGCATTTAATCTAAGCTTGTGAGGAAGCTTGATCAGGAGTAGTGTTACAATGGTACCAGTACCAGTGCACCTGCAGAGGTACCCAAGGAGAGGGTGTCCTTTTTCTAACCAGGAGGGGTGTTTAGCCGACTTTTCTGAGGTAGGGGTTATGGCCAAACCCTCTGGTTTCTCCTTTGGAAGTACTATGGCTTAGTGGCATTGTTGACTGCCTCATGAAATGGCTTGAAGCCCTGAGGTTGGTGTCCGGGGCTTCCAGGGGTGGATCACTGGGTCACATGACCCCGACTTTGTTTTATTACTCCAACGGCAGATGCTTCAGCACTAAGGGGCATCTTTATCCTCCAAAGCACCTCCAGCACCCTCCTGGCCCTCCAACTCACCAGCGCTCTCTCTCCCTGGCGTCCACAGAGGATGACGTCATCTCTCCTTTGGCTGCAGTATGCTTGCTCTAAGGGGGGCGTTGAGAGCTTTTTCACTATTTCTGGGGTTAGTAGGGGTATGAGGACCCCCCCTCTGCATCTCAGCCTTCAGTTTAGTCCGATGTGTCCATTTTCAGTCATTTTAGACATGCAAGGGTAAATGTTGGAGAAAAAGTCCCAATTTACCCACTCAGTTGATTATTTTATATTATTTTTGTTATAATTTTAAGTTGACATTTTATAATTTCAAATTGACATTTAAAAAGGCACGTTGGCCTGGATTTGATTTTATTTTGTAAAAGTGAGAGTGAAAGAATATAAATTACCTTTCTTCACTTCATTTTTAGACATCAACTTATGGGATTAACTCTATTTTCTGATTTTCGGCCCTCTTAGGCATTTTGAGGGATGCGCACTTCTTGAGGATGAAAGTACAAGCTTGTTTGGGGATTGATCTTTGAAATATCTTTTGTTCTTGTGTTTTGCTTGGGTAATGCTAAGACTTGTTTACTTGACACATGCACAAGAAGGTATCTAAGTCTTTCTCTTGATGTCTTTTTGTTAAATGTTGGATCTATGCTTGTCTAAGGATGAATGGTAGTTGTTAATGATACATTATTTTCTAGCTAAGTAAAATTTCAGTATTTTGTTGCCCTAGCAAGGAAAAGATTGAGCTTTAAGTCTCCAAGGTTTGTCTTAGCCAAACTTCTCACAACCAACCGTAGGGGTTGTTGGAGGAGTCCTTGGCTTGCCAAACTTGGCAAGTACCATCTCAAGGAGAGGCTTATCCTCTTGGATGCCCTAGGGTTAGGTTGGATTACCTAACAAACCTATTTTCTGAGTTTGTATTATTTTGTAAATATTATGTTAGTTTATATTTTTTATTTTTATAAGTTAAATTTTATATGACTTTTGCATTTTTAAATTAGTAAAAGTCTTATTTTCTGCGTTAAACCCTATTTTTGCAGACCCTAAACCACCCTAAACTTCCTCCACTTTACCTTTTTGCCTTCGCTCTACCTCCCTTTCTCCTCAGCCTCCTCTCCTTCCCTCCATTACACCTTCGGCCTCCCCAATTTCTCCTTCGCTGCCCTCCTTTTTCAAACCCTCGGACCTTGCTTCTGCTGCCCTCTCCTACCCACGGCCTACCTCCCTTCTCTTCATTTCTTTCATTTCCTTTCTGCCCACGGCCTCGTCCATCCATCTTTTTTTTAGCCTTCGCTGCCCTTCCCTATCACTCCCTCAGCCAAGTCCAAGCCTTTCCTTCACAGGTCTGCAATTTATTGTAGACCCTGTGTGTTTACCCTAACTCCCTCCTAACACCTGCCACACACACAAAACCAGAAGTTAAGTTAATATTTAAATTAATTGTGATCTAAACTTGGAGTGTGTTTTAGTCTTTTTTTTGCTTGCATCTTAAAAGTTAAAACTCCTACTTTTTGGGCAAGGTTATAACTCTGCTGCTACAATTGGTCTGATATTCACATTATATCTTGTTGCTAGAGACTACTGAAGTATCCATTTATTGCACTTATCTTAACTCGTGTGGATAGCATAAAGGGGAATTTAAATTACTAAGACTGTCTGCACTCTGTACTTTTACATACAGATCTGAAAGTTACATTTTGGTCGTTAAATTGAAACACAGTTGTTCTTTTGGTTTTCTTAGTTCATGACCATTTAAACCTTATTTGCTTGGTTGGTAAATCACTAGTGCATGACATTTGTTGGTCTTGATAACTTTTAGACTTGTTAGAACTCTGTCATTGAATATCTACTTGCTATATTTCATATGATGAATGTAACGAATGATTTTTCCTAAATGATGATCTTGAATTGACCTTACACTTTCATTGAATCATCTATGTTGGTTAATAATCTTTGGTGATTCTTTGATAATATACTTTGCCTAACTTGCACATACTGCCATTGAGTGATTAATTGTTATGTTATCTTCATATTGATTCCATTTAGGCACTGGTCTAATTACAAATTGCATAGAGAATATAGTCCTTTGGTTGTACTAGTTTTTTACAGAGTCCATAAGGATACTTCTCCTTGGAGGTTACGACGCTCCAAAGAAGTTAGGATCGTGATCGAGGTGACATTGGATCACTTTCCTTATTTTTGCTAGTTGGGAACTAGCCCTGCTAGTTCGCCTGGTAACAAGTGGGATGGTTGTTCATTAGAAAAATTAGACTATGTAGTGGTAGAAACAACAGTAGATGTGACAGAATAGGAGGCATATAAAGTGAGAAATCTCAGCTTCTTCCACGGTCACAACAATTTCTTAATGTGTAAACATGCAACTTAAAAAACATACTTACGATTTCCCATCTCCAAACTTCCACGATTCCGGTTCATACCACTTATGGACCCTGAAAGGAAAAGTCTTGCATTAGAAAACTGACAGCAGGCCAAATCAAATATCAAGAAATGATGAACAATTAGAACTTCTAGGTCAAATCCTAATAATACAACACAGACTAATGGCACGGGAAAGGAACTCACGGATTAGAGAAAACCTCTCCAGATTTCATGCACCCAATGTAAGCACGTGGTTTATCCCAGTGTGTGGCAAGCATTGCCCCCAGTTTATCTGTAAAATAAACAAAACACACAAAATTAAAACCATGTATCAACACACAATTGTGACAGTTATAGTTAAACATTCTTCATTATGGGGGTGGGCAAATTACGTCTATTACCAACAGCTGAACAGGAAGCACATATATCTTACTGACACCTCAGTTTGGAGTATTATTATTAATATGGTGAAGCATTATGACTAAAACTTTGTATAATATGAAATTGTCATCATTAACAAAGAGGATCACTCAACCCTTTTAAAAATTTCCCCATTTAAAATAACTTGACTTTAGAAAGCCCAATTTAGAAAAAAGTGATTTATAGAAGCCAAACGCTCTGTTTAATTTAAGAAAAGAGATTCCCTAAAAATTGAGTATTCTAGAGGAAAATTCTAAGTTTAGTATATTGGGAACCTTTGTATCGTAGGCCATTTTTTGAAAAACTAACCCATGCTACTTTTCCCCCTTGCAAATCAGCCTTTTATTGTAGCAAACACTGCAATCTTTTCCCAGTACTCGCAATCTTGAACATCAAACGTTGAAATCAAAAATTGCAGGGGTGACATATTATCCTTTAGAAGATGAAGAAAATCTTCCAAAATCTGCTTATAGTTGATACTTAATATGCAGGCCAAAACTTCCCCGTCTTCAAACTTTCTCGAAGAACAGGGGCACCAGAGTAGGTCTTTGGCATAGTTTTTCTCAAAGTTGTAGTGGGACCTAAAAATTGAGACAAAGCTTGGGATTTGAATATCATTGTAGCCTTCTTATTGTATGTGGGCACAATATTGCCATTGCAAGAAGGGTACTCGTAATAAAATCAGTTTCTTTTGGCCCTTGTCCTAGACCTGTCCCAAAATTTGAAGGGGATCTATGGTACATTTTGCAAATTCAAATAAGGGGATCTAAGGTACATTTTTCCCTTGTGTGCTATGATGAAATTTCAGACGCTTGATTTTATGTCTAGTTTTGACACACAATTTATCACCTTTAACTTATCTTTAAACCATAAAATCCTAAACACATGGCGTAAAAGGATATAAAAGAACTGAAGGCTAAACAAGCATGGCAACACAAGGTATAGGGATCATCTTCAAAAACATCACTTAAGTGATTATGTGTCATTTCCAAATATTTGACACAAATGCATTTAAAGGTGAAACTAAATTGTAAGTTTAACAAAGAAAATTCTCTTTGGTTCAATAGTTTGTTGAGTCATTGAATTGTACAAACTGAAAGATATGGACAGAGTTATTGAAATGTACAAATGGTGGAGTTGCAAACCATTTCAAAGTCAAT
Organism: Larix kaempferi; assembly: GCA_027924585.1. Lineage (NCBI taxonomy): Eukaryota > Viridiplantae > Streptophyta > Pinopsida > Pinales > Pinaceae > Larix > Larix kaempferi. The sequence continues at coordinate 1,384,125 of BSBM01000776.1, read as the reverse complement.
AAGGTGTTTTTGCAATTCAAAATTCAATTTTGTCATCGAGACTGTTATAAGCATAATAATAATAATAGAATTAACCTAATGAAAGCTCAAAGGGCACATACTCCTCCACCTCATAATGAGTCAATGCATATAAGTACACTGTCACAAGGCTCATTGTAATCATCATCTTCTCAATTCTTATCAATCAAACATTATTCAACATATAGTCTTATATATCACCTGTAAGGTATCATTCAACCATAAATCCTAAAAACATGGAGTAAAAGGATATAAAAGAATTGAAGGTTAAACAAGCATGACGACACAAAGTTTAAGGATCATCTTCAAAAACATCACTTAAATGGTTATGTATCATTTCGAAATACTTGACACAATTGCATTTAAGGGTGAAACTAAATTGTAAATCCATCAGAGATAATTCTCTTTGGCTCAATAGTCTGTTGAGTCAATGAATAGTACAAATTGAAGGATAAGGAGTGAGTTATTGAAATGTACAAAGGGTGGAGTTGCAAACCCTTTCAAAGTCAAAAAGGTGTTTTTTCAATTCAAAATTCAATTTTGTCATCAAGACTGTAATAATAATAATAATAATGTATTTAATCTGTTGAAATGTCAAAGGGCACATACTCCTTCACCTTGTGATAAGTCAATGCATATAAATATACCACCACGAGGCTCATTGTAATAATCATGTTATCAATTCTTATCAATCATACATTATTCAGTACGTATTCATATATATTCGTAGAAATATCTTCTGCCAATTGTAATAAACAGGAATTTGTTTACTCATTTGGTGTCAAAGTCATTAATTTGGCCCAATGAGGGTTAATTAGGTAGACCTGTAATTTGTTGTTCCAACAACCCTCAATTGTCATTTTTTACAAGGAAAACTGCGATATGATCATCCATACTCAACCATATGGTCTACACCCAACCGCCGCACAAGCAATCCATGCAATTGCCATCTTCACACGATCTGTACAAACCATTCGTAATCTACTATACCATTTGTTGTAATGTCTCTTGTACACCACGCCCTTCCGTACTCTATCATCACACGTTGTACATACTACATAGTCATCGCTCTATAGTTGTACCATCCACCATACGCCATCAATCATTTGTACGCCATTCATGTAAAGTGATTTGGAAACCTACCTTTGAGATCCCTCATGATTCAGTTCAGCCACGCTCATTCACCATTGAGGATGATATAAGGTTGCATATGGAGAATTTTATTGCAAATATTGATCATCCAGGTTTACCCTCTCCTAGGGTAGATCTCAACCAGCACTCTCAACTATGCTTCTCAGAAATTAATGTAAGTTTTGGACATCCCGAAGATCCAGGACCTAGACCCTCAACTATGTCATGTGTCCTAATGGACCCATCTCGAAGTGATATCGGATCACATACAACCTTCACTACCGATGTTGCTGATCAGTTTTGGAGGATGAACTTAGATGGGGCCAAGTTTCGATCAGGTATGGGTGCAGGTATTGTATTAATTTATCCTTGTGCTAATAATAATTGTTTTTCTTTCTGCCTAGAATTTGAAGGTACTAACAATGTGGTTAAATATAAATCTCTCTTGCTTGGCCTTGAGTTAGCTAAAGATTATGGGATTAGGTTTTTAGATATTGTTGGAAACTCTAACCCTATTGTGATGCAAGTCAAAGGAAAGTTTGCATGTGAAAATCAAAGGTTAAAAAGATACGGGGATGCAATGCAATTGACCACAAAGAATTTCAGTGCCTTATCTTGACAAGTGATACCCAGAGCTCAGAATCAGCGAGCAAATTTCCTAGCAGCATCTACTTCTATTCGTCACCCTTGCAAGGCCATTCTACCACCAAGAATAGTGCAAGTAGTTTTCATACCTTCGCTTACTAGGATTGGCAGATTTTCGATGACGACGAGCAAATGCTCGGGTTTATGAACAACATAAAAAAATTGTTTCAACCTCATCATGCATGGTTCCTTGATAGTTCTGAAGGTCATTCAGGGCAAAAAAATTCTAGAAAACAGGAATATAATGGCGTCAGTTTCTACTTGAGCACGATTCAGGCATGAGTAGAAAAATCTTGTGAAGGTGATCCTTCCCAGTGTCTCGAGCATGGAGGCTTGTCCATCTTTCCAGCCCTATTTCGATGGAGATAGTACCATCTATTCAACTCATCATTGATGTGGTTTTGTCTTGGATCGTTTCCAAAGACAAAGGAAGAAACCTTGGCATGAATAACATGCTCAGGTGGTTGCACTGGTGGTATGATTTCACTTAACCTATATTTTTCACCATGCTTACAGTAAATAGATTTAGTTACATTTGAGTTCAGTATTTACTATTACCTATGCATTGCACTTGTCGTTATTTCATATTGATTTATATTGCATTTCATTTTGAACAAGGTAGGACAGAAGTGTCTGCCTCCGATGCATTCAAATGTATTTGGTGTTGGATGTGTGTGTAGGTCTACAACTAAGTTGCAGGAAATGTGCCCCCCCACCCCACGTCCCCTGTCTGTTTCCGTACAGAAACGAGGAAACGCGTACGGAACGCGAAGGAAACGCGTTTCCAAAAAAGGAAACCCGTTTCCAAATCAATTTTCAACATTTTAGCACGTTTCCGTCCAAGTTAGCCCGTCAACGCTCGGTCAAGGTTAATTTTTTAAAAATTTAATGAAGTTTTTAATATCTGGCTAGTGGTTTAGGCATTTTCCGGAATCTTCTAGTGTTCGTCCAAACCTTATAAAATAGCATTGGCCTCATATATGGCCTGATTTTGGATATATATGTATTAGCCTCATTTTTTAAAGTTGTTTTTGGTTATTTCCACTTGCATTATGGAATCATCTATGGTTAGTATGTGTTATTTTTGGATATTACTATTAAGATGTGATGTGATGTTACATGTATCATTGTATGACTATGACTATGTCACTATGATTTCTAATTGTGTTGGAATCTTGGATTATGGAATCATCTATGGTTAGTATGTGTTGTTTTTGGATATTACTATTAAGATGTGATGTGATGTTACATGTATCATTGTATGACTATGACTATGTCACTATGATTTCTAATTGTGTTGGAATCTTGGATTTAATCTGTATATATATATATATATATATATATCGCGTTTCCCTGTTTCCTAAATTTTGGGGGATCACGTTTCCAACGCATCTCTGTTTCGGAAACTCGTCCCTGTTTCCCCGTTTCGTGCAACTTAGGTCTACAAGTACCCAATATTTTCTAGGGTGTTCTCATACACTCCCGAGAAGAGCACATTTCCCGCAAGTGGGGCCATTTGTTACGCCTCAAAGTGCCTAAAGCATTCCTTCCAGATATACCAGAGAAAGGGATTTCTTTTTCTTTTGTAAAGGCCAAGTTTTTGGGGCTATATTGTGTAGAGTGTTGATTTTGGGGCTAAATACCCCTGATCAAGTCATGGAAAGTCCTCTTGGTTTTCATCCCTAGAAGTGTTGGCTTAGTGGCATTGTTGACTGCCTCTTGATGGGAAGAAGTCCCCCATCTTGTTGGGCCCTAGGTTGATGTCCAATGCTTCTTGGGATGGGTCCATTAGGACACATGACCACACTCATATTTTTCTTTATAGAGGTGATTGTATGTATAAGGGTTGTCATACCCGATTCAGCTCACCTCATTCTGCCCACTTGGACTTATTGTTTTAATACAAAACCCCTCCTCATGGTCTCGAGACCAATGGCGTCACTCCTTAAAGAAGAAGCCTACATTGTTAAAAAGGAGGGCGTTGAGGGACAAGCATTTGTTGGGGTTAGTTGGAGCATGACGCCCTCCTTTTGGCTCACCTTGCACTTGGTGGAGCCTATTTGCAAATGTTTATACTTATTTTATGGCATTGTATGGTTTAGTCCCCAACTGTCTCATATAAATAAGACAACCTCACCTCATTTGTAAATCATGGACAAGGGTTCAAATTATGTATTATTTTCTATTCCTACTAGTTTATGAGAGCATTTGAAGCTAAGCACACTTCTCTTTGGATGTCTTTTTCTCTTGCATGAAGGATGAATGGAAGAATTTACAGGGTTTGATAGTCACATGCTAAGTGGATGCTAAGAACAATTGTGATAACACATGGTCAAGGGTGACCTAAGGTGCATCTCCTTGCTCGTTCTTGATTAATGTTGTTAAGTTTATAACCTAACCCTAGTTTAATGTCATTCTTGAAGTGCTTTGGACTAAGGTAGGGTTTGTTTGCTAGCATTTTGTCTACTTACTTGACGAGACCTTCCTAGAAAGGAGCTCTCCATTGTTCTATTGGGCCTTGGAATTCTCTATTTGCCTTAATTAGGGTTTTGCTACCTATCCCTAGAGATTGCTAGTTTTTCCTTAGTTGCAAGCAGTGAAAACCATCTTAAGAGGGACGTTAGCCTCGATCTCTCATAGCCCTGGGGTTTGAGACAAGAATCTAATACCCTATCCTTCAACTCTCTTCTTTTTCATTAAATTTTACATGTTTTATTTTATTTTATGCACAGAAATATTTTTACACTGGAAAAAGCCCTAAACTCTAAATAAATTCAAAACTCCAAAAATAGTCATGAATTTGTTTTTCTGGTCCACCCTAGTAATTCGCCTAGGGTTTTAGCCACAAACCCTAAAGGGAATCCTCATTTGAGGAAGTGCATTAGGATCCGTGAAACCCTCGTAAATCATGAATCGAAGGGTGTTTAGTATTTATATTTTATCCTCAAAGTTTGCCTTAGTCCAATTCTCTTCTTTCCCTTGAGGGTGTACTTTTTGGAGTGCTTGCCTTGAGAAGTGTGACATTGCCTTGGGAAACGTGAAATTGCCTCAAAAGGTGTGATTTTATTTGATAAAGTGAATAACTCCATTTCTATATGATTCTTGTGTCTATATTTGATATTGTTCGACTCCAATAAGGCACTGATCATAGCAATTAAGGTTTCATGGAAGGTATTTGTGTTTTGTTGGTGGTTGTAGGTATCTTTCACTGATTAGGGTCTCCCCCTAGGTTTTGGAGTTACCCAAAGTGTTGAGAAATTAAACTGTGGTGACATTGGGTTTAACTCTCTATCAAGCTTATCGTCACTAGCATTAGGTCTACATAGCCTTTATTTGCAAAGAGCTGCTAGTTTGAGCGGTAACAGGTACCGTACCGGTCAACTCAACCGAGTCTCGACCTGAACCGACCAAATTGACTGTGTCATCACGTGAGGGGACCACAGACTCAAAAAAACTCTAAATTTTGAATTTTTTTAAATCTTTCCTAATCTAACCCTAACCCTAAAGCTATAAGACAACCCCCCTCTATTTGCCTTACACTTCTCTGACAACCTATTCCTGAGCAGTATTGGTGTTTAGACTCTTGGAGCAGTGAAGAACAATGAGGAACAATCAACAAGATTGGAGGAATTGGATTGTTGGAGACTAGTATTATGTTTCCTAGAGGTATGTTACCTACCAGCTAAGTCACTTGACACGAGCACACGAGACACAGAGGACATGGAAATACAAGTGTCTGACAAGGACACAGTGACCCCCAAAATCAGGACACAGAGGAGATGTTATATATATATATATATATATATATATATATATATATATATATATATTAAAAATATAGACATATAGATACAATGTTTTTTAGAAACTAGAACATTTACAATATTCAATAGAAATTAGAATAAATACACATTACACATTCACAAATCACAATGAGACACATAGATGATAGGCGATAGCTCAAGATGTCAAAACCATATTTCTCACTAAGTCATCAAAATAAAAAATGTATTACATAGATGTTGGAATGCCACTAGCAAATAGTAAATACAAAAAGGGGTAGATCAAGATGGAAGAATCTCATATGTCAATAGTCCTCCTCCATGCTTGAATCAACAAACTGATCACTGCCCTCTTCTTCATTCTGCTCCTCCTCCTCCTCCTCTCTGCCCATCTAACAATCTGCATTTGTTGGTGTGGAGGATGACCTGTTAGAAAGTGGCAACAAGGAAGGTTTTCCTTGCATACTAGAAGACATAAAACAGGAAGCCAAATGTATAATGTCTTTTCCAAAGTTTAGACTTAGGAAAAGTGCATTAAGTGATCTAATTATTAATTGACATAATGGAGTCACTTTTATAAAGTTAAAGTGAAAATAATTTTAAGTGATGGCTAATCTAATCTTGGCCATTGATCTCGCCGGAGGATCTCATCCATTGATCCATAGTGAGAAGTTAGGGTTTTTGCTTGGCCATTGAGTTAAAAGGAAGATTGATTTGGTGGATAAGAAACACATACACACAGAGAGATTCTTGCTCATATCTTTCAGCCGGAGAGTAAGAAAGACAGAGGAACTTCTATCCAGAGGTTGACGGGATGACTTGGGCAAATAGAAGGAAGTCGTACAGACTTGCAAGGAGGTTGTACAAGCACACAGAGGTTGTACCGTGTGACGCAGGAAGTCGACCGTACAGCACACGCAGAGGATCGTACGAAGTTGTTTGTACACTGATGCAAAGCCGTACAGGATGACGCGGGGCCGTACGGATCAGGTTGTACAGTGATGCAGAGGGTCGTACAGTGACGCAAGAGGGCCGTATGTTTTGTGGGGTTTTCTCAAAGAGGTTCGGTTGTACGATTTTGCCAGGTTAGGTAAAAATCGATTTTCTGGATTGTATTGTTCTATATCTTGCTAGTAAAATATCTTCTTAGACTACTACACCGGTTTTCCGATCTTGGGTTTTTCCGGGGGTTTCCATACCCAAAAATATTGGTGTCTCTATTGATGTGATTGATGTTCTATTTCTCTCAGTATTTATTTTTCGTTGCATTGTGAAGAAATCCATTTGTGGTTAAAAGTAATATTTTGGGTTTAATAAAAATAAATAAACTTGCATACTTTAACTCAAGAGTGGATTTTAAGGAAATTTACATGACCCCTACAAAGGATCACCATCATCAAAAGTGACCGGCTCTAGCACTAGATCATTAAGATCCATGTTGGTTAATGCCAACTCAGTATTATTGTCCAAACCCATATCATCAGGAAAGACATCCCACATCTTTGTCTTTCCCTTCACCCACTCCTCCCTCTTCCTATAAATAAGACAAAGGTTGGAATGCACATACACCATTGTCTCTGTCCCGGACTGCTCAAGCCTGCTTTTCTTCAAATTGTACAAGTTCCCATATGTGCTACAACTCCTCTCACAACAAGAGGATGAAGTAACTTGAGAGATGACCCTCAAGGCTTCTGTAGAATAGGACATGTTTCCCCATGAGTTGCCCACCAAACATAGGGCTTCTTAACCCCCCTGTCTCTGGGCACATCATAGCCTCCAAATCTCCCAGTGGCAGTGGAAAACTCTACAAAGCCCCTTCCACCTCATCAAGTAAGTCTCTATCCTGAAATAGTTGTCTAAATGCTATCTTCCTCCCCTGTGAAATCTCTCCATCCATGTGAGGAGAGACTCTGTTTGAGGGCCCCGGCCCACCATTGAGCCAGTCATGACTGTAGAACTTGGGGTTTAATGAGTGGGCCAAGCAATGCAAAGGTGTGCAATTCTTATCTCACTTGGAGATAAGAATATCCTATATGGTGTACCATAAGTTCTTTGTCGATGTCTGATACTTGGCACACTCATTCTCCATAACAATGGTCCTGATGGACTCAATCATGGAATGCCACCCCTCATAAACATCTGCTACGATGGGTTGGTTTGTGTCTGCAAACTACAACAAAGAAATTACCGGCTCCATGATCTTAATGGTAAGATCTACCCTCTCCCACCAACCACCATCTAACACTCATTCTCCATAACAATGGTCCTGATGGACTCAATCATGGAATGCCACCCCTCATAAACATCTGCTACGATGGGTTGGTTTGTGTCTGCAAACTACAACAAAGAAATTACCGGCTCCATGATCTTAATGGTAAGATCTACCCTCTCCCACCAACCACCATCTAACACTATGTCCTTTACCTTTTTTGAAGCAAACTGATCTGTTTTTCTCCAAAAAGACCAAAACTTTAGAATAACCATGGACCCAAGAGCAGTTTTGACCTCCCTCAACCTCTTGAGCATGATGAATGAGGAAGCAAACCGAGTATCTACAATATTCAACAATGAAATATGTGTACATTCTCTGTAGATTGTGAGGGCATTGGTGCAGTTTTGTACAAAGTTACGGATATGGCGTGCATCATCAATAAGGTTGCCAATCCATGTCACATCTGAAGCAATAGATTTCAATGCTAAATTCAAAGAATGGACAATGCAAGGTGTCCAAAATACCTGTAAGAGCAATAAAAGCAGGTATAAATGAGTCCAGACTCTACAACTAACAACTAAAATGATAAATCTATAAAATGACCTTTCCCCTAGGACCTATATGAATCTTGTGCTAAATTCAAATTAATGAGCAAATTAGCAATGCAAGGTGTCCAAAATGAAAATACCTATGGATATTTAGCTTCCACAATCATGCCAGCATCCTTGCAAACAGGTGCAATGTCCGTGATGATTTGTACACAAGAAGCAACACCTACTTCTTCAATGACTTTGATGAACAACCCACCCATATACTCTGCATCCTTGTATTTCCCAAGAGAATCCACCTCTTTCAAGAACACCAGTCCATTTTGGGAAGACAACATGAAATTGATGAGTGGATGGCGTGCTGCATCCGTCCATCCATCAAAAACAATACTAACATCGAATGAGGGCCACGCTGAGCTAATTGGCTCAAGAATTTTATCCACCTCCTTCTTTGCCTTAACCAACAATGTGGTTCTAAGCTTCTTCAAACCAGGAGGCACATATCTAGTTGGAGCTCGTTCAATTAGACTTCGACACATCTCAATAAACAGTGGTGACAGTGCAATATTGAATGAAATGAAATTGAGGTAGAAAAAGAATGCAATGGTAAGGTCCACCTCTTCTCGCGCCTCTTGTTGGAAAATTCTTCCCATTGGACCACTTGTAGTTGGCCTCTTTCTTTTTGGATGAGTATCAACCTCACTCCCATATTTGCTAGGTGGAGGCCTAGTGTTAGAGGGTTTCCTCAAGAATGGAAGAGGATCCTCATTCTTTTGTGTCTTGCTTGCTACTGCCACCTTCCCTATGTAAATTTCCTTAAAATCCAATCTTGAGTTAAAGTATGTCAGTTTATTTTTAATTAAACCCAAATATAAATTTTAACCACAAATGGATTTCTTCACAATGCAGCAGAAAATAAAATACTGAGAGAAATATAACATCAATCACATCAATAGAGACACCAATCTTTTTGGTTATAATCCCTCGGAAAAAACCCAAGATGGGAAAACCGGTGTAGCAATCTAAGAAGATATTTTATTATGAAGATATGAAACAAGTACAATCCAGAAAATCGATTTTTCGCCCAACCTAGCAAAATCGAGCCACCGAAATTCACTGAGACAACCCACAAACCTGTACGGCCCTCTTGTGTAGTTGTACGACCCTCTGCGTCACTATACGAAATTCGTACGGCCCTACGTCAGTTGTACGGACGGATCCGTACGGCCCTGCATCACACAGGAGAACCCCTCTATGGTTGTTGTACGGCCTCTGCAACTCTGTACGGCCCTCTCTCTGCGAATCCGTACGGCCCTCTCTCCTTTTCCAAATTGCCTTGTCAATCCTCCGGATGAAAGTTCCTTTGTCTTCTCCTCGGTAAAATTCTTCTGCAAACTTTTCTTTCTCACTCTCCAGCTAAAAGCTATGAATAAGAAATCTCTTTGTATGTCTGTTTGTCCTCTCCACCAAATCAATCTTCCTTTTAACTTAATGGCCAAGCGAAAACCCTAACTTCTCACTATGGATCAATGGATGAGATCCTCCGGTGAGATCAATGGCCAAGATTAGATTAGCCATCACTTAAATTATTTTCACTTGAACTTTATAAAAGTGATTCCATTAAGTCAATTAATAATTAGATCACTTAATGCACTTTTCCTAAGTCTAAACTTTGAAAAATTACATTAATACATGTGGCTTCCTGTTTTATGTCTTCTAGCATGCAAGGACACATGCAATGATAGAAGACCTTCCTTGTTGTCACTTTCTAACACTCCCTCTCAACGTGGAAGGGATTCGGTAACAACCCCAACTTGTCTCTGAACTTCACAAACTTGAGTTTGCAAAGTGCCTTGGTGAATATGTGTGCCACCTGCTCATCTATCTGAATGTACTCCAACTGAATGGTTCCTCTCTGAACACAATCTATGAGGAAGTGATACCGGATGTCTATGTGTTTTCTCCTGTGATGGAACACCGGATTCTCAGAAAGGTAATGCCACTCTGAATGTCACGGTGAACTATAGTAGTCTCCAACTCACTCTTGAACGACCCTAAGAGCAACTTCCTCAACCACATCCCCTCACATGCTGCCATGTACTCAGCCTCTGTCGAGCTCAATGCAACTGACTTCTGCTTCCTCCTGAACCAAGAGACAACCCCTGACCCAATGCTGAAACAGCAACCTAAAGTGCTCTTCCGATCTTCTACAAATCCTGCCCAGTCAGCATCTATGAAGCCTGCTAACTATATACTCCCACTACGCTCATAAACCAATCCATACTCCACTCTACCTCTGATATAGCGAAGTATGTGCTTCGCAGATGTCCAATGCACTCTTCGAGGGTTCACCATGAACTGACTCAAAGAGTTAACTGCAAAGCTAATGTCTGGTCGAGCGTTGACCAAATACATAAGTGACCCGATAAGCTGACAATGCAATGTAGGATCAAACTCCTCTGACCCTGATGCATCAATCTTCCTCCAGTTGATAACTAGAGGCGTGGACATGGATCTACAGTCCTCTATCCTGAATATCCTCAAGAACTCCACTGCATACTTCCCCTGACCAATGAAGAAGCACCCATCTCTCTGCCAAACCTCCAGACCTAGGAAGTAATGCATCAACCCAAGGTCTTTCATCTCAAACTCCACTTCAAGATTGGACTTGCAGTCCCTGATCAGCCTCTCATCTCCTGTAAGAAAGAGATCATCTACATACAACACCAGTATGAGAGGTACCTCACCTGACAAGAAGTACAAGTTGTGGTCATCCTCACTCCACTGGAATCCCATATCCCATAGATAGTTGTCGATCCTCAAGTACCATGCTCGAGGTGCCTGCTTGAGCCCATAAAGAGCTCTCTGCAACCTGCATACATGCGACTCCCTTCTCTCCACCTCAAACCCCTATGGCTGCTCAATATACACCTCTTCACGTCCATCTCATGAACACGCCAACCCATCTTTGCTGCCAATGATAGGATAGTCCGAATAGAAGAGTATCTAGCGACAGGGGTGAAGGTCTCCTCATAGTCAATTCCTTCCTTCTGTGAATACCCCTTAGCCATGAAGCATTCCTTGTACTTCTCCACACTGTTGTCTGTTGCATGCTTTACCTTGTAGATCCACCTGGATCCCACCACCTTTTTACCTTCAGGCCTTGACACAACCTACCATACCTGGTTCTTCATGATTGAGTCATACTCCTCAACCATGGCCTCTTGCCACACATCATATTGTGCAGCCTTCTCGAAACTAGAAAGTTCGGAGTTAATCAACTTCGTCATTATTGCCAAATAGCTGAGTCTATCTGGTGGTTTGCTCCGCCTCATGGAGCTTTGTGGAAGACCCACCTATCTAGAATCTTGAACTGTGGACCTGTACCACCTAGGTTGTGTCCTAGTGTCTACCTGATGCGGCTGCTGGATATCCTCCTCCTGTTGTTGCTCATCCTCTGCATCAATTATAGGAACATCCTGTCCACCTGACTCCCTCTGACTACCAGAACTTGTGCCTTGTGTCTGTACTTGTACCTGTGGCTCCTCCAACTTGACTCCCTAATCCTCTATTGGTTGCTTCTGTGCTGGTAAGTCCATAGATCTTCTTAAGGATTTGTCCTCATCAAACTGGACATCCCTACTCACAATGATCCTCTTGCGATCCGAGACATAAACTATGTATGCCTTAGAAGTCTCACTGTAACCAACTAGAAGCCCCTTCTCACCTGAAGGGTCCAGCTTCTTCCTAGTGTCAGCATGAATGTGACAATAGAAGATACTCCCAAATATGCGTAAATGACTCACATCTAGTCTAGTGCCTGTGAATACCTCCTTAGGTGTCTTCCTCCCCAAAGCTGAGTGAGGACACTTGTTATGGACATATACTGCAGGTCAAAATGCCTTGGCCCATAGGAATAGCGATAATCCCTGATCAAATAGCATGGCCTTGACTGCACTCACCAGTGTCTTGTTCTTCCTCTCTACCACTCCATTTTGCTGCGGGGTGTGAGGAACAATGTGTTCCTTCTTGATCCCTTATGATGAACAGTATTCCAAGAACTCCTTGTCGGTGTACTCACCCCTGTTGTCAGTCCTCAATATCTAAATCCTCCTTCCTGTTTGGTTCTCCACAAGAGTCTTGAACTCTCGAAACCGCTCAAAGACCTCTGACTTGGCCCTGCGTCACACATGCGAACCCCTCTATGGTTGTTGTACGGCCTCTGCAACTCTGTACGGCCCTCTCTCTGCAAATCTGTACAACCCTCTCTCCTTTTCCAAATCACCCTGTCATCCTCCGGATGAAAGTTCCTCTATCTTCTCCTCGGTAAAATTCTTCTGCAAACTTTTCTTTCTCACTCTCCGGCTAAAAGCTATGAGTAAGAAAACTCTTTGTATGTCTGTGTGTCCTCTCCACCAAATCAATCTTCCTTTTAACTTAATGGCCAAGCGAAAACCCTAACTTCTCGCTATGGATCAATGGATGAGATCCTTCGGTGAGATCAATGGCCAAGATTAGATTAGCCATCACTTAAATTATTTTCACTTGAACTTTATAAAAGTGATTCCATTAAGTTAATTAATAATTAGATCACTTAATGCACTTTTCCTAAGTCTAAACTTTGGAAAATTACATTAATACATTTGGCTTCTTGTTTTATGTCTTCTAGCATGCAAGGACACATGCAATGATAAAAGACCTTTCTTGTTGTCACTTTCTAACACCCTAAGCCAACATGATCCTCTCTTTCCATCTCCCTCCTTTGGGTAACACTCACTGCTTTACATGAAGAAATATCATAAGGAAGGGCCAACAAATGGCCCTTGACCCAATAATATGTGCTCTTGAACTCATTCTTGTAGAAATTGCAACTCCAACTCACATTGCCTCCCCCACCAAGCTTTGCTCCAGGCCCTTATTTCCTCGTCACATACTTCCAAAAAGGGTATTTTATCTCTTGGTCTTGTTGTCATTCTAAAATAGGGCTAAATTGGGCATGAGCTCCACTAGCAAAAGATGGAGCACTAGCAGGAGCAGAAGAGCTTGTGCTTTTTCTCCCTTTCCTTTGCCCTTTAGTTGTTTCCCTAACTGATTGAGACATTCTTCTTCTTGCTTGATGGTGACCTTGAATCCTCCCAACGAAATCTACCCTCAAAGGAACTTGGAAACCCTTGCAAATCCTTCAAATCCTCTTCACCTGCAAAAACATTCACTCTCAACCCTCTCTCTTCACTTGCAAATGTTCAAATGAGTGGCAAAAGTCGGGTTTAACCCCCCACGGGCCTTTGTTGCGCCTTTTTCGTGTCCTGGAATTAGGACACGATTTACACAGTGCAGGACACGATGCAAGCATGTGCTTGACACGTGTTTTGGTCGTGTCCTAAACTAGGACACGATCAAAACACATGTTGGGCACGTGTTGGCATCGTGTTTGTGACCAACATGATGACACGAGACACAGGCAGGGTTCTAGACGTGTCTGGTTTCTTAGGCTACCAGTCTGCCACTGTTTTTTTTGTCATTAAATTTACATATATCAGGCTTGTTTTCTATTATTTGTTGCAAAAATAGTAAGGTTTTTTTTCTTTGCATGTTCAAATCTACTTTGCATTTAGAATGGCCCCAAAAGCAAAAGATCAAGCATGGATCCATGATGATGTCATTGAAAGGAAGATGTATTGCAAGTATTGAAAGCAATTGATTAAAGGAGGGGGCATTCATAAGCATAAACAACACTTGGTTGTTGTTAGAGGACATGTCCCATGTGAGGCTGATTTAGGGTTGAATGGAGAAATTAGGCTCGATTTGCAACAACAGTTTGAACAATTTGAAGAGGACATAAGATAAGATAAGATAGATTTAATAATGTCCAACAAATGACCACAAAAATAGGTCAATGGGACTAGATGATACATCCAGTATGAGTACAATGTGGGAGTGCAAACGCATATCCTAGAAAGTGTTGAAACTAAAATGAAATAAAATAAAATGAAGAAAGATACAAGCAGTAGGACATCCTCATAAACCTATATAAAACCATATCAAAGGTACAAGATGCAAGATACAAAGTGAGTTTGTCTAAGGCTGGACAACTCAAACAACTCAAAAACTCAAAAGCCTGTCAATAGAGAGGAAGAACGCGAGGTAGAGATGAAGATGGATTCGGTGACGTTAGTTAAGCAAAAATATAGAGGCAAAAATAGGGAAGAAGAGGAAGCTTGCAGAAATGATGGGATCTACTCCTCGTGGGATCCCTTTTAGTATGTTTCTCACTCCCAAAAAAAAAAACCCAAAAGGAAGAATAACATCCAAAGTTATTTCACACCTCCCACCACCTCTAACAATGCCACTGCTTCTGGTCCAACTCCAACACAAATTCAGCCCACCTTAGATGCCCATTGGAAAAAGAAATACAAAGAAGTTGCCCATGAGTACATAGCTAGATGGTGGTATGATGTAGATATCCCTTTCAATGTTTCCCACTCACCTCATTTCCAACCTATGTGGGAATTTTTTATAGCAACTGGTAAGGGCTTCAAAGGCCCTAGTATGCATGACTTGAGGGGACCTCTTTTGCAAAAGGATATTAGGTCCATAAACTAATACTTCAAGGAGTTCAAAGAGTCATAGGTCAAAATAGGATGTACTATCATGTCGGATGAATGGACCGATGGAAGGAACCTTACCATAATAAACTTCCTTGTATCTTTCCCATAGGGAACCATGTTTTTTATATCATATGATGCATTTGATAAGGTGAAACATGCAAATTTGTTATTTCAGCTTTTGGATGAGGTTGTTATGTAGGTGTGGGTAGCTAACGGTGTGCAGGTCATCACAGATAATGCCTCTAACTATGTTCTTGCTAGCAAGATGTTAGAGGAAAAATACAAAACCATATCTTGGACCCCATGTGCGGCACATTGCATAGACCTCATGCTTGAGGACATTTGCAAACAAAATTGGATCGAGAACACTGTAGAACATGCCAAAAGCACCACAGAATACATCTACAACCACTCATGGGTATTAAACTTGATGAGAAAACACACACAAGGAAGGGAACTTGTTAGGCCTACCATTACTACATTTGCAACTCACTTCCTCGCGTTGCAATCTCTCATTGCCCAAAGACAGAACTTGGAAAAGACCTTTTCAAGTGACAAATGGAATTCAACTTAGTGGGCCCGTAGACAAGATGGAAAAGACACCAAGAATAAAAAATTTGAAAGCTTATTTTGAAAAAAAGCAACAGAGGTTTTGAAATTACTGAGCCACTTGTTAAGGTGTTGCGATTGGTGGATAGGGAAAAATTGGCCATGGGCTACATTTATGAGGTTATGGATCAAGCAAAGGAGCGAATAAGGGCAGCATACAAGGATAGAGTGGCTAAGTATGGGCCTATCTGGGATATCATCGATAGGAGATGGAGCAATCAACTCCATCTCCCTATACATGCAGCTGGGTATTTCCTGAACCCAAGGTATCATTATATAGCTCAATTTAAATTTAGTTGCAGAAGTTTTAAAAATTAAATACTTCAATTTTTAGCCAAATTCACAATCTAATTTGTTGAATTAACTTTGTCTTTGCACTTGCAGCACATTGGTGGGACGCATTTGGTAGCAAAGGTCCTCAATTGCAAAAGTTTGCAATTTGAGTCCTTAATCAGCCCTACAATTCTTCCGGGTGTGATTACAACTGGTCTAACTTTGAGAGAATTCACATGGAGAAGAGAAATTGTTTAGAGCAAAAACAGATAAATGATCTAGTCTTCATGTAGTACAACCTCCGACTAAGGCACAACCAATTGATGAACAAAAGACCTAATACAAATCCCATTGTGTTGGATGATATTGATCCAACCTCAGATTGGGTAGCAGAGACTCAACTGCAAGAGTTTGAAGCCAATTTTGATATTGATGCAGATGAGTTGGGTGAGGTTCATTTGGAAGCAGATCCACTATTATCAATACCACCATTAGTTGATGCAGGTGTAGATCCAGACATGGAAGGCACTAGTTGACAGTGACAAAGGTGTGCCCATCTACCTCATGCTTCTAAGCATTCAGCTGGTACTACTAATGCAGTTGTAGATGACCTTGAGGAGTTCGATCCTACGCCTCATGATGATGCCATTGCTAGTCCTAATTCTAGTTCTACTTCTAATTCTAGCAACGGTGATGAGTTTGATTATTGATCATGTTGATCAATGAAATGTATGATGTATGATCATTGATGTAGTGGCATCATAGTTTGGACTCTACAGGCCATTTAGACCATATTGATTATGTATTTTGTTCCAAATATGTATTGCACAGTACACTTCGTGCCATTTTGATATACTCTCCCTTATATGGTATATACATGAGCAGACTTTGGATATTTTGTCTCTAATGATTTGGACTCATGGATTAGAATCTTTAAAATATTAGTTTTCTTTAAAATTTAAATATTTTATGTATTTTTGAGTAAACCAAGTCATTAAATTCAAATCAGCCGAGTCATTACCAATTCCGAGTCCGGGTTGACCCTCGACCGATTCTGAGTCCGAGTCCGAGTTTTAAAACATTGCTCAAAGGTGGTTATTGACTGGGCACAAAAAAAAATCTGTGGTGAACAATCACGCTCTCTCAGGGCTGCTGGATTTGATCAGATCTTTGATCGAGGAGTTCGATTGGATATGCTTTTTCACATATATAGAGTTAAACTCAGAAGCGGATGCCCTTTCAAAACAGGCACTCTCTCTCAGGCCCAGCTTAATGGAGGAAGAAAAATTTTCAGATGGCAATCTCCTTGATGTAATGGAGGTTAACTACCTTTATGCTTAAGTACCCTGCAGTGGTTGAGTGGAGAAAGTTTTTTTAAGAAAAAAGCCTCATGTTTTTCCTGTTTTGACAAGTTAAAATTGACGGTTTTATAATAGAACTTTTTTTTTAGAGTGGACAGGATGAAGCTCTAACTCATAGCAGTGACCTTTAGGTTTTGGTATGTACAGAGGAAAGAAAAAGGCACTGACGCACAGTCCCTTTTTGGTCTTTAAAGACTGGTTATGGACAAAGCCAGCGATCGGCAAAATGTATATTTTCTTCTGGAAATATAAAGTTTTTTCTCTAAGGAAAAAATATATATATCTTGGCCATTGGATTAATCTAGTGGTTGCAAGTTGCAACCCTGATCACAAAAGCATCTTGCAAAGTTTAATACCAAACCTATACTTATTATAATTTGCTTCACCGTCCCTGCATGATTGCATCATGTATTATCCAATGCAGTTATGGACATTGTCATAGACATATTAGACAGTTTCTATGGTTCATGAGTGCATTGTTTCTTTATTACTAACTTAATATATGAAGAATGAAGACATTTCAACAATCACAAAATTCTCCAATAGCTTTCGCACCTATATTAACAAAAACATTATCTTGAACCTTGACATAGAAGTCAGCATCCCAGGTATCAGCAGCATTGCTGAAATATAGCTTAGACTTTTTGGGCGATTCCTCAGAAGACTCCACATGGTTTTCCTGCACAATCAGAAAAGAAGACAAGAATGTCACAAACTAATGAAATAACTGCTGCAGTTGGATGGAGCTTGTCCACTCTGCTACCCCCTTGAAATTATGTAAGAACATAATTATTCTCTATTTTACTCAAGAATTACATAGAAGGCAACTTCTCAGAAAATAAAGCCATTTTATAGACACAGAGATCAAATAATTTGCTAAGATTTAGTGTAGAATTATACAACTTCCAGCAGGAATACTAATCCAAGCATTCATGCAATTAATGCAATAGGTAGATGAATAATCTGCAGTTCTCATTAACAAAATACAATCTTTTGGTATCTCTTGGTTGGGTACTAAGTTATGGCTAAAAAGCCATGACAAATTCAACTAATTTAAGAAAATGTTTAAACTATTTCAATAAGCCGCTCTTAAAATAATCATGAAAAAATAATCTAGATTGCTATCCCCAATAATCTATCCACATGACACAGAACACTACTGTTGAAATTGTTAAGAATACATAAGGTTATGTCCTGCAACCCAAACCATGTTTAGGATGCCACCATTAGTGATGCTGCAACACAAACAAATGAACTTGGCAAAACTGAGCTGTGAAGAAAGAATATAAATGGTGGAGAAAAATCATGTTTTGCATGTTTGAGTAGAAATGTTCAATAATGTCTGATAATCCTTAATCTACAAAGTAACACACTTGACAGGTGTACTCAACCAAAAGATAACATTCTGTCCCACCCATTGATAAAGTGATCATGTATATGCATTTATATCACAAAACCACATCCACAACAGACCATCTACTTTATCTACAGGAAATGTTACACTGGAAAAAAATCATATTTTGCACATTTGAAAAGAAAGATTCAATAGCATCTGATAATCCTTAATCTAGAAAGTAATACACTTGACAGATGTACTCATCAACTAAAATATAACATCCTGTCTCACCCGTTGATAAAGTGGTCATGGTATATGCATCTATATCATGAGAGCACATCCACCACAGACCATCTATCTTATCTATGCGGAATGTTATCACTGGAAACCTTGTCCACCACAGGGAGCTTTAGTAAGGGTGCTTTGAGATGAAAGTTATCCCAAGTGATTAATTGACTGCTGTGTTACCGGATTGATCCGGATCCGCCTAGGATCCATCATGGAAATGGATCCCCTGGGAAACGGATCCTCATCCCAAGAAACGGATCCTGTGCAAAATCAAACAAAATCTCAAATTTTCAAACAGATCCTGAAACATCCAAGGCTTTTGTGAACCACTGATCCCCCCAGAAATTGATTTTTTAATGAAAAGACTTCTAAAATGCTGAACACCTAAAGGCTAAAACTCTAAACCCCATACTTGTTCAAGGTCTGATCCATCCTTGTGTTGAGATCTGCTCTCGAACTCTGATCTATCAAGGTCTGCTCTCAAGGTTTTCATTCGATCTATCTTTCTGGTCAAGGGCTGCTGTCAAGAGCTGATCTATCCTTATGTGCTATGTTGTTGCTCACATCACACACACTGTTATTTAGTCCTGCCATAGCTTTCAAAAAAAGCACTTTATTCACTGCTAATATGGGCATGTGGATGTGGCTCACAAAAACGCTGTTATGACCTAGTTCATGTTCATGCTGAGATGATCTTCAAAATTATCAATCTCAATCATGATTATAACTTATCAATTATGGTACATGATGCCTAATGTAATATGCATGAAAACTCTCTTTTTGTCAATAACTTAAAGTTCTATTCTTGTGTTTCATGAATAGTTTTGATTCTTCACTCTGTTTTTTTTTAATTTATTATAAAAATATTTTATATTGTTGATTTTTGTACCTAGGAAGTTATTCCCCTAGTGATTTTTGCCTAAGTCACTTAAAGGGGGAAAATAATATGACCCTTGCATTAAATGACTTGATATAAGCATTCAATTTCACTTTAGAGATTAAAGTGACCTTTTAATATATTTAAGAGCTAAGAAACAGGATTCGTTCAAAACCCTCGGCGTGTCGTGTCCCTATTGAATCGGACACGATTCGACCTGAGGTCGTGTCCGATTCGAACTTTCATCGAATCCTGTTTTCGGACACGCGGTTGAAGCAAATCGGACACGAATTGTTAACGTGTCCCGACTGTCGGACACGCGTCCCTAAAACAGGACACGTAAAGTACGCTAAAAACCGGAAAAGTGCGGCCGGGTATGTTTTAAAACCAAAATTTGAGTTTCTTTTTGTCATTTTCAAGGAAGGAGTTGGCTGAGAGTGATTGTATGTGCAGGTGAAGGAGATTTGAAGGCGATTTGAAGGCTATCCAAGCAATTCCAAGTGCATTCCGGTGGATTTGTGGAGAGGATTGCAAGCTCAACCATCACACAACAAAAGGAATGTCTCAATCAGCTAGGGCAGGAGGTAGGGGGCAAAGGAGAGGGAGAAATGCACCATCTAGTGCCTCCCCTCCTATTCCACCAAGCACAAGCGGTTCTCCTCCTCCGTCAAGTGCTCCATCGGCTACTAGTGGAGCTCAAGCTCATGCTCCATTTAACCCTGTTTTAGCAAGACAACAAGCCCAAGAAAAAAAATACCCTTTGTGGAAGTATGTGACAAGAAAAGATGGGCCCAGGGCAAAGCTTGGTGGGGGAGGTAATGTGTCTTGGAGATGCAATTTTTGCAAGCATGAGTTCATGAGCACATATTTCCGGGTTAAGGGCCATTTGTTGGCCCTTCCTTCTTGTGGGATTTCTTCATGCAAAGTGGTGAGTGTTAACCAAAGGAGGAATATGGAAAAAGAGGATCATGTTGGGTTAGGGAAGGTGGCAGCAGCAAGCAAGAAAAAAGAGGATGATCCTCTTCCATTTTTGAGAAAGCCCTCTAGCACCAAGCCTCCATTTCCACCTAGCTCTAGCAGTCATGGGCGTGGGGATACTCATCAAACAAGAAAGAGGCAATCTACCGATGGTCCAATGGATAGGATTTTCCAACAAGAGGCGCGAGAAGAGGTAGACCTTACCATTGCATTTTTCTTCTACCTCAACTTCATCTCATTCAATGTTGCACGGTCACCATTGTATTTTGAGACGGTTAAAACTATCTTGGATCGAGCTCCAAGTGGTTATGTGCCTCCTAGTTCAGAGAAGCTTAGAACCACATTGTTGGTTAAAGCAAAGAAGGAGGTAGATAAAATCCTTGAGCCAATTAGAACAACATGGCCCTCGTGCGGTGTGAGTGTTGTTTCTGATGGATGGACGGATCCCGCACGCCATCCGCTCATCAATTTCATGGTATCTTCCCAAAATGGACCGTTGTTCTTGAAAGCGGTGGATGCTCTTGGGAAATACAAGGATGCACAATTTATGGGCAATTTATTCATCAAAACCATTGAAGAAGTAGGTGTTGATTCGTGTGTACAAATCATCACGGACAATGCACCTATTTGCAAGGCTGCTGTCATGATTGTGGAAGCTAAATATCCACAGGTAAGTTCATTTTGGACACCTTTCATTTCTAATTTGCTCATTGTTTGAATTTGGTCATTGCAATGTTAGTGTTGTAGAGTCATTGATACATGCTTTTATTGCTCTTACAGGTTTTTTGGACACCTTGCATTGTCCATTCCTTGAATTTAGCACTGAAAGCCATTGCTTCGGATGTGACATGGATTGGAAACCTTATTGAGGATGCACGCCATATCCGTAACTTTGTACAAAACCACACAAATGCCCTCACCATCTACAAACAGTACACACAGCTTTCATTGCTGAAGGTTGCAAATACTCGGTTTGCTTCCTCATTCATCATGCTCAAGAGGTTGAGGGAGGTCAAAACCACTCTTGGGTCCATGGTGATTTCAGAGTTTTGGGCTTTTTGGAGAAAGACGGATCAGGCTGCTTCACAAAAGGTGAAGGACACGGTGTTAAATGATGGTTGGTGGGACACGGTAGATCTTAGCATTAAGATCATGGAGCCAATCATTTCTTTGTTGCGGTTTGCAGACATGGACCAACCCATCCTAGCAGAGGTTTATGAGGGGTGGGATTCCATGATTGAGTCCACGAGGTCCATTGTCATGGAGAATGAGTGTCCCGAGTATGGGACATCGACAGAGAGCTTATGGACCATTATTCGGGATATTCTTATCTCCAAGTGGAATAAGAATTGCACACCTTTGCATTGCTTGGCCCACTCCTTGAACCCCAAGTTCTACACTCAGGAGTGGCTCACTGGTGGATCGGGGGCCTCACAGAGACTCCCTTCTCACATGGATGTAGAGATTGCAAATGGGAGGAAGATAGCACTTAGACGGCTATTTCAGGATAGCGACATGCTTGAGGAGGCGGAGGACAGCTTTGTTGATTTTTCCACTGGCACTGGGAGATTTGGAGGCTATGATGTGCTTAGAGATAGGGGGGGTAAGAAACCCTATGCTTGGTGGGCAACTCATGGGGCAGCATCCCTTATTCTACAGAAGTTAGCCTTGAGGATCATCTCTCAAGTTACATCATCCTCTTGTTGTGAGAGGAATTGGAGCACATATGGGAACTTGTACAGTGTGAAGAAGAGCAAGCTTGAGCAGTCCAGGGCAGAGTCGATGGTGTATGTGCAGTCCAACCTTCGTCTTATTTACAGGAAGAGGGAGGAGTGGGTGAAGGGAAAGACAAAGATGTGGGATGTCTTTCTTGATGATATGGGTTTGGACAGCAGTACTGAGTTGGCATTAGCCAACATGGAACTTAATGATCCAGTGCTAGAGCCGGTAACTTTTGATGATAGTGATCGTACAGAGGGGTCATCCTCCACAGCAGCAGATGCAGATCGTCAGATGGGCAGAGAGGAGGAGGAGGGGGAGGAGGATGAGGATCAGGGCAGTGGCAGTGGCAGTGATGAGTATGTTGATTCAGGCATGGAGGAGGACTACTGACATATGGGATTCTCCCATCTTGATCCACCCCTTTTTGTATTTACTATTAGTCTATTTGGCATTTGCCAGTGCCCAGTGGCATTCCGACATATATGTATACATTTTGATTTTGATGACTTAATGAGAAATATGGTTCCGACATGCATCTGTGTCTCATTGTGATTTGTGAATGACAAATGTGTTGTGAATCGTGATTTGTGAATGACAAATGTGTAATCATTAATGTGTTTTTATTCTAATTTCTATTGAATATTTGTAAATGTTCTAGTTTCTAAATATTTTTGGATCTATATGTCTATATTTTTAAATTTTAATATATTTTTAAAAAAAATATATATGTATATAAAACGTATCCTACGTGTCCTGATTTCGGGGGTCACCGTGTCCGTGTCGGACTCTCGTATTTTCGTGTCCTATGTGTCCCGTGTCAGGTGACTTAGTTTAAGAGGTGGTTGAGTGAAATTTAATTTATGGAGAGAATTACAGAGCATTTATTCTCATCCATTGATCTAAACCAATGTGGGCCCTTGGATTAGATGTCCATTCAGCTAACATAATGAAAAACATAAAAAGGCAAGGGAAAAGCAAATTTCAATTCATTGTCTCCATGAGTTTTGGAAGAGCAAGAGAGCAAGTCGAGTTGCTTGAGGAGAAGTACTCGCAGCAGGAGAGAGTGAGAGCTAGCAGGAATCCCAAGAAGATGACCAGCACAGAAATCGAGAGTCTGGCACACATCCCTAGGAAGATAAAGAGGGCATGATTTTCCAGATTGCTGGCACAAAATTCAAGGGCAGGTACAGCAGGCCGTACTGCATTTATTCAATGTTCCCCCAAGTTTTTGGGACAAGGGGACACGGGAGCGAGGAAACGCACATTCGGGACGCGTGGAGACGACCCCAAATTTTAGGGAAATTTGGGGGGGCAGGGGGGTGTCCCTAAAATTATAAAAATAAAATAAAATACCAAAAAAAATATTTCATTTGATGTATATTCATGATTGTGCATTGTAAATACTAAATATATTGATTTATTTTCTAAGTGGTACTAAGTAGGGATTGTAAAAAGAGAAAATAATGGAAATATATATATATATATATATATATTCTCAGGGGCTTGGGTGGGGGGAAACGTTTCGTTAGGAGTCCCCAGGACGTCAAGACGCAGGAAACGCAGGAAACGCGACCCGACCCTGAGGGACGCGTCCCCGTGGAACACTACATTTATTGCAGCAGTGTTACAGCAGTCTGTACTGTGCACGAATTTCAAGACTGAGGGCGTAAAATTCGAGGCAGCTTGCTATTGTTCTATTGGGCATGTATTCCTAGAATGAAGACTAAGTATGACACAGAAATCGAGGAGCTGTCTGCACAATTTGAGTTAGCTTGAGAAGGGCACTGGGTAGCAAGTGGGCTACCTAGCGCCCACACCCCATCCCTCCAGGGGGGAACCGTGTTGACTCAAATTTTGTGGTTTGCATTTTTTCAAGTTTAGATTTTCTTTTTTGGCACTTAATAAAATTAAACTAGGATTAAAATTTACCTTGTTGGTCCATTCCATTGGCAGGCCACAAGTTCACTTAGGACTTAGTTTTCCACATTTTTTTAACAATTTTCAATTTTTCAGTTTTAATCAACCCTCCTTGCTTTCCCGAAGTACGGATTTCAGGATAAGGGCTTTCCCGAGTACTGGCCAAAAAAGACTCTTGAGGTTTTAATAAAAAAGAAAAACATTGTTCAAAAATTCATAAAATTAACAAGGCTTTGTCCCCGTATGCTCTGGATCACTGCAGCCTCGACTGAACATGCTGATCACACCAGAAAGGGACTTAGTGACTAGTAATTAGTCTAACTTTTCTTAATTAACCTCCTATTTACGAAAATCCGGTGTAAATCGCTTATTGATACTGTGTGGGGAAATTCCTCAAAGGAAGCAGGAACCACTGGGTAGTGACCTCAGGATACCATTAGATAACACCTCCCAGAGACTCTGATCCAGCCCACATTCCAAGTGAGGAGCCACCTTTGTCATATTCCGGACATATTTCCAATACCACACGGTATATTGGAAGTCCCCCCTCCCTAATAATCCACTCATTACCACAAAAAATAATAAAATTTACCAAGAACACTTGCAAAATATTGTCTTTTTATTTCAAGCATTTCAACTGTACTTTATTTGACTCCATTATCAGCACTGGTCTTGTTGTTGATTATTTTATGATGTTGATATTTCAATGATGATGATGTTGGATAATGAATGATATAAAGATGAATATTACATTGTTCTCATGATTAAAATTCTAACTCCTAGATTAGTTGTTTTCTCTAGATTAGAAACCTTAGATTTTTCTCTTTTAGGGTCCACCCCCCTTGGCTTCGCTAGGAGTAAGCCTAGACGGAGGAGTCGAGTTTCAAGTGACAACACTTGACTTTGGCTTGCCCCAAAGGCCACACCGAGCTGCTTGAAGATTTTTGCCGTGTTTTCCCCGGGTGTGCATCCAAGCGGCAACAAGTTCAAAATCACAGTTGCAAGAGAAGGGTTTCCTCTTGTAGTGAGCAGTCCAGATCTATGTTTGAGATCACAGTTTTTCCAGGGGAGAATTACTTCTATGTTGTCTATTTGATCCATGGTGGATATAGAGTTTTTTAATCCAGTTTGCAGAGAGGATTTGTGGCATCTTCCAGTGTGGTTTGGTCTTAGTAAGCCATAGGATGTGGTTAGAGGTCTTTCCATGGAGTTTTGGTGCAGATCCGGAGATTTTATCCATACGAATGTTATAGTGTTGTTGTAAATAAATCCTACAATAAGAAGACAAACATTTGTTGGTTTTCCCCGAAGGGACTGGTGTTTCCAGGGTAAATCCTTATGTATTTTATTTTGTTCTGCTATGCATTTATATGGTTGTTTAGATGGTGTATTTTCAGTTTTAATGCTTTGTTCTGCATTATGGTTATCTGCTAATTGTAACTGAAGTAAACATTAAAGAAGTTGTTAATCAAGGGTTTGAACATAAAATTTCACATGGTATTGAGAGCAGGGTCTTTTAGTATCCCACAATAAGAAGACTCAAGGTATTGTAGGTAAACCAAGGTTTTTGTTGCAAGTTCAAGAAGGTAGCACCAGTTTTGCAGAGTTTCGGTAGTGTTACAGTGGTGCAGCAGAGATGGCTTCTAGTGTAAGGTATGAGGACAAGTTGGAGGGGGTCTCCAACTTTGTATAGTTGAAGATAAGGATGGGTACCATCCTTAAGGAGAGCAGGTTATGGTATCTGCTGAACTCAGCAAAACCAATGGCAATACCAACAGATGCCAAGGAAAAGGAATCTCATGAGTTGAATGAGTTCAAAGCATAGAGGTTACTCCTTGATGGGGTAAAAGGCCACTTGATCTCACACCTTGGTGAGAAGGATACTGTCGAGGAGATGTGGATACATTGAGAGGCCTATTTGAGGCTAAGAATGAAAACAGGAAGATGGCCTTACGAGATAAGCTCCATAGCATTAGGATGGTCAAGGGGGAAACAGTGACCTCTTATCTCACCCGGATCAAGCAAGTGAAGGATGAATTGCATGCAATTGGGGACAATATCCCAGACCCAGAGATGGTGCGCATAGCCTTGAAGGGCTTCACCAAGGACTGGGAGGCTTTTGCCACATGTGTGGTTGGCAGAGAAAAGCTCCCGGACTAGAGCAAGTTCTAGGATGACTTCACTCAGGAGGAGATCCAGAGAGGATTTTAGAAACAGGAGGAGGTTGAAGAAGAAGAGGAAATCCTTTCTTTGGCCTCCATATCCAAGGACAAAGGAAAGAAGGCAGAGGAGTCTTCCAATGGCAGCAAAAAGAAGGATATGAGTAAGATCCGGTGCTTTGCTTGTCAAGAGCTTGGCCATTATGCTAGCCAGTGTCCTTCCAAGAAGAAAAGTAAAGAAGGGAAGAAGAAGCAGATGGCAACAGCAGCCAAAAAAAAAAAAAGGATGAGGTGGATGAGTTCACTGCCCAATTTTGTCATGTCCCAAATTTGGAATTGGGTCACAATGGCCATATTCATTAGTGTTTGTCAAATTGATGCTAAAGGTCAAATAATTGCCAAGGAGGGAAATTACTAGTTTCCTAGGTTTGGGGTGGAAGCTTTGGGATTGTGAATAATGGGGATAATAAATGATGTTGGAACATTAGGATGGCATAAATATCTACTAAAGGAGATAAATAAATATATACAAGTGAAAATCAAAGCGGCATTTCATCATGAAGACACATGGAGGAAGTGGGACCCACATATGGCTAGATTTCCCCACTACATTTGGCATCATTCTCTCACCAATTCGAATTCAAGGTGAATGGTAACATACTTGGGGGAGTCCAAAAGGTATTATTCATGGCATGAATCATCCAAGGTCGAAATATAGAGGAAGAGTAACTCCCATGGAAAAGGAAGAGGCAATTTGGAGCTAGTGAGACACTTGGGCTAGATTCCCTAGCTCTATGACAACAATGATGAAGATGCTATGACACCTATGACACTAATCAGACCTGAAGGCTGACATATGACATATATGACATGTTAGGGCTAAAAATAGACTCCAAGAGGGCGCTCAAGGGTGTTAGGGCAGCTAAGATGCTTCCACATGTGATTTGGTGGAAGTGGGAGACTAGGAATTGTTGTACAAGTGGCGTTCTTTGGAATCTCTTCCCAACTTGAGTTAACTTGAGTCTCTTGAAAGGAATTCGACCCATGGAGGACATTAGAACTTTATAAATGTCAATAACAAAGAATTAAACCAACTTTTGATCATTTGTAGAATTTGCAATTGCATTTGTGAAGAGGGAGAGCTAGTGGATGACTAGTTTCTTGCCTTAGCCAATTTCGAGGGTGAAAGATTCCCATCCAAGTTGGTAATTGGAAAGGCCATTCAGACCTTTCATTTGGACCTTTAATGGAGTCTTTATTTGCAGGTGTAAGCTACAGGGCAGCTCATGGTTTCTTCTATTGCAACTCACTCCTTCAACCATTTCCAGTTTTGATGGCATATTCTTGATCCTTGCGGGAGGGCGTTTTTGGTGAGCTGTTGTACTCTTTGGGGGAGCTTCTAATGCCCCATTCTTTTGTAATATGAAGTAAATACTCTGTTCTTCATCTCCAGAAAGTTTCAGGTCGAAATTCCAAGTAGAAATGTATAAATCTCATTTTTAATGGAAGAACAATGCCATTTCCCCACTATCCTGTTGTGAACTAATGTATTGATGATGATTTCGAATGAATGGATGATTCTCTGATGCATTTGTGATTAATGGACTGCCATGGATGTATTTTACAAGTTTCATGTACTGTACTTGAGCATTTGAAGTATTTTTACTCAGTTTAATTGCATTGGGAGAAGAAATAGTGCCATTTCCCCAAGGGTCGAATTGGTGATTTTTGCAGTTGAATGGGAGAGGGTTGGAACAGATATAATAATCAATTAATGGTGCACATGAGACCTTATTAACATCCTTAACACATTACATACCTCTGTTCATAAATTTGAGTGGGTTTGGAGGCAATTGGGAATCCATTTTCAGTACTTACCCTAGGGGGATTTGAACCCCAAATTACTAGTAAAATTGCATACTTGGTCCAGAATCTTAAGAGAGTTTGCAGAGGTCTTTTGGTGGCCATATGTCATCCCTGAACATCATATTCAAGTCCTAATATCATTCATACACCTTCCTTGAATATTTGAAGGCATTTGGAGTCAATTTGAGACCTAGAGACCAATACTAGTCAAAGGGAAATCACTAGTAAAGTTACCTACATTGACCAGAATTGAAAGAGTATTTGCAGAAGTATTTTAAAGGTCCAAAGGCATCCCTGAAACACATATTTATGTTCTAATATCATTCATATACCTTCTCAGAAGATTTGGGATCATTTGGGGCAAATTTAAGACCTAGAGATCAAAACTAATCAAAGGTCAAACTAGGGAAAAAAAGTGGAAAGTTGCCATTTTAATAAAATTCCTAACAAGGGACATTACAAATTTGTTGATGAGTTTTCACTCATTACTCTATTTGGGTGTATGGCCATCTATGGCTAGTAAATAAACGATGGAGCTTCATGCCACATAACTGGAGAGGGTTCAGTGCTTCAGGATGCTTCATAGGTAGATTCTACATGATATGTGAGATGTGGGGCTCGCATTAGATTAACAATGAAGTGGGTGGGAGCGACTACCTTCCAGCTAGAGTCAAATTATACTTTGGAGGCAGCTAGAGTATTGCATGTTTCAGAGAGAGTTAGTGTGCTCTCAGTTTTAGCCCTAGAGGATTAGGGCTATGTAGTGTTGTTTTGGGATGGAGCAATGTCCATTCGCTCTGAGAGAGCAAGTGTCTAGGATGCAGTGATGACTGGCATCAGGGAGGGCACATTATATAGGTTGTTGGGACAGCCAGTAGTGAGAGGGAGTTTAAAGCTAAGCTCCAAAAAAAAAATGAAACATGGATCAGTGTCAATGAAAGAGAAGAAGGTTGTTCTCAGCAGGCTTACCTGGTTCGAGATGTCATTGATGGATGAGTAGCACCAGGATCTAGAGAAGAATTCAGCAGTGCAGTTACAGCAAAGTGTTCCAATACAGAGGGAGCAGAGTGTTCCAACTCAAAGGGAGCAATTGCAATAGCAAAGGATGTGGATCATGAAGGAGGTGCCTCTCGTAGAAGTACCTCCCTCGCTAAGAGGGAGTGTTAGTTTTTGTAGCTCGACAAGTACTTCTATGTTGGGGGTGTCTAGCAACATAGGAGGAGCTGAGGTGATTCCTAGACATATATTGTAAAGGTGGATTTATAACACCTCGTATAAATGGTATTAGAGGGTTTGTTACCAACTATTTTTGTACCATAGTTAGACTTCTTGTGAGCCGCCAGTGTTATGAGCATGTCAAGTGTTCATCATTAGTGTTCAGAAGTTCAAAAGACTTTTTCAGGGCCAATTTTGGCCCCTTTATAATAATTGCATGTCCAGACCCCCATGGGGGAATTGTAATAAGTTGGTCTAAGCATGGTCGGTTTGTAAAAGGCTTGGCCCACCTTAGGTTTGGCTATCAGGGGAATACTCTTGAGTGTTTTTTCCTTAGGAATTATGCATTGCACTTCAGTGGCGTATAATTCCTGAGTTTTTCACTCACACCTACAAAGCTGGAGTATTTACCATGGTGGTCAAACCTAAGGAGGTTATTAAAGTCTATGTGTCTATGTATTTTTTACATGCTAGCCATCAATATTAAGTCATATGGACATGCACTAGGTCCCCTAGGATTTTCTTTCAGTTCGGACAAAAATATTTTTTACCGTTTAACGGGGTTTTTTAATGATTTAATTAAAAAAAATCAAAAAAGTGATGAAAGTGTGGTTAGGAGGTTAAATTTGCCCCATGGGGATGCTCGTTTTCTAAGTTTCTAACCCAAAGCACCCACAAAACCCCTAAACCCACTTTTCCTAAGTTTTGAGTGAAAAGTATTCAATTTAATAAAAATTCTCTCGAAAATAATTACGGAGAATTATTTAATTAAAATGATAAAGTTTGGAGAAAAATGATTTTCTCTAAAAAAGAGGAAAAAAGAGTCAAATAAAGGCCCAATCCAGTTGGCAATCACTATCGAAGGAGATTCCAATCAACTCAGATCAACTCCAGAGCATTGCGAGTGGTTTTCTCTTGGGATTTGCGCCCTCCCCTTAAGCTTGGGCGACTTTCCTATTTGGAGACTCGTGATTGGGTTGGAGCTAATTTCAAGGTGAAGGAGAGGCGCCCCTCTTGTGAGGTGGCAACCACCTCACTCCATCACACCTTCCAAGACTTAGTTAGATCCTAAATCAATGGGAGTGGACTTCCTCTTCATGGATGCGTCCCCCTCCAAGCCCTGGAGGCTTCTAGAACTCGCCCTCTATTATATCCTTTGTTATTTAAACAGGTGTTTGCTCCATTGATAGGGATGGATGCAAGGAACCTTTGCGAGATTTGTACTGTAAATGTTTGTTGCCTTTGTGCAACCATCTGAATAAAGTTGAAGGCTTTGGAGGCCCATGAGGTGTGATCCATTGATGAATGTGCTTGGTATATGAGGTGATATAATTTCAATTCTTTCCTGCTTTGCTGATCTAAATGATATAATTAGTCTATGCTTTAGAGGGCTCTTTGAAGCACATAAGAGTAGATATTTGTAGTCTCAAGTTATCTGCTTACTTCTTTACTTTTAGAGATTTGGAAGAGCATTGCCATATTCAGTTATATTTCATGTTTTTTTTTATTTCAATTAGTAGAAAGTACTAGATCTAATATCTGTGTTGCAAGTGTGATAGGATTTGTTTGCAGATCACCTTCCCAAGTAAAAGGTTGAGCTAAGTTGCATCTCCTTTTCTTGGAGCCAAATCCAAGTGTTTTTCTCATTTACCAAGTGAAATCCAAGACTCTTTCAAAGAGATTCAAGATCGGGGAGCCACTTCTTCTTCCATCCTTGAAACTTGAAATTCTCTCTCTCTTTACCTTGTTCTTACTTTATTTTGCTTAACAAAGTTAGATCTACATAGTTTCATTTATTGAATCTGATTTGTCATGTAAAATTTCTAGATCTAAAAAGTGTTTTAAAGCCTTATTTCAAGCTTAGATCTAGTTGTAAATTGTCAATATTTGAAGTACTAAAACTTTCCTATCATTTGCAAATATTGTCTTGTAAATTTTATGTGATTTAGATAACCATCCTAACAAATTTTCTGTTCGCTGATATTTTTCTTTTTGTCATAGGAAAGTGAAGAAACGAACCCCTTTTGGGAGCTTGAACCGCAAAAATCTATCTTCTTCAAGATCCTATTTTTTCTTTTGCTTGTTTCAAGCTAATAAGTCTCTTGAATCTCGCTTTTAGCGGATCAAGAGCGCTCTCTATCAGAGAGTTAATTCAATTGTAATAATTATTAATATAAAGCAAGTGGGATTACGGCTCCCACGCCCCTCTTCCCCCATTTGGGAGAAGCCTGTATCTGCCTCTGCTTTTGCTTATTATTTTGCATAGTTAGATAAAAATAGCATGCTAGATTAGTTTCATTTCAGTTTGAAAGTTTTAATTGCTAAAAGTTTTATTTTCACAAGCGTAACTAGTTTCAAATTTTAATCTTTCATGTCTTTACATATGTTTATTTTTTGTTAAAAAAACATCAAAATCTCTTGAATCTCGCCATTTGCGGATCAAGAGTGCTCTCTGTTAGAGAGTCTTTTTTCCTTTCATATACTAATCCCCTTGCTCTCCCAAGTACGATCTAGCACCTGAAAGAGATTCTTGGGTAGCAGTTAGATTTTTAAGTTTTTTCAATTTATTTACGTCATATGTTTTTTGCATTTATCTTTTGTTGAGTCTTAAGACTCCTTAAAATCTCTTGAATTTCGCTTTTAGCGGATCAAGAGTGCTCTTTGTCAGAGAGTCAATAAAATTTGAATGAATATTTGAAAACATGTATGCTATATCCATTGCAGGCTAGTCTGAGCTCTGGGATATCAAAAGCGGTTGCTTTCACTTTCTTAAACTTTCACATTTAATTAATCCACTCACTAATAAAATCAAGTCCCCCAAACCAACGAAAATCCGGCGTTGCCTCGATAGTGGTCGAAAGTGGAGAAATTTCGACTAAGGAAGCGGGGGGAACAACTGGGAGGTGATCTCAGAGCACAGTTAGACTACACCCTTGTTGGTGTAGTGTTGAACACTGCTCTCAAGACTCCATTCCATCCCACACGTCCTTGTACGAAGCCGCATAGATCACATTCCGGACATATTCCCTGTACCGCAAGGTATATCGGGAATCCCTTCATCCCACAATAAATCAACCTCATCTCCTAAAATACATAATAAAATAAACCACGAACACTCGCACAACAGTCATCTCAGCACTTTAAAAACGGACAGTGACTCCATTAGCACTGGTCTTTTAGCAACAGCAATATTTTACAAATCTTTGATTTATATCTTACGAATATCTTTTCTTTTTATCTATCTTACAATTGTTGTTCATCTTATGATATTATGTTTTTGATGTATTTTGATTAAACTGGCGAACGAAACTTGGTTTAATTTTGTATCAAATTCAAAAAACTCCTAAAACAACATCCATTCCAATCACACAAACTTAACTAAAAGCCTTAGAAAACCTTTTCTTTTAGTAGGGTCTACCCCCCTTGGCTTCATTAGAAGTTTTCCTAAACGGAGGAGTCGGGATCAGGTGACAGCACCTGACTCTTTGCTTGCCCCCAAGGCCACACCGAGCAGCTTCGAAAGATTTATGTTGCGCTCCCCCCAGGTGTGCATCTCGGCGGCAACAGGGTCCATGGTATTAAGTGTCCCATCGTATTAGGTCCATGGTCTTATGTGTCCCAGGGTATTAGGTCCATGGTCTTATGTGTCCCATGGTATTGGAGGTCCCATGGTATTGGGTTCATGGTATTTGCATGAGTGTGAGATTATAAAAGGAGCCTTAGAGTATGAGTTCAAAATCACAGTTGCAAGAGAAGGGTTTCCTCTTGTAGTGAGCAATCTAGATCTAAGTTTGAGATCACAGTTTTTTCCAGGGGATAGTTACTTCTTTGTTGTCTATTGGATCTAAGGTCGATCTGGAGTTTGTCTATCCAGTTTGCAAAGAGGATTTGGGGCATCTTCCAGTGTGGTTTGGTCTCAGAAAGCTATAGGTTGTGGCTAGAGCTCTTTCCAAGGAGTTTTGGTCCATATCCGGAGGGTTTATCAAGAAGATTGATGTAGTGCTGTTGTAAACAAATCCTGCAATAAGAAGAAGACAAACATTTGTTGGTTTTCCCCAAAGGAATGGGGTTTCCCGGGCAAATCCTTGTGTATCTTGTGTGGTTGCTATTTTGTTCCGTTGTGCATTTATATGGTTGTTTAGACAGTGTATTTTCAGTTTTAATGTTCAGTTTTGCAATAATCCCTTGTGCCTCAGGCAACGTTGTATTGCGACTATCTTGTGACGGTTCAAGAAACTCACTTGTAGACCCCTAGGGTGGACTGCTTATCAAGCAAAGAGAGTTTCCGTGGACCAATGATCTTCCTAGACTGTTGACATGAAAGTCCCAATTTATGGCACAAGAAGCAAGAGGTCAAGCAAATTTGTTGTGGTGGAAGAAATGGGGCAAGAGTATAAGAATAGAGAATAACACCTAAAGTTGAGAGTATAAGAATATCAATCACCATTGAGGCAAGGCTAGTACAAGCTTCTCATCAATAATCCTAATGCCAACTTTGTGGCCCGTGATGAACCATTTTTATAAAAACAATCTTTTCTTCTATAGATGAGAATAACAAATGAAATCATACAGAATTATTCTATTTGAAAATAAACATTATAGAGATGAAAGAGTACCTCAATAAGATCTATAGAATTGTATATTTGTGATAGAAGAAATAGAATCAAATATTGTTTGCATTAGAGTGTATATCTTTCCATGGGACCCTAAAATCATGGGCCATATGACCTACTTCCAATGTCATATGCAGAACTTATGGTCATTCAAACTTACAAGTTTAAATCCCTCAGCTTCCAGATCTCCTGAAATGAAGGAAGTGCACAACAATTGTGAAATCAAGAAAGAAAGAAAGTGAAATTATAGGAATGTCCACTAATGACCAAAAATTGGTCAATAGAACTCAAGTGCACATCAAGTATTACTAGCCAAATGAGGAGTGCTTAGGACATCTCCTCCCTACAAAACAAAAATAATAGATACAAACTACATATGAAAATGAAGGTGGCCACCTAGGATATAAATACTAGTCCATATAACCCCCATGGTAATGTCAGTCCAGTAGTTTGTTGCAAGCAGCCCAGTATGTACGCAGGACGGTCTATCTTCTTGCTGCAGGTCAGCCCTCTTAGGATGTGTATTTGTCTTCATTAATGTTTTATCGATGCATCTTTATTTTTATAGAATAAATACACTTTTCCTTATATTAAGGCTCTGTTTTTTTGTCTTGGTCTTCTTGTTAAAAGTTCTTGCCATACCAATATTAGACATGCAAGAACTTCATATCTTCCAGGTCTACCTGAAATACTAAAGGACCAAGTGTAATCACCTTAGGGCCCTTTCAAAAGAAAACAAAGTTCAACTAAATCTGTCTTCAGACCAATGTAAATAACATTCGGTGATATTACAAGGAAGTCAAAATGCATTGTTTTAAATGGAGTTCAATGAGCATGATTCAGCTCTACATCTATGCACCTAATTATTTTATGTCTTGCAATAATTGTTGTGCCTAATAAAGAAAATATTATATGAAAGGCTCTAATTGCAACCAGCATTGCATGCAAACTCCAAAGAGAAGGAATGACCTTCACTTCACTAAAATCAAGGGATAACCTTGGTACTCCAGGGTTCAGGGGGGTTTGGGGAAAGGTATAACCTTTCTTCCTTTCATTATATCAGGGAAAGAATAACCTTGGTCAATCCAGTCTATTATTTCTTAAATGTGCAAAAAGGCTCAAGAGGTCAAAGCTCGCACTTGCCTACTCACAATTTAAATTTTAAAGTACTTAATGACCAACATAGCCTGGATCATTAGCAAGCCATTGGTTCCTCTAATATTTATGTTCACTGACTTAATGAGCAGAGAAGAGAACCGTGACTATACACAAATGCCCCTAAAGCATATTCCTCTTTATTTTAAAAAATGCTAACCATGTGATGAGTAAAGGATTCACACTTACAAGAATAAAAAAATCTCTTGTTTCCTGGTTTTCATCATCAATACCTTTGTCATAACTATCTCCCCTGTTTGCACTGCAGGAAATACACAAACATGAAATCACATGAAGAAAAACCTCTAAAAGTACTAATTCTAGAAACATAAGTAATACTATATTCTTGCATCCTAATCTGAATGATAGTACCTTCGACCTACAACAAAACGGATGATGATTCCTTTGTCTTCTTCCAGCTTTCTCAATTTTGTGCCTGCATGAAATATCTGCCGTTAAGATGAAAGAAAAAGTATTCCATAGCAAGCAACCTAATACCAATGCTAATTTTCACTCATTTACAACCACCTAAATCACAGGAGTATATACAAGCATTTCAACAGACAGAGATTACATCCCTTCCGCCACCAACTACATCTTGGTATATATCCTAATTTTCACTTTTGAGACAAATTGACACCAATTTTCCATAGATATAGAGGTATCCAAGCTATGCAAGCAAATGATATTGTTATGTCAGCAAATTATCAGCTTTATAAGGTGGAAGTACACACATTGTGTGACAAGTCACCCTTTCCTAGATGCAAAAAGTTTGACAGAAATAAATGACATCATGAAACTTACAAAGTTACAAGTAAAATCATCCAGGCATTAAGGTCCTTGTTCTACCCATAGACATTGGGTTTTGTTACATACACACAAGCCTGTCAATGTGCCAAAGGTTTTGATAGGCATGGTAAATCCCAGTGCCAAACCATTCATCTGATACAATCATACAACCTTGAACTGAGAGCCCTAAAGTAAAAGATGCTATGGTCTATGAGTTGATCAAAGTCATAATATGCATAGAAATGTGACTGGTATGTTATGTTAGGTCCAAAACATGAAATATATGAAGTTAAAGCAAATGTGATAAACATAGAAAGAAATGCAGTCAATAGGAAACTACAAAAAGAAATTCAAAACAATTTAATAGAACATCTAATATATGTAATGAGAACAAGTCAGTAATCAAATCACAAGTCTTCCACATTTCACAATCTAAAACGTTACAACATCAGTTGCTGTGATGGGCTTAAATAGGATCAAGTGCCTTGAGTTAAGATCTATTATTATTGTGACGATGTATATAATCCACGTCGAATAGTTCATCATTTGATTCTTTCCAAGTCCCCAGACATAGGGATCAAGAAAAGCAATGTTCTTACAATCCCCTTGGTTGTGCTAAAGTAACTAAAACACCAAGGGCATTTGCTACATGCCGTAGAAGTGAAGCAGTGAAAGATCTAATCTGTAGAATGGAGAATAATTAGGAGATCAACTATACAAAAACAATCACAGAAACAAATCAGATGAGGTCCTGGAACAAAAATCAGTATCACTGCACCCTAAAAATTGGGCAAATAATAAATAATTGTAAAGATTAATATTGTTTGTAGTTTGGTAAATGCTTATAACTTGACCAAGATCAAATATCACAAAACGCATTTTTATGATGAGGAACAAATATGAACACAAGGAAACTCAAATAGCATTGTTTTTTGTTATGGAGTAGATTAAAACGGTATTGGCAATAGCTCCATTGCAAAATAATAAATCAGCATTGTATCAAAGTAAATCCCAATAGTCATAAAGTAGGTAGCTAATTTACAGTAAGAAACATATGGTATAAGTTTTGGCCCTTCTCCAAAAGGATGTACAGAAGAGAAATTTCTTTTAAGTTTTTACCAACTCTATGAAATAATAACCAAGATGCATTTGTACTGAAGGCAAGTAAAATACATCGTGTGTAATTTTGAGGCTCTGTAGTGGGATGAAAAAAAAATTATGCAATGAGACTTTTCAGAACAGCACTCTGGATCACATTGAAGCTCATCAATAAATATACTTTCTCAGAAGCTCTGCTTCTAACATCTGCCACCATAAATGGTAGACTTAAAAACATAGGAATTAAGACATCAAATATGCACATAAATGGCCCTTGGCATTAGAATCTCTATGCTGCAGGAAACACCCCCCCTCATCCCCATGACGTTTTGCGCCAAAAAACATGGAAACGCGTGCCGTACAGCACGGAAACATGTTTCGATACAGGTGGGCACATTTCTCGAGACAGAAACACATTTCGTCCATACAGAAATGCATTTCCAGTATGGATCGCATCCGTGCGGCTGCGTTTTCCCCAAAAAAACTCCCATATGCTTTAAAAAATCTTTTTCTTTTATTTTTTTAAGTCTATTTTTAATTAAAATGGGATGTCTAGAAGAGTCAAAAGCAGCCAAAAAACAGAGCAAAAACAACCCCCGCCAGAAG
The DNA here is from genome assembly GCA_027924585.1 of Larix kaempferi. NCBI lineage: Eukaryota > Viridiplantae > Streptophyta > Pinopsida > Pinales > Pinaceae > Larix > Larix kaempferi. The sequence goes on along the minus strand of BSBM01000776.1, from coordinate 1,346,319 downwards.
GGAGCTAGTCATGCAGAGAATATAACACATGCCCAACACTATTTTTGTTCTATTTTTTATGAGGATGACGAGGATGAGACTGATGACTATTAGTCTTTAGTTTTACTTTTACTCTTTAGTATTTAGTATTTTACTATTTACTAGCTTGAGCTCATGTTTTAATTCTATGTTGAGATTGTAACCTCATACATAAAGGCTGATTTTGGATATATATGTATTAGCGTGATTTATAAGGTTGTTTTTGACATTTTGGATATTACTAGCATTATTTAATCATTTATGAATAAAATGTGATGTCTATGATTTTAGATCAATGATTCAGATTTATGTTTCACATTCTTCTGTCATATATATATATATATATATCGCATTTCCCCGTTTTCAAAATTTTGGGGGTTCACATTTCCAACACATCCCCGTTTCAGAAACCCATCCACATTTCCCCGTTACGTGCAATTTAGTAGAATCTTGAGCAGCACATTACAAACTAGGCAACAGTTGATGCACATGGCTAGGGCAAATAACATAGCATCCTTTAAAAGGCAAAAGCGTGTATAGATCCATAATTATGGGCATTTTTACTAAAGATACCAACCCACGTTACACCATGCTAACACCATGTAAGGATTTCAACCATAGATTCCATGCTAAGCCACTACCCACATTATACATGCGAACTTTGTTTACAGATTTACCACTTAAACCATAACTTCTAAACTAAGCGACTTATCCATATTATGCTATGCTTATGCTGTCTAAAGATTTCAACCATAACTTCCACGTGAACTTAATGGCAACTGCACTCACTCACATTATATGTCACAAATTATATGCTGGGGTGTGTATGAGACACTTATTGGTTGCAAGATAAACCTTGTGTCAACTTATGAGGTTGATCCATTAGGCTGTGAGCATCCACAAGTAAACATTACTGAAGGAGCTGGGACTTATATTATAGAGACCCTCAAACCAGTACAGTAAGCAGATTTTTCCATCAGAAATTAGTACATGTTCTAGTGGTATTCCTTCATACAAATCAAGCTGCAGAAAACACAACAATTTCAACAAAGAAACCTTTCAAACAAGCTTTTTAGAATCAACTTTCCACTACAAAAGGAAACAACAACTGTCAGCAGCCACCAAAAGAAACCTCACCAGAAGTTGAAGACAATAAAAGGAAGCCCACTCAATAATAGAGAATCAGCTACAGAAATCTAAAGGCACGCAAACAACAGTTAGAGGAGGTAAGCTCCAAGAATACCTACAAGAGGCTAGCTCCAAAGAAATCCTTTATTTTCAAGAATGTGAAAAGTACATTAAATCCCACATGGACATTCCAAGAAAATGTATAAAATAGCACAATGGCCAGGCATCCATTAACCAATCCTAAATCCGTCATTAGGTCAATTCTAAACTCCTTGGTTTTCAAGTTCAGACCTAGTAATTTCAGTCCTCCTGACTTGTAAATCTTAATGATTATAATCTATTAGTATCTAATAGATTTGGATAGATAAGCATCATTATATGCTTTGCATGCATTACTTTTTATGTATGTATCTCAAGCTAACCTACATCCCTCCAAAATTTAGTTCTACTTGACATTTAGAAATACATTTCAACTTAAAAAACTGAAGACACCGATTATTCCTACAGAGACGTGATAATTGCCTTCCCTTAAAAGTTCTTTGCCCTCAGAAATTTGTCTGCAATGGATAGATATCTTGAAACGAAACGTCGCCCTTCTCCCTCTCTAAGCCTTCTCTTCAACTGTGGTGAAGTCATTAACTGAGGATTTCATGGCATAATCACCTGCATATTGACTCCCTTGCCATCCAGCATATATCTTCTATAAAACACTTATACTTTCATTGCAAATTTCTGTAGATCCCTTACAAATTTTCTGAGACCAATATTATGTCATCATGTTCTTTTATCTTGTATAGAATTGTCAACGTTAGACCTGCTTGTCTTCTGGGTCTTTCTTAATGGCATTGTAATTAGAGTATAAACAAAATTGATATGATATCCTAAGTTGTTCAGGTTGAGATCACTAGAAGTTGGTTTGCAACTGCCACCAACTCTTGTGAACTCTTGTAGGCCATATAGAAGCCCCTTTTAAAACACTGAGGTGTCATCACATTGTTGGTACAGCATGAGATAATTGAACATGTGGAGACTTTATTATCACATGTTGGCATGAAATGGCATGCTTTAGTAATAAACATGTGAATATAATTGCACATGTTGTGCTTGTATCTAATATCTATCGATAAATCATGCTGCTGTATTTGGTCACCAAAATATCCCCCCATGCTCCATGGTTGAATTGTTGCATAATATGCCACTGCACTTTGTTTCAATGTCCTTCCAATTTTGCTACTTGGGAAATTAATAATGTATATTTGGCATCACTGTTGAATTCAGGAGCAATCAAATTTTGGCCAGCAAGAGTAACCAGAACTAAGTCAGATTTTAAATATGGTGCATGGCCCTTGACAAGATTGCAACAGAACATGCAAAACATTGAGTTATACAACGACCTTGACCAAGGTTCACTGCACATGATAATGCAGTGATTCAAAAATACTTAAGTTATTTGTTAGCACACAACTTATGTAGGTATAGATAAACAATATGTAAATATGATTTTTAGCTGTAATCAGCCGAGTTATGACAATATAAAAAACAAACAACCACAAAGCAAAAGGCGACCATTTCAACATCTGGATCTTTCATTATCATGGATTATTCATTATTGTCTCGGACTCTCAGTTACTGTATAGATTTTGTACATGCACTGTTGTGGATATAAGTTTCTTCCAAAATTCAAACCATTACACAAATTTTACATTTTATGACCTAAAGCATCACCTGAAGCAAGGACAAGTTGGTTCATATCGTTCCATTTTCAGGTCAGTGAGAAACACCTTTTAAGTTTTCACTGGGGAATCAACAAGTTTCTACTGTAAATTTGTCAGAGTGAGGTGAAGCAAACTAATTTTAGTTTATTGCAATGGAGGTTAAGATAACAGTGCAGCTGGTGAGCACAAAGGGGTGTGATCTGAAAGGAGGCTAGGGTTTGAAGTGATGGAGGCCGACCCTGTGTAGCCCACTGCAGGCGGCAGTGATGCCGTCACTCTGTCACTGTCAGACAGGCTGCACGTTATACGAGATGATGATTCGGTTGATTAAGGGCCTCTCCACTATTCTGAGGTAATTTTTTTTACTGTTTTAATCTTTTTTACTCCCTAATTTCTTCCCAGGAGGTTTTACTGTTTGCTAGTGTGGAACCACTCGACGAGGTAGACTATGGGAGCCACAGCTTACGGCATTGTGATATCTGGAGATCACCACCTGGCCTTTTCAGGGAGGTATCCGGTGTCGGGAACTATGGTGATTGTGGGGAAGGGAGCTATAGGCCGTCGGATACGTTTCCCATCTTAGGGTTTGTCCCTGTTCTGGACAGCTTCTCCTCGCCTGTGTTGGAAAGTTTTGTGCTTTCACCGCAGTTGAATGGTTTAGAAGATTTGTTAGTTACGGGGGAGAGGAGGGAAAACATTTGGGGTGTTAAAGGTTTCAACTCATCCCCTTCTTCGTCTGATGCTTTGTGCTCGGAGATTGGAAGTCTTCCGGAGTTTCTTAATTCATCGGGTGGAACTTTCTTTGAATCATCTGTACCCAGTCTCAACGCTGAATCTTTGGTGAGGAATGACAAGGAGGCTGGGCACTCATTTTTCTCCCCTTCTGGGGGATTTTTTGCAGCTAACCTAGGCACTGCTGAACAGAGGGGTTTTTCTAGCCCGTCTATGGACTCTGTGTTGAAGGATTTTGTTCGGGAGGAGGATTCTGCGTTTTCGGGGGCACCTAATACTCGAGCCAAAGGAAGAAGGAAATGGATCAAAAACACAGGTAAGGCACCAAATTACTCATTAGGTGAAGATATTGGCTTTCAACAGATTGTTGGAATGGTAAACTCTGTGTTGGTCGGTAGGGTTTATGGAAGGTCGGTGGGCCTTAAAACGATTATTCAGTGGGCTTCTGGGGCTTGGTTAGGGCATTGTGGATATGTCCCACAAGTGATGGCTCTCTCGGGGGGATGGTTCGCCTTCCATTTCTCTTCGGACGTCCATGCGCAGTGGGCCTTAGGACTGAACTGGTCTATTACTAAAGTGCCTCTTCTTCTTAAACCATGGAACCCATTATTTGATGCAAGTCGTGAAAGAATGGACACCATCCCGCTCTGGGTTCGTCTACCAGGACTTCCATTACACTATTGGGCTGAGGAGCATTTCAGGAGAATTGGGAATTTGTTGGGGACCTATTTGGAAGCAGATTTTTCATTTGAGGCAACATCGATTCAAAAGGTAGCAAGAATTTTGGTGAACATAAATGTTAGGGATGGGTTGTCTGATGGTATGGACCTGAGATGGGGTTCGTATATTTTCCCCCAAACCCTAGATTATGAAAACGTGCCGTTTCGTTGCAGACGCTGTCATGAGTATAGTCATCTGGCTATAGATTGCTCCTTGTCGGTTCGTATGAAATTTGGAAATACTCTGAAGCGCAGGATTGTGGAGAAGGTAGATTGTGTGGATCTGGAAGGTGACATAGTGGGTCAATCTGTTTCGGAACATGAACATTTGGGGTCTCCTACTGGTATTGTGGGGGATGAAGGTATTTTGGGGGAGGATGGGATTGTGTCGGTCTCAGCTTCTATTGAGGAATCAGAAGAGATTGAAGTTTGAACATTCCTCTCCCGTGGTCAGAGCTCGGGAGGGTCTTTAGCAAGCTCTTCTTCGATCACTGGATTTGGCAGCTGGTACATCTTCTGCTCCCTGCTCTACTCCTTCCTTCAATTTCTTTTTTAAGAACTTATCTTTTCCGGGTATTGATTGGGTGGAAGGTTTTAAAAACTTACACATTTCCTCTCATTTTTTGTCATCACTCTCTGTTCCTCCGTGTCCTCCTGTTTCGTTTCCTTCTGTCAAACCCCTCTTGCTGGAATGCTCCCCTGTGATTGAATCTGAAGATTCCCCGGTGCTCCAGCCTATTGGTCTGCAGCCTTCCTCTCCCTCGGACTCCTCTGAGTCTGGTTACTTCCTTCGTTCAATGAACAAACCTTCTGCCGGTGGGATTGGGAAAGAAAAGCCAAGATTGGCTAAGGTTAGAGGCCGGAAGTCATACATTTCTCATGCTAAGACTCGAGCTTGCTCGGATCTTAGGAATGGTAAACAACATTCAATTGAAAGGGCACTTAGAGCGGTGAATGGCCATAAGGAAGGGTTTTGATGAAGGTCATGTCTTTTAATTGTAGGGGTCTCGCTGGTCCCTGAAAAAGACCAGCTCTACGTCGGGTGTTGGCTCTGGAACATCCGGATGTTTTCTTATTATAGGAAACTATGTGTGGGGGAGATGAGGCTCTGGGAAGGTTAAAATCCTGGTTCCCGGGTTGGTGTTTTGAGGCCTCTGATGCAAGGGGTCGTTATGGGGGCCTGGCAATTGGTTGGAAGGAATCGAAGGTCTTTGTTTCTTCCCTGTGGGGGATGGAGTCGGTATTGGGGATGTCATGTCGTTCTCTGGAATTTGACAGAGAATTTACAATTGCTAACATTTATGGGCCATACTGTGATAGGGAACCTTTTTGGAATGCTTTGTTGTCTAGGGAAGTGATTAAGGGTGATTCGGTGATCCTGGGGGGGGATCTCAACTTCACTCTGGGACAGGCCGAGGTTTGGGGGCCACATGCTCATGTGGATCCCCTCACTAATTTTTTTATCAGGAAATTTATTGTAGGTAATTGGGTCGATGTTGATCCTGTGTGTTTAAAACCATCCTGGAAGAATAAGAGGGTGGGTATGATAGGGTGGCGAAGAGATTGGATCGTTTCTTGTTATCTGAGCAATTGGTGGAGTCTTTTTTCTATATCAGGCAATGGATTGGTTCTGGAGGTTGTTCTGATCATGAACCTATTTTCTTGGAGATGAAGGCTGGTCCTGACAAGCCACCTACTCCTTTAAAATTTAATAAGATTTGGCTTAAGGATCCCACTTTTGTTGAGCTTTTCCATCAGTTTTGGATCCCATATCAACCGGGGATATATAATTCTGCAGCTTTTCACTTTGCTGAGAATATCAAAACTCTCAAGGGACCAAACAATGGGCTGTTGACAAGAGAAGAAGGGATGAGCGGGATCTAAAGCTTATTGGAGAGGAAATAACTTCCATTTCCTCAAGCTCTGGAGGTGGATATCTTTCACAGTCTTTGAAGGATTATCTTGTTCAATTGGAGGATCGACGGAACAGGATTCTTTTGCAGAATGAAGAGACATGGAGACTGAAGAGCAGGGCCATATGGTTGGAAAGTGGGGACGAAAATTCGAAATTCTTCCATGCCTATGCAAAAGGCAGGAGATCAGCTAACACTATCTGGAGTCTAGAAGATTCAAAGGGCAATTCTCATGCAACTTTTGAGGGGTTGGCTGGAGTGGGGGTTCATCATTTTCATAATCTCTTTAAAGCTAGTGACAGAGTGAATATTGAGGAGATCATCAGGGTAACACAAATGTTTCCTCGCTTTGTTGAGGAGGAAGACAACAGGATGCTGATGGACATCATTACGGTTGATGAATTAAAAGAGGTTTTGAATAGCTTTCAAAAGGACAAAAGCCCTGGGCCGAATGGCTGGACCATTGAATTTTTTATTGCGCTATTTGACATTATTGGAGAGGATCTTTTGTATCTGGTTGAAGATACAAGGAAGGAAGGTAGGATCCCAGCCAGCATCAACACTACTTTCATTGCTCTTATTCCTAAAGTGGATACTCCTTCTACTCTTAACGATTTCAGGCCTATCTCGCTGTGCAATTGTGTGTATAAGATTGTTACAAAAATCATTGCTCGCAGACTCAAATCTATTTTATCAGGCCACATCTCAAAGGAACAATTTGGGTTCCTTGAAGGTCGTCAGATCCATGAAGCTATTGGGATTGCGCAGGAGGGATTGCATAGCATCAAAACCAGAAAGATGAAAGGAGCTGTACTTAAAATTGATCTCTCAAAAGCTTATGACAAGGTCAGTTGGTTATACATACAACTAATGCTTACTCATTTGGGTTTTGAGATAGGTTTTATCCGTTGGATTATGAGTTGCATCTCTACTGTGTCTTTCTCTGTTTTAATGAATGGAGCTGCGACTCCCTTTTTCCACTCTGGTCGTGGCCTTCGTCAAGGGTGTCCTTTATCCCCTCTATTATTTTTGTTGGTAGCTGAAAGTCTAAGCTGGGCTATTAAGGAAGCAAGACGGTCGAATCTTTTTGAAGGTATTTTGGTTGCCCCAGGTGTTACTCTCACTCATCTTTTATTTGTGGACAATATCCTTATTTTTTGCTCTGGATCTAGACGGGATGCTCTTCAACTGAAGGAAATACTGGATCTTTTCTCAATATCCACAGGGATGGAAATAAATGCTGGAAAATCCTCTTTAACTGTTTCTTTATTAACGGAGGAGGAACTTCATACTTACTATGATCTCTTCCCTTTCACCATTCTTAACCTTTTGGAAGGTTTAAAGTATTTGGGGTTCAACCTGAAGCCAAATGATTATCAGAATCAAGATTGGGTGTGGCTATTGGAAAAATTGGAAAAACGGTTACAAGTGGCTTTCTAGAGCTGGGAGATTAGTTTTAGTTAAGTCTGTGTTGGAAGCTATTCCTGTCTACTGGATGTCATTGGCCTGGATTCCTAGGGGCATCTTGGATCAAGCTAGAAAGATATGTTTCAAATTCCTTTGGAATGGAAAGGAGAATGCTCATGTTACTCCATGGGTCAAGTGGGATCGTATTGCAGCTCCAAAAGCATTGGGTGGATGGGGTCTTAAGAACATCTTTCATTTTTCTAAAGCATTGGCTGCTAAGTGTGGCTGGCGTTTAATTAAATCTGGGGGGTTTTGGGCAAGGGTTATGATCCAAAAGTATGTTGAGCCTGATTCTATTGAATCATGGATCCGTTCGCCACAAAAAACTCACAAAGGTGGATCTTGCATTTGGAAGGCTGTGGTATCCTCCTTTCATGTCATTGAACAGAATCTGGTATGGGATGTTGGCAATGGTCAGAGGGTGAGGATTGGGAGTGATCCTTGGGTGGGATGTGATGTTCAACATTTGTTGTCTGTGGGGTTGATCGAGGCGTTGGGACAAAGGGGTTATCATTTTCTCAATCAATTGGCAGACCTGGGGACTGTGTGGATGGGAAGTCCTGTTTGGAGGTCGGTCGATTCCTTTGGACTGGGGGGTGATCTGGAGGTTGAACTAAGACATTTTCTGCGGGCTCTGTGTAGGGACCATGTTTTTTTGAGTGAACAAGAAGACGATCTTGTCTGGGATGGGGACCCCTCGGGTAATTATACTCCCAAAGGAGGGTATCAATGGATTAGTGAGAATCACATGGTCAGGGATCAAATTTGGTGGTGGAAGAAACTATGGAAACTACAGTGCCCTCACAAGGCGCGTTTATTCATGTGGTGTGTTTTGGTCAATAGGGTTCCGACGTGGGATTTTCTGCAGCGTAGAAGTCTGCACGGTCCGGGCAGATGCTACCTTTGTAACAGGGAAGAGGAGAATGTATTGCACCTGTTCCTTCATTGTCGGTTTATTACAGAAGTCTGGGGAATTGTTTCCAGAATCTTTAAAGTTACATTCCAATGGATGGGGACTTCATTGGAGGATGCATGGAGACGGTGGTACCAAAATCCTATCTATTCTACTTTTAGAGCTTTGCCAGTTATTGTAATCTGGGGAGTTTGGCTTTCTTGGAATAAATGTTTGTTCTCGGATATTGTTGGTCTTCCTACACTTTCGGCGGTAAATAGCTGTGGGCTATTCTTGGCATTCAAACGAAACAAACCTCTCTCAATGACCAGATTTATACAACCCGTGGATATTGATCGCTCACAACCTTGGGGTTTCTTTGATGGGGCCTGTCCGAATGAAATATGTGGGGGTGGGGCTCTTCTTTTCTTATCTCCTGCACATTACTATGTGATGTCGTTGGGTCTTGGGAGGGGGAGCAACAACTGGGCAGAGATACTAAGTCTAAGATACCTTATCTCCTTTGCTTTGGAAAGAACTATCAAGAACATTACTGTGTTTGGTGACTCTTTAAATGTGATTCAGTGGGTCTCTGGCTCACATCAGTGTAACAACCGGCGGATAGCATCCGTCCTGGAACAAATTCAGAATGTTGCTCACACTTTTGATACTTTTACTTGCAGGCATGTTTTCCGTGAGAACAACTCAGAAGCGGACAGGGCCTCGAAAGAGGGGCTGTTGCTGGGAGTTGGGATTTGGAAAATCATAGAATATGTGGATGGGGTTGGTAGGGACTATTTTCATCGGCCGTTTATAGAATGATGATCAGGCAGTTTTGCTGCTGTTACATTTTTTTGGACACTATTAGCTTCAACTATGCAGATTTTGGATCTATATATGCTTGTAAATTGATATAAGTTAAAGATATTGTACATGATGGATTTTAATTTTTGTATTGGATATTTGGTTTCAGCTCAGTGAGTTTGAATACTATTGTAACAGATGTTATTGCTCACGTGGTGAGAACATCAAAGACTTTCACAGACTGGTTCAGAGTTCTCCTAAAAAGTGTTAGTTTTGTACCTAGGGAAGTGTTCCCCTAGTGACTTTTGCCTAAGTCACTTAGAAGGGGAAAAAGTGACCCTCACATTAAAAGCTACTTAATGAGACTTTATAAAGTTAAAGTCACTCTTTGATAAATCTTAAGTGGGTGAGTGAAATTTATTTAAGTGATTTAAATAAAAGGTATTTTCACTCTCAATGAATCTCAACCATCGGATGAGATCTAATCTCCACCGTTGGATTAGAACAACCCTAGGGTTTAGACAAAAAGGCTTGAGGGAGGCATTTGAGCTCACTTTTGAAAGATTCAAGAGGAGAGAAAGAGCTGGAGAGAGCAAGAGACCAAGAGCACGAATTTCAAGAGAGCATTTTAGTAGGTTTTCAGGTGGCGCGACTTTCAAGGCAGCTTGAGGACATTAAATGCAGCACGATTTTCAAGGCAGTAGCATTTAATATTTCAGCACAGAAATCGAGGCATCCGTACAGCAGGTTATGGGCACGATTTTCGAGGTATTCCATACAGCACAATTTTCGAGGTGTACTGATTCCGTACCATACGGATTCCATACAGTATGGATTTTTTGGGCACGGAAATCGAGGCCCGTACAGTCGTACGGACTGTACCAGTTTGGCACAGCTTTCGAGGCACAAATCTGCACAGAAATCGAGGTTGGCACAGTTTTCGAGGTGCTGGAAATTAGCACAGATTTCGAGACAGCAGTGTGGCACAGAAATCGAGGCAGCCTCTGTGTATTTTTTCTGGGTGAAGATAAGTACATTTTTTGCTGGAAAAACTTATTGTACTGAAATTACATTTGCTGAAGAATAATAAATCTCTCTCTCTAACTGGTTTTCCCCGTGGGGGTTTTTCCAGGGCTTGATTTTGGCCAAAAATTTCTGAGTCTATCATTTTCATGTGTGAATGTTGAAATGTGTTTTTCAGCCTGTTAGAACCATTTTACTGTGTGTTTAATTGTTACAGTAATTTTTTTAAGTAACCTACAGCCAATGCATAACCGGCTGTAAGTGAAAACCACAAAATGTTGACATAAACCAGCAAACAGTAAAGTGCAGAAAATTCTACAAAAAGTTCTAAATGCCACTCTATAAGAGTGAAGATGATCTATGTAATTTCGTACTCATAATGATGAAATGAAATTACGCTTTTTTTTCCAGGAAAAAAAAAAAGATAACAGTGCAGCTTAACCAGCCCTGCTGTAAATGGATTCGAAAGATTGAGGATTGGAAAGATTGAATACTGCACTCCCGAACGGATAACAGAAGATGGGCAATGCATCCTTCCTTGCTTATACTTCTAGAGATTAAAAACCATTACAGGAAAATGCTTCTACAGAAATAAACACATTAAGAATAGGGAATACAGAAACTACCAGTTGGCATCCATGACTTCCGTATTGAATCTCTAACGGACCTGTGACCAAACTCTGTCATTATTCCTATCACAGCCATCAACCTTCTGGCTGTACTCGTATCATTCTCAGCCATGGAGTGCTTCGAAACAAAACCTTGTTGCCTGGCTGCAGCTAACTCCATCTCTAGTGCTGCTAATCTGTTCTTTTGATCCCTGTAAGAAGACAAATTAACAAAATATTTTAAGCACATCACACTCATATATTTACCTAAAACATGACAGTGCTGCAAATATTCACATACTAAACGAAATCCCATGAGACACATTCTGCTTAAGTTGAGGCTTGAAAGATTAATATACATTTCTTCAAACATACCTGCAACCTAAAATTTTTAGTGTATCATCCACAGATATAGCTGGTTGTCCCTGAAATCAAAACGTTACACCCAGTTCACATGACAAACAACTTGGACTTAAAAGGTGATTGACAAATATTTATAAAAATAAGGGACTCCCAAGCAAGGAATTGCTGATCTTTATATGGTGTTTCGAATCATGCATAGAATGTTTTATCTGTAACATTTGTTTTTTGAATAATGATTCCTAAACTGTAAAGCAAATCAACCGAAGGCAGTGCAGATAGTTAGCGATCAGTATCTAGCAAAATCCTGAAGTTCATGACCAGGGGATCATACTCACTGAAACACACATTAATTGTGTAGAAACATCATTATAGCAGAGGAAACTGATATGACATTCAACAGAATTGATCTCCTTTTCCATGGATTCTTGAGCAAAACGAAAATCATCATAGTTGGAAGAATAAATAATGTGCAACATCTACAAAATTTGGATTGGCTTGCCCTGGAAACTGATATGACATTTATCAGAATTGATCTCCTCTTCCATGGCTTCTTGGGCAAAAGGAAAAGAATAACAGTTGGAAGAATAAATAATGTGCAACATCTACAAAATTTAAATTGGCTTGCCCTCGGCAATAGTCTTGCAATCAAAGATAGTCTCCACTACTCTGGTTCTACAGATGGTGACTACGTGATTTGTCAGAAACCTGACACAATTAAGCATATAGTGTGGGCCCTGGCGATGTAAGTTGGCACAAAGATTCTGGGACTGGATAGTAGATGAGTACTACTCACTCTTCGTCACCTGCCTCCATTGGCAAGGGCCCATGAGTTATTCTTGGTGATAAGTGGATGATTAAACAGGCAGGAAAGAGCAGATGGGATAACATGTGATTATCAGGCATCTCCTTCATGTGAAAAAGCCTAAAGGCAATACACCAGAGAACCATTAATGAAGATTCACAATGCTGCACCTGGTTGAATTGTCGGCTTACAGATCAGATTTAGCCATTCAGTATCATGCTAGGATAGGCATTTTTAGGAAAGAGTTAGGACTATCTTACAATGGGTGCTAAAGCAAATATGTTGGCTTTTCGCGTCTATGTTGGCAATGGAAGCTTGCATACCTATTCTGTGACCCAGTAACGCAAAGCTGTATGATCTAGCTTTTTGTGTGCAGCAATGAATTAAAGATGCATTCTTGATAATATAAAGATGCAAATTGACATGGAAGCAAGGGCAATTTACCTGACCAGTTCTCCTGTCAAGTTCCTTAGAAAGATAAATTCTGCCCTCTGACTCCTGCCACAAACTGGTAAGCACAAGTTCTCACCATATTAATGGCCCTTATGAGGTGAATTCACATCAATTGATCATGCTAAACTAAATTACCATTACTTAAGGCAATCCACCACATAACAACTCCACTGAAAAACGAAAAAAAAAGGACAATCATCCAGAAATATTATCTTTTGTACTGAATTGCCCTAAAAATGAAACATACCGCCCGGCAACGTAAATGGAAGCCATAACTGCAGCCATAGAGAGCATAACAGTCGATATGCGAGTGCGAAACATTATACTGCGAGCCTGCGATCCTCTTCCCTTCATTTTGTCTACTACTCATTCAACACAGAATCGATGAATTGACAAGTTTAGTTCGGATGGCAGCGGATCAAAACAGGCTTTAGACTTCAGCACATCATAATCACCGAATCAAAGAGCTCCGTCGAAAACAAGAGACGCGCATTTCTCTCAAACACACCAGATGCAATCCGCTGCCTTGAGAGACGGAGATCGCAAGGTCAAAACTTTTAACATAAACTTTCAGCTAGAAAATATCGACCTAAATATCCAGTCAAAAATAACGTCAGGAATGATGAATCCTATTTAAATACGCGGTATCAAAGGATTGAATTATCAAACCCTGGGTTGCAATTAGGGAAATTTTACACAGAACAAACTATAGCTCCGGCAGTATAAAAAATTCAAAGATCGAACCTGAAGAGTTTCCTTCCAGTCAGAATTTCTTAGTTTTATCACTTAAAAACGTTGAAAGATCGAACTCTCGAATCTTCCTTCTCTGAGAATTTATTCCTAATGGAAATAAGAGATCAAATACCTTTGGTTCCTATTGAATTTGCCGGAGAATTTGATTTACAGAAGCTTGGTCGTTAATCTCGTCTGAGTTTGCGGAACAGACGTCTGGTATTGTTTGATTAAACTTTAAGCTAAGCTTCAAGGGAAGCAGCCGATGGCGAGACTGTGAAAGGTTACCTAATTGTTTGCTTCGCTGGTCCTCAACCTGCGCTCAGGCCCACATTTATGTCTGTCTTTACAGGATCTACCGACAGATCGATCTACCAAGAAAAAAATATTCTGATATCCAGCCCAATCAATACCTCGGTGGTGTTATCATGGTAAGAGTAGACTTCAAGATTCACTCAACGCTGTTCGATCTCGAGACCAATTGATTCCCTCGCCTCAGAAACAGACCGCGTGTATCTTTCATTCTTTTCTTACAAATTAGTTTTTCGTTGCAAATTAAAAAAGTTCAGATTTTTTAGTTCGACATATGTTATGGCCAATTTCGTACGTATCCAAAATAAATAAATAAATAATCTTAATTGGGAAATTTCCTCGATGTTTATTTATAATGTAGACTTCTTCTAACCATGGGGAAAGAAAGGTTATAAATGAGGGTTACAATTTATTTTTTTTCATAGAAAAATTTAACTTACTATTAATATACGAAATAGTAAATGTGTCTAGCTGTCAGACCAAATAGCAAGAACATACAAACCCTGTCAAAGGAATTGCCAGGGAAAAACATAGTCCCATCAGCAACATGTGCCATCAAAGTAGTTCAGAAAATGTCCACAAATAGTACCATATGGCTCTACATCGTCCACATGTCCATACAGATAAATATCCAAGAAGCATATCAGTAACAATATGCCACATCAACAAAATAAGTACATATCAAAAATAATAGGTTCAAAGTATAGGTAGCCACATATACCAATCACCAATGGTAACTCCAACCATAAAGAAGCAGATAATCAGCCCATAAATACCATCATATAGAGAAAATGTAAAGTCGGGAATCCGGTCGGAAAAAGCCATGCATCATCTGCATGAAGCTGTAATATAGGCCGCAAAAATAGAAGGAAAATGAACGCCCAACCAGTAGTTGGACTCAGAGAGTATTAAGGATCTGCACATAGAACTACAAGCCATATAAGATATATAAGCCGCATAAATAGAAAGTATATATAAAGTGAAAACAGTAATGGCAAACATCAACATGTCCAATGTAACTGATAAGATCCATGAGTAAAAAGTATATCTTCCCACCATTCCTGCCACATGATGACCCCCTCCTGAGAGTGAAGAGCCCGTTTTGAGAGCATATCCGCCTCCAAATTCACCTCTTTGAAGATATGTTCAAAATGTATATGCTCAAATTCAAGAATAAGTTTGCGAGCCGCTTCCATCCAATGAGTAAGTTGTAGTACATTGAGTGATGAAGAGCCCCTAGCCCAAGAGATGATAGATAATGAGTCCCCGAGAATAACAAGCGATGAGATCTTTCTCCAGCGGGCCCAAAATAGTAAGAGCCAAAGAGCACATATCTTGCTCCTTGTATTGGATCCATTGCCCAGATTCAACCAGGTATGAATAGAGACAGTGTTGGATAAGTGAATGGTTGCACCGGCCCCACCCGTCCCATTCCGACACACTGCAGCACCATCAAAAAATCCACATGGAAATACAAGGATTGGAGGAGCCAATCGGTATTCCAGATTCCGATCCTTTCTGCCATCAACAGGTCCATAAGTTGATATATATTCCTTGTGTGCAGCAATGGTTCTATAACATATTCCAGCACGATGTGGTGTCAAATTTTCAAAAATTCGAGAGTTGCGGGCTTTCCAGACCTCCTAGATCATAATGTACGGGAGCTCATTGCAATCAGTGGAGAGACGGGACCAAGCCTCCAGACCTTCACTGAGTGTATGGGATCCCCACTGAAATTGAACACCCACTTTATTTGCAATTTGTCCCCAAATATCCTTGATGAAGGGACAGGAAGAGAAAAGGTGTTCAACAGACTCCTCCACGACACCGCATAGAGGACACCAACCCGGACCAATGTAACCTCTTTTACATAAATTGTCCCAAGTAAGTATCTTATTGCACAAAGTTAGCCAGATAAAACACTTTATCTTGAGGGGAATGATCAGCTTCCAGATAGATTTTTCCCACCAACGAACCACAGAACGAGACTCGGCAAACAAAGCATCATATGCCAATTTTGCAGAGACCTTCCCACATGACACATCCCACGACCAGGGTAATCTGTCCGCTGATTCAGATAATTTCAAGTTTGATTGATAGAACGACCTGATAGGGTTACAATATATATATATATATATATATATATATATATATATAATCTTGATTTTATATGTTTGCGAGTAGTAAAGTTCCTGCTTTATGAAAAAATTGAAATGAAAATAATAATAACTAAGTTATACTAAATAGCAAGAGACATGTCAAGGATATGGTGGTACGTTGGTGGGGGATAGATGGATTTCATTAAAAAAAAAAAATAGCAAGAGACATGTCAATTTTCCCAATATTTTGAATAATAATAACGAAGTTATACTAAATAGCAAGAGACATGTCGACTTTATCAAATTTATCTTCAATATTTCAACCTTCCGTAAGTATATGATTTTGGAATTCGGGATGATATTTGAAAAGGGAGGGAGCTCCAAGAAGTTCAAGAATCCTACTAGCTTTGACAGAACGGCCGTGTGGACAGAGTACTGAGCAAGCTCTTTGCATCGGGCTTGGAGGAACACCTTGTGCGTGAGTGGCTTGTGGGGCATTTTTTGGAGGTGCTGCGCGATTCTCTGATACTCTACATCTTCGACACAATAATCTTCGACTCTATACACTAAGCTAGATGAGAGCGATCCAGTGAGAAGTGGGTCTTCCTGCATGGTTTACATAACTGCATTGCCTATTGAGGTTGTTGCAGTAATGAAGCTCTGGAAAACTTGGATACGCTCCATTGGCTCCTGAATGGGTTATTGTGAAAATGCCAGAGCACCCTGTACTGAAGCATGTGGCAGAGGGGGAGCTCCAAGAAGTTCATGTATCCTACTAGCATTGACAGAACGGCTGAGTGGGCAGAGTACTGAGCAAGCTCATTGCATCGGGCTTGGAGGAACACCATGTGCGTGAGTGGCTTGTGGGGCATTTATTGGTGGTGCTGCGCGTTTCTCTGAGTGGTTGTGGACACCTTTCTTGGCAGGGAACTCGATTTCTACTGATCTCAGACGTTGGGCGAATTGGGTTTTGGTGGAGTTGCAGACCATACATCTTCGACTGGATTGGGTCACGTTGTCATTATACTTCCTGCGAATCTTGATGCAGGGGCCACTTTGATATCACTTGGACAGTGTTCTGGGTTTTTGGGGCCATCTGGATTGCTGGGGATTGATGGTGGAAGAACGCAGGGGTTTGAATCATCTTTGAAGGAGATCGTGGTATTGTTAGAAGCTGTGTTTTGTGGCTTGGGGGCCGATCTTTATGGATTCTTGAATTTTCGGTGGAATGTTCTGAGATGATGATGCTGGTCTGGGGCCTGGGAATGCTGATTTTATCTGATATTTACTAGTGAACCGGTGGTTCTGAAGGCTAGGCTGGGGTAGGGAGATGGTGGATTCGGCTTACACCTCTGCAGGGATACCTGTCTGTGGGCATGCTGCTGCTGGGTCAGACACCATGTTGTCAGATGGAGCTGGGGCTCTGTCTGGACTCTCCATGAATGGTGGGGGGTCAGCGGAATTTTCTGGGCCTGAGGTAGCTCGGGATTGGAGTAGACACCTACCTAATTTATCTATTCCTGCTGGGGAGACTTTAAATCGATCCGGGGTTCCTGCGAAGTCTACAAAATGGGTTAAAGATCGAAAGAGACGGGATAAATTGGTGTTGGGGGTGGATGTTACCTTGGATGAGGCGGAGGATTTCACACACACCGCAGTGGTTGGACATGTTCGGGGTAGAAGGATTGGACATGGTTTTCTTCGGCGTTGGGCGGCTGAGAAGTGGAAGGACTTGGTGTCTTCTGCTCCTGAGATTCGGGTGCTGACGAAGGGATGGTTCTCTTTTATTTTACCGAACCAGGGGGAGGTTGATAAAGTCTTGCGACGACATTGGTCGATGATGGGCGTCCCTATCATACTAAAAAGCTGGACTCCCTTTTTTGATTCCAAATCGGAGAAAATAGATGCAGAACCGCTGTGGGTGAAGCTCCCTGGATTCCCCATGCATCTATGGAACGAAACTCGGTTTGCAGAGATTGGCAATTTTCTTGGTGATTATGTATGTTCGGATTACTCCCACCATGAGACTGGAATTTATACGGTGGCTAAGATTCTGGTTAAAATCGACCTTCGGCAGGGGCTCTCTGCTGATATTAACATTCAATCCAAGGATGGGGATTTTGTCCAACTTCTGGATTATGTGGGGGTGCCGTTTCGGTGCCACCGCTGCCACGCTCATGGACATTTGGTAGCCAGCTGTCCCTTAACGTATCGGGGCTGTAAGCCTATGGCCGGGGTAGGAGCTGCTGATCGTGCTGATCCTTTGTTGAAGGTAATTCCTCAGCAGGTGAGGGCTGATGAACATGGGCCTGCACTAGCTCGTAGAGAGCACTCTGATACTGGGGTATCATCAGTTCATGGGAATCCTGGTGATGGGGAACCTTTGCCTCCAACTGTGAATGTTGCATCGACTATTGGATCGACTGATTCGAAGGAGGTGGGGGCCACTTTTACAAATGCCTCTTTGACTCGGGCCTACACCAGCAATCTGAGGGAGACGTCCATATTACGTGGGGGATCTAATGCGAATCCCCAGGGTATGTCTCACTTTAATGCTCCTGTTGATTCTATTTTTATTGTCTCTGATGATGTGGGGGGTGGTAGTCATGGGCCCCCTCCACCTGCTGGCACCGATTTACATAGTCCTGGTGCTACTTGTATGATGTCTGATGCGGACAATACATCCACTCCCTCCATGGTATCCACGAAACTTTCCAGCGGTTCGGTGGGACGTAGCATCCGCTACGCTCTTAGAAATCGGGAGATAGCTGCTGACGAATTGGGGGGGAGGGGACTTCCTGATTTGGCTCTTAGCACTGGGGGTAAGGGAAGGGGACGAAAATCCCTCTTATCTAAGGCACAGGATCGGGCAAAGGTGGACTTAGTGATGGGCACACAATCTTCCATTGAGTGGGCACTTAGAGCAGAGAAAGCCCTGGATGGGGGTCTCTAATGAAAATTTTGTCCTTTAACTGTCGCGGGTTGGCGAGTCCCATTAAAAAATTGTCTCTTAGGAGGTTGGTGGACATAGATCAACCTGATATATTACTGCTGCAGGAAACTCTGGGTGACTGTGTGGATGTTGTTAGGACTTTAGAATCTTTGCTTCCTGGATGGAAGTTCGTAGGAGTGGATGCCCGGGGGCGTTCTGGAGGGCTGGCCTCGGGGTGGAAGATGAAGAGCTGTAGATGTGACTGTTCATGGGGTATCCCTTCTGGTATCGGTTTGGAAGTTTGGGATGCTGAGATTGGTAGATTGATCACGGTCCTCAATATCTACGGGCCATATGCTAATAGGGTTGGCTACTGGGATTCCTTATTAAGTATGAATATTTTTTATGGTAGGGACGTGATTCTGGGAGGGGACTTAAATCTCTCGCTGGGGTCTTCTGAAGTGTGGGGGCCTCGGGCTGCACCGGATACTTTGGCAGATTTTTTCATTCAAGCCTTTGCCAGGAAGGATCTACTTGACATACAACCTACTAAATTAACTCCTACTTGGTGTAATAAGCGTGCTGGGGATCATAGGGTAGCTAAGAGACTGGATAGGTTTTTGGTGGCTGATGTTTTAGTACTGGGGGTTGATGTTGTCCGGCAGTGGGTAGGGTCGGGGGGGGTATCTGATCACTGTCCCATTTTTCTGGAGTTAAGAGGCAGAAGTAAGAAACCCCCTAGTCCCTTCAAATTCAATCCTAGCTGGCTGAAGGAGCAGGATTATCTTAACATGGTTCAGAATATGTGGGCTCATCGACCTATAGATTCTTTAGAGAACGCAGGTGCACACTTTCAGCATAATCTACAGCGCATAAAGGAGGCCACTATCCTTTGGGCACATGAGAAACGGGATCGAGATGAACTGAATCTGAAGAATGCTGAGTTGAATATTGATAAACTGATACACTGCCCGGGCATGGGCTTTATGGATGATCAACAGAAAGGTGAGCTGATGGAATGGGAGAATCGCAGAAATAAGATACTGTGTGAGAGAGAAGAGATGTGGAGGATGAAAAGTAGGGCGATATGGCTACAGTGCGGTGATGAGAACACCAAATTTTTTCAAGCATACGCAAAAGGAAGAAAATCGACTAACTCTATCTGGGAACTATCTGCTGCTGACGGGGAATGGGTCTCCAGTTTTGATGGATTAGCGGAGATGGGTGTTAGACACTTTGGGGAATTATTCACTGCTCAACCTGGGGTCTCTATTGCTGAGGTAATTCGGGTGACTCAGCTTTTCCCACGCTTTGTGGGGGAGGAAGAAAATCGCTTGCTAATGGAGGAGGTGTTGCCAAATGAGATGTTACAGGTTATGCATTCCTTTCAGAAAGATAAAAGTCCTGGGCCAGATGGCTGGCCTATCGAATTCTTCTTGGGTTTCTATGACCTCTTCGGGAAGGAATTATTGACTGTGGTGGAAGAATCGCGGAAGGCTGGGTTTGTACATGGTCCATTTAATTCGACTTTTATTGCTCTGATACCAAAACCGGACAAGCCCGAATCCTTTGATGATTTCAGACCTATCTCTCTCTGCAATTGTATCTATAAAATCATCGCTAAGGTTATGGCGCGGAGACTCAAGAACATTCTGTCTCAGCATATCTCTTGTGAACAATTCGGCTTCTTGGAAGGTCGACAAATTCATGAGGCCATCGGTGTGGCCCAGGAAGGATTACACACTCTGAAAGTGCAGAAACAGAAGGGTGCTGTGATCAAGATTGATCTTTCAAAAGCATTTGACAGAGTTAGTTGGCTCTATCTCCGGATGCTCCTTACACACCTGGGTTTCTGTTATGAATTTATCCGATGGATTATGGCCTGCATCACTACGGTGAGCTTTGCTGTTTTGATCAATGGATCTGCGAGCCCATTCTTCCATGCGAGTAGGGGCCTTAGACAGGGATGCCCACTTTCTCCGCTGTTGTTTCTCCTTGTTGCTGAAGGCCTCAGTCGTTTTATACTGAAAGCTAAAGCTGATGGCTCCTTTCGTGGAATATCCATCTCTCAGGTCCTGTATATCTCTCATCTTCTATTTGTTGATGACATTCTGATTTTTTGTGATGGCACCCGACAGGATATTGATAAGGTGGTTGAAGGTCTAAATTTAGTGCAAATAGCTGCGGGTATGTTAGTAAACATTGACAAGTCATCAATCACTTGTTCGCAATTAACTGAGCAGGAGATTCACTATTTGGCACTTAGACTACCTTACAGGACTTTGGATATCGACGATGGCTTAAAGTACCTTGGCTTTCACCTGAAACCAAATGCATATCAGAAGGCCGATTGGTACTGGTTATTAGCTAAATTAGAACAGCGACTACTTGTATGGAGTCATAAATGGCTCTCACGGGCTGGTAGGCTGGTTCTGATTAAATCTGTTTTGGAAGCCATCCCGGTTTTTTGGCTGTCACTAGCTTGGATCCCCAAAGGAGTATTGGAACAGATTCGACGATTGTGTTTTGCTTTTCTTTGGAAGGGTAAGTGTGACAAACGAGCTTTGGTGTGGGTCAGATGGGAAAAACTTGCGGTCCCAAAAGCACTGGGAGGATGGGGGTTGAAGAATATTTTTCTGTTTGCTACTGCCTTGGGGGCCAAGGTGTCGTGGCGACTTATTCACACACAGAGCCTCTGGACTAGAGTGGTCTATCATAAGTATATTGCCCCACTTACTCTACTTGAATGGATCCGGCAGGGCAATAAGACGAGGGCAAATTGCTCAGTGGTTTGGAAAGCAGTGGTGCAGAATTTCCATTTGGTTGGATCTGGCTTAGTGTGGCGGGTTGGAAATGGGAGACATATTCGTTTAGGACTGGACCCATGGGTTGGATGTAGGGGTGGCCATGTTCTACATGTGGATCTGAGGAATATTCTGGCAGAAAGGGGCTGTCATTTTTTGGCTGATATAGCGGATTTGAGAACATCTACACATTGGCATCAGGGTTGGATCACTGCACATGGACTGGAGATCCCCGGTGAATTGCATGGGGCTTGGGAGGATTATCTTCGGCAATTAAGACTATCTTCTATTCGACTGACAGATAGGACTGATGAATTGATTTGGGGCTTTCATCCTTCTGGCAAATACTCCCCTAAGTTTGGATATATACAGCTGAATGTGAACGTACATAACAGGGGATTGGTGTGGTGGTGGAAACATCTGTGGCAGCTAAAGTGTCCAGGTAAAACAAAACTACTCTTCTGGGCAATTTTGTAACAACGAGCACCAACCTGGGACATGCTACAAAGACGATTCCTACAGGGGCCGGGGTTCTGTCCACTTTGTAGGGAAGCTGAAGAGACTAGCTCACATCTCTTTGTACATTGCAGGTATTCTCAGGATATTTGGGCTGATGCCTGCAGATTATTGGAAATCAATGTGGGGTGGCAGGGTGTGAATACTCATGAGGCATTCCAACAGTGGTGGTTAACTCATAAGACTTCAAACATCAGGGCTTTCCCTTGCATATATGCCTGGGGCATCTGGATTACCAGGAATATGATTATTTTTCAAGATTGCAGGGCTCCTATGGCGAGGGTAGTGGCACAAATCGTGGCAATTACCCTACACTTCAAGGCACCTGCCCCTGTGGTTCGATCGCGACCAGTGTGTGTGGAGATGATTGACAAATCCTTGCCATGGGCTTTTTTTGATGGTGCATCAATAGACCATCAATCGGATTGTGGTGGGGGGGGAGTACTATACAAATCTGAGTCTCTATACTTTCATCTGGTGGCTGGTTTGGGGAGGGGATCTAATAATTACGCTGAACTCATGTCCCTCAGGCTGCTGATGCTATTCGCCCTTGAACAAGGATGTCGGTCTCTACAGGTTTATGGCGACTCTATGATCGTTATAAACTGGGCTAAAGAGATCACACAATGCAATGTGATGATACTCTTACCAATTCTGGAGGAGGTGATCCTGTTAAAGCAGTCTTTTTCTCATATCTCATTTACACATGTCTACAGGGAGCGAAATGAGACTGCTGATATGCTCTCCAAGGTAGCGACTCAACAGCACTATCCATATGGCACTTGGCAGATCACTACTCACACAACTGAGGGCACAAATAGCTATTACCATCGACCTTTCCATGAAGTGAACGAGGCACTGCTTGAGCCACCGATCTGACAGGTGAGTGAGGGGTTTTCTGTCACGACTGGGTTAGATGCAATACAAACTCAGACGAAGGGGTTAGCTGCGATACAAAGGCAGATGAACCAGCGAGGGATATCAGAGAGTTTTTTTGGATATATGTGGTCTGTTAACACTGATACTGGAGACAAACGAGGGGATGCCTGTAAGACCGTGATGGCAGAATACAATTCTGACGGTTTACAGTTGGTCTCTACGCATTTGTGTCTTTTCTGATCTGGCTTTGTGGCCGTGTCATGCTACTTCTATTTTTTCGTGGATATCCTGTTGCTACAGGTGCTACCAGTGAATATGGATATAAAAGCTTGTAGTGTTTAGGCTGACTAAATATGTGTTGTGATGGTATTCCTGAATACCTGGATTATATTGTGGTTAAGACTGCCAAAGTTTGAGATCGAGACCATAGCTGCAGACAACCAGCGATGGACTTCTATGATATATATACAATTTTTTGGATATAAGTGGGCTGTAGACAGTCGACATTGATACTTGTAGAACAGCAAATACACTGCTTTTTAGTGTGCTGTATTGGACAGACCGATATGTTTTTTGGGACATCTCTTATGATGTTGATATAAGACAGAGATATATGACAATGTAGGGATCTTAGTGATCCTTTTACATGTGCTGAATGTAATTTTGTTCATTTATGAAATAAAATTACTGACTTTTTCCTTGGAAAAAAAAGCAAGAGACATGTCAATTTTCCCAATATTACTAGCAACTCCAAGAGTGTTCACTTCAGCCAAATTAGATAGCTTTGGTCATTTTGTGCAATAAATATCACCACTAAGCTTGTTTATTCAATAAGCACATATAGATTAGATGTAACGACGGATACTGCGGTTTATGCTTGACAATACTTATAAACTATAATGAATTTTACACTTCAAAGATTTGTTTAGGCTTTTCACTAGAGTCTACTACAATATCAACAGGAATTGCTTTTAAGATGACTATGACTAGCAAGCAGGAAGGTGATTCCCAAAATGTTTCTAGATCGTAAAAATAGAACTTAAGTTACCAACCATTTATCAATGAAAAGTTCATACAACAGGGAATTGCTTTTCTGAAGAGAAAGAGGGATGTACTACAAGGAAAAGGTATTTTCTTTGTATAAACTATAAGCATATACTCTGAAAGCTAACGTTGATTTCAGTCAAAAATTATTTAGAACATCTCCTCTATAAGACAAGTCATGTTCGGTACCAATGTTGAATTTTAAAAATCATGCCCTTTTTTGCATGCCTTGTATTTGTTGAAAATTGAGATCAAACTTCAATACATGTTTAGATCTCAAATTTGGCCATTCTATTTCCAACATTTTGATGAGGTATAGTATCCATCTTTGGTCATTGGCACTTAATGTATCAACCTGCATAACAAACAAATCAAGTCAAATTGAATATGTTAGAGCAAAAAGGAATATAAATATAAATTATAACAAAACCACAAAGAAGAAATTACCTTCCATTGTGATTGCTCGACCCTCCTTAAGAGCATAGTTTTAGATACCCAAAGAGTGGAGAGGAGATGGTTATGTGTTATCAACCCAAGTGTTGATTGTTGAGTGGAGAGCAAGCTCGTTGGGCACTGAGTAGCTCTACTCTTCGGTTGAGCTTGTAATGTTAATGGAAAAGGAAAGTGTTGAGCCTATCGTCCTTTCAAAATGCATGAATGAAGAAAATATTGGGGTTGACGTCCTAGCTTTCCTTGGAAACATTTCATTAGAAAACACCTTGATTTGTGGAGAATTTAATGTTGTATCTCTTTGTGGTTGCAATTTCTATTTTGTGATCACTATTTTAGTGACGCATGGCTATCTATTGGGAGCCTATGTGCTGCCCATGATTTGTGCATTTAAGAATGGCAATTGTTTTATATAGTTGTTATGTGTGGTATTAATTTCTTTTTATATACTAAATTAGAAAAAAGCAGGAAAGCTTTCCTCCTTATATTGAGAAGGTTTCCATGTATTTATGTTAGGATTTTTATTTTTTTTGTCAATTTCTTTAATCTTATTTTTCATGGTATGGCACAAATCAGATTTGAAAGAATTTATATAGAAAATAAAAAAAATTAACCAAAACTTTAGTTCAACTTTAGACATGTTAAGATATTAAATGTACGACAGGGACTAATAATGGAAAAATCCGAAAACAATAGTCTATGCCTATGGCAGGGAGTAATAACGAAAGCTTCACGGTGGCTAATCTTTGTTTTAGCTATAATAAACCAATAAAATATCTTAGTAATTGCCCTATGTTAATTTTACATAATTCTTTTTGTGGAAAAAGAATTTATATTATTTTTAATAGTACGACCATGTGTAACTATAGTGAATATCGCAAATGCTAGATTAAAGTGAAAATGCCAAACATTTTTAACCACAAGTGCCTTAGGCACCTTGATTTTAGAGAGTACAAATAAGAGAAAGAAACATGTAGATCATTTTCAAATCAAGTAGAAAAGAATTACAAACCCCCCAAAAATCATATTTATATGTAAGTTTAAATAGAAAATAAATTCAAATTAAAAGTATGTAGTATTTATATTTCAGTTTTATAAAGATGTTGGTGTATTTATTACACGTGTAATGTTTATATGTAGGTTTTAAAAATGTGTTTTTCTTAGGTGGTCACAAGTTCAAATTTAGAGGGAAGTGGGGTATGTACACCTTAGTAAACTTTAGTAGTCAAATTATTGTGTTGAGGGAGTCTCTTGCCCCACAAACAAGAGGATCTTAGACACCAATTTGGTATTTGGGCTTGGTATATATATATATATATATATGACTTAGATATTTGATGTGTACACATAAATAAAAATTGCTACATAGAAAGATAAAAAGAGAGAACTAGATTAACACATAAATAGAAATACTATATTTACATAGAAGTGATGTCAATCCTCTCTTCATATGCACCTAAATAAAAAAAATTTAAACCTTGAAAAACTTCATCCATCTTGGTGCTTGATAAATCTAGAGCTAAGATGGATTTATGCTCATGTAAATAGATGAATGGCACTTTCACCAACTATAAGAAGGATATTTAGCCGAGTGATAGTAGAGTTTGTTTGTGCCTTTGAATGCTCTTCATGCATCCAAGTGCCTCTAGAATGATGCAATCTATAACTAGTAGTGTTGAGTGACAAGTGTCTAAGGGAAGCACGATGTTGATACTCATGTTTCAATGTCAAGCAATAAGTGTTGAGGGAAGTTGCTCGTACCGATCATGTGTATACCATCAAACTTGTATGCCTTTGATGCAACCCTTAAGTTTGTTGAGCTTCTTCAGTCTCAGGTCGAACCCTCACCCACCTATCTCTAGATCACAACCTCAACCAAATAACATTTATGAGTGTAGCATTAGCAAACTTGTAACTTACTATCAACCAATTCTACATTGTAGTTCATTATATGCACAACGTCTTAGACATTTCTTTGTTGTGTACATATATATTCATTGTTGGAATTCCTTTAGAAGATGAAAGAGCTCCATCCCACATTTCCATAGTTGGGCAACGTATCTTCACCAACACTTCACAACTCCCAAGATGGAAATCTACCTTCATCGAGACCTCATGGCTGCTAACATAGAAATCCCTTCAGCTGATGTTATAGGTACTAAATCTCTAAATTTGGACATTGTTATTCTAACATCTAGATTTTGATATGGTCTTAGGTTTTATTTCCACAACATTGTATGTTGAATTAAATCATGGTAATAACCAAAAAGCTATCATCGGAAATTTTGAGAAAAAGACTTATACCATTTCCACAACATTGTATGTTTAAATTATGGTAATAGCCAAAAGGTTATCAAGGGAAATTGTTAGAAAAATACTTACATGGGAGGCAAAGATACACCATTGTTTTTTGTTCAGGCCCATCAAGACAAATGCCATAGCAGGTCCCACACTTGCAAATAATGAAAAATATATATATTCTAGCTTCTAGAAAACTAGTATTATGGGTATTCATATAAACTGTGCAAAGTGTGCTACTTATAAAGTAGGAGTATAACATATTTGTGGACTTTTGTGAGTGCATGCATAAGAGCACTGAGTTTCAGTACTTGTTGTCATTTTTTTTTTCAAGGAGTACTAGAAAGGGTATGAAAATGCAAAATTATTTTAAGATGTAGTAAGCACCAAAAAATAGTCTTCTTATTACCTTATCCACCATGGAGACGAGATGCATATAGGTTTTGTGCCAGAAACTTCATGAAAAAACTTCAAATTAGAGAGAAATTTCTAGAGAATCATCAAAAGGAAACTCCATCAACAATATAAATAAATGCAAGAAATGCATGAGCTTTCCATTATAGAAGGTAGAAGTGTCCAAGGTTCTCAAGTAGTGAACAAGGCAGCCAAGAGGTCAATGAGCAAGCTAAAGCGCCATAAGTCAAAATAACTAGGCTATTAGATGTAAAAATCACTGCAACTACTATGCTTGTAATCATTGTGGGTAGGTACACCATGACTTGTTATAATAAGGTGGCGGGTGTACCATGACTTATTATAATAAGGTGGCATATACATCGAAGTCTATAGAAGTTATTAATTTCAAAGTAAGAGAAATTTATGGAACAACTATGATCATCAAAGGTCGTGTGTTTTACAATGTTTAATTTGAGCAATTCCCATTTGAATCAAATGATTGATGAGGTTGATAGGAATAGCCCTTTAAAGTCCAAGTAAATGCCCCAAGTAGTACATTCATTACACTGCATAAAAACTTATCGTATGAGGATTTGGAAAAAAATATATTCAACACTAACCGGACTAACAAGAAAGGTCGACCAATTTTATCTCAAATCACGGTATTGCTCTGTGATTTTAAGTGAACCTTTACGTATTTTTATAACAATGAAGATATGGCATTCCATTGGTCAAGAATGTAATACCTCCAATTTTGACTTGGAATGTATTTAATCAAAATTATGTAAATGATGTAAACATGCTAGTATGGATTCCTAGTGTGGAGCTCAAGGCCAAGGCCCAACTAGTGAATGGCTAGGCATGTATGATGTATATATTTTTATTTGAACCATATGATTGGCTTATCATGCCAATTCGAAATGTATGTAAATATTATGATGGAAATTAATAAAATGGTCCAAGATAGTTGTGTAAAGAGCATTAAATGGGCTATGATTCCACCAGAGGGGAAGAGGAAGGGGTCCTATGGGGAAACCAAATCCTATGTTGCCATGTGTCGACCTTAGAACTCATCCAAATTCATCCATGTGCCTTAAATGAGCCAATTACCTTCTCTTGACTATCAAACCCAATCATTGAATACACATGTGAGGCTAGTGGGGAAAGTCACTTCATGTAGTTATTGAAGCATGGAGGTTATGGCAGTTATGTCAACTGTCAGCAGTTCTATTTCTTCTATGGTTAGAAGTTATGTCAATTGTGTTTTCACCCTTACCTCATATCCTTGGAGTCAACACTCTTTTGATTGTTCTTCTCATTCTCTCATGCATGTTCCTACACTGCGTAGAGTTTTCCATTGTTGTCCATGATCATTACTGGACTATGTTCGACCGAGAAATTTGAAATTGAAGACAAAGCTGCATTTTTGGAAGGGAAAATAGATGGTTGTAGGTGAGCATGGAGGTTGGGAAAGCTAGGAACTTTTACCCATTGAGTTCTGCTACTTTTGGATGCTTGCGTTGCCATGGATTGGCATTGCAGGAGGTTCTCCATTAGCATACAGTAGGTTGGACTCTTACTACACACACTGGTAAGCACTGTAAGGGTTGGATTTCCTGAGGGAACTATGGATCAATGAAGGGAAATGCCTTCCTTGTGTTGTGTGGGGCAGTTGGAAGGAGTGCCATGGCTATGATGCCTTAGTGAGACCCCTGTAGAGATATGGTTGAGCTTTTGGCTAAGCATAGTGAGCAGAATGGGTTGTGGGATGAGAGATAGAAGCCTATAGGTGTTTTCTTCGCCCTAGTGGCCTCATAGCCCAACTTGGGGGTGGCCTCTCAGCAGAAAGAGTATATGCTGGACAAAGTGCCTATGGCTGGGTGGAAAATCGCTCTTACACAACTAGTTGCTTGGATCTTCTTTGCTTAAAGATAAGTATTCTTATGTATTTGAGGTGCAATGATTTTACTTGTGTTCATGTGATAATTATGCATGTAGATTGCATGTTATGTGTGTGTGGATCAATTTATTTTCGCTGTGTGTTTTTATTTCTATGTCTGCACATGCATTTTAGTTGTTATGAATTCGTAATTGTGGTTATGGGGCAAAATTTAGAGGCCCCGATTCAGTTAATGTCCCCTCCTGTTGGCCGGATTGAGGGATGGGGACGTTAGAAATAATTTGTGAACTAGTAAAAAATCTTGCAAATCAATTACTAAGGCTCCCAATTGAAGTTGGGCAAGGACTAATAAATACAGGAAGCTGCAAAATTTTGTCTTTCTAAAGGGGTGGAGAAAAGCAAGTGAATATCAATTCATGGCATCCCTTTGGCCAAAACAATATGTGATTAACAACGATTGTGAGCAACTCTTTCTCAATTTCTAAGCAAACCCCATTTCCTTCAATTTTGGTGCCAATCTTGAAACTTGATATTGCATGGATCAATGAGGAGGAAAGTTATTTTTTTTCACATGTGGTATAATTTATAGAGCTCATTACCTTCAATTTTTTGTCAGTCTTAAACTTGATTATATAGGGATTGATGAGGAGGGAACTTATCTTTTCACATGTTGTATAATTTATAGATCTTTTTGGTATTATTATGTGAAAAGGTTTTGCATTTTAGAATTTGTTTTTGAGAAGGATATAGATAAAGTTTTTGTTGAGGAGTACTAGTTCATGGAGGTCACATGCAAGTTTATGAAGTTATTGTTTATTCATATTAATCAATACATAGAAGTATCGTTAGAGGTTTCAATATGTTTTTTTTTTCAATAAAAACTTTGTGGTGAAATACAAGGGATGCTTCCTCACATCTGGGGATGACATTCATTGCATTGTAGACTAGTGCATCTCTCCTAGTGGGATTCAAATTGAGCACTTGTTGGGGAAAAAATGGCCAAATGCCCAACAACATTGATAACAATAGATCGAGCTAACCCATTGGACTTCAATATGGGTTTGCTTAGTTAGTATTTTCTTAAAATACTGGGCAATCAAAATTGAAAACTAATAGTGATAGTTAATGCTTTAGGTAGGTTCATTGTCATGGCTCTAGAAACTAGCATTAATGGTTCAAATACCTACACTTGGATATGTACTTATGTTCATTTATGACAAGGCCTTCCTCACCAAATGTGTTGGACAAAGGAGATAGATGCTAGACACGGCCTCTAGACTACGAAAAAATGATTTTTGATTAAAATTTTGTTTTTATCATGACCATGTTGTACCTTCATGTATGAATGGCAAAATATTCATGCGCTACCAAAGGGAAAAATAAGAAGCCCTCTTGGTGGAAAGTTTCAAAGATGGGTCACCATCTGGAGTAATCCAGTAAAAATTTAGTGAAACCTAGATCGATGACTTATATGACTATGATTATTCCATATCCCTAAAAATGCAAGAAAGAAATTGATATGAGCATGATTCCAAAGGCAATTTCTCTTCTACCAATTTCATTGTGAGAGAACCTTATGAGAATGAGAAAGTAAAAACAAGGCATGAATCAAATTCGTCGTATCAAATGTTGGGGCCAAATGTTCATTATAGTGGTCATTGATTAAATAATTGGTTGTTTCTTATGGGTTGTTACACAAAATAAGGGATTGATTGGTTATTTTATTGTAAAAGTGGTCCATGGGAATAGTAGAAATGAAGGGTTTCGAGAAGTCATTATCATTATGAGATAGAGTAATCTTTCATATCTCTCTTTGCTTGTAAGAGTTGCGGGTGCATAAAGTAAGGTCAAGGGGGAGGCAACTTATGTATTTGGGTTTTCAATTAATGAATAAAATCATATATAAGTTGTTTATGTGCCAGTCATGTGTTGTTTCAATGGTTTCATATTGTGAAATAGTTGTTGTAGCGAAGATATTCTTGTATGCAATTTATGGTTAATTTAGGGTTTTATTAAATAATATTGGCACATAGGAAAAGTGCTCAACAAATACAACCGATGCAACCGTTGGGAAAGTGATCTACTTTCTTTCCTTCCTTGGTTAGGCAGCGGATCATTTACCTCGTAGAAAATCACTACAAGGAATCCACAAGAGACTAAACACCATAGAAACCCACATACACAAAGAGCAGAGAACCAACAACACCAAAGAGAAACACCAACAATCGAGCACAAAAGGCCAATCCATGAACAAGGACATCACATGCCAAACCCGATGGAGCTGTCAAACCAAAAAAATACATGCCGCAGAAAGAAAATGAAAATATAAGCCGATACTACTAAGGACACGGGAGAGAAAACTCCCAAGTTTAAAGCTATTACAAAAATGTGCTTTAGCAAGCAAGAACCTAAGAGAAGAACACCGGCATGCATCTCGAAGAGGAGAGCTGATCGCCACACCAAGTCAAAAAAGAGATAGAACCCTCTGAAGCCGATAGACCCCTCTTGGATAGGGAGTCTGCAAGTGATTTAAACTCCCGGAAGATATGTAAAATTAACAACTAAGGGAAATCCAAGAGCATGTATTTAACATCTGACATCCAAGGGGTCAGCGCCAGCGACTTTAAAGAGCCGAGACCCTTTACCCAATCGATTATGGTCTTTGAATCCCATGCAATATGTCGAAGTAGAAGATACCGAGATTTTACAAAAAAAAAGAACGAGCCAAAAAGCCAGAAGTTCTCCACCTGTATTGGTTCCCATACCACAATTCATTCATAAGTGAAAATGACGAATCTGATCCAGAACCCTACACCACATAGTCTCGCATGGTCATGTGAAGAGCCATCGAAAAAAGCCCTACTACCTATGAACCTGACATAGGAAGAGGGGGAGCCCGATTCATCGATCCCGAAAAAATAGTGACATGGTGAGAGGAATAAAAAACCTCCAAGAAAGCAGCAACTGCCTTTCTAGCATAATACCATTCAGGGGAAAGTAATTTGTTCTAAAAAATACAAGAATTTCTCGCACGCCAAATTTCCCATATTATGAAACATGCAAGTTCGCCAAATTTGAAATTATGGGAGAACCAGTGCTGTAAACATTCCTGCAGAGAATCTCCAATCTAGGCTGCGATCAGAGTGAAAGAGAGGTTGATCGAAATCCATAGTCTGGCTGTGAAGGAGCAAGTGACGAAAAGATGAAGAATAGATTTCGCTTCAAGCTTACATAGAGGGCATATGTTTGGGCCAATACCCTTCTTGAAAAAATTGTCCCACGTTAAAATTTTATTTTCCAACACAAGCCATATAAAAATTTTGATCTTCAGCGGTAGGATCCATTTCCAGCCGGCAGTGAACCACCATCTTTTCTCCACAGAAAGAAGCTGGGGTCAAGCGGTCGTTTCTTGTCTTTACTAAGATGATGGCCACATTCATATGAATGGCGGAGTGATTTCTTCGCGTCAGCATCTAGATCTATTTTTTGGGTGGTGTTTTTCAGATCTGCTTTAAAATATGGTATTTTTTGGTTAGGCACTGGTTATATAGTTCTGCGTAGAGTGTGGAGCTTACGAACCCTAGAAGGGACAGGTCGAGGTGTGGAGCCTGAGAGTTTTGTTGTTAAGAGTCGTTGCTATAATCCATATATCTATACGATGCCTTTGAAGACAGATGATTCAATTTGACCTTACTAACTTTACGAGTTCATATCAATTATCAAATTCGGAGAATATAGTTTCCAGAAGTCATGAGGCCGCATTTCGCTGGACGACCAATTCTTCTAGCCCTGGGGAGTGGGTGTTTATTTGAACGAGAAAATCATACGAGAAGCTTTTGGTTGATAACTTAGCTAAGGGCTTCTCACGTAGCTCCTTTTCTACACTTATTGTTGGAATTGTTGGAGATGGAATGCCATTATTACATTCATATGCCAAGCTCCTGGCATCTGGAGCCAAGTTCTAGGTAGAAAGCTTTATCTTCTAGCTAAGCTGCAGTACAGTGAAGGGATGAGGAAATCTGGCTTATTGTTGCTATTGATCTGCAGCGTATGGCTTCTATAGAAGGTGTGAAACAAATCCAATGAGATATTACGAGTGCTTGTGATTATATCTATGGGTCAAGTCCTTGTTACATAGACACACAGGAGAGCGACCTTACTGAGTTACGAAAACCGGGGGTCGATGGATTAATTGCTTCTGGTGGAGGGGCCGCAGGAATGCGATAATGAATCACTATGAGAATGTGGTAATGCTCTGGAAGTTGATGATTAGAACTTGCGAGAGGACAAGGCTGTGGTCTCTTGTGCGTGAATCCTGTGTGTGAATCCTGTGTGTTGAAAATAAATCCATAATGTTGGACTATTTGATGGCAATGCACACTATGATCACAAAGATTTAACATGCAGAGTTTTGGAGCATCAAAAGTCCCACAACCAAAGACCGTGAGATGCAGAGTTGACTTTGCGGTTTCTTTGCTTTTATGAGAACATATGCCTATGGATTGTTATGTCATGAGGAGATGGTTAGGGTTTTGGTATTTTTACTATGTCATGATGATTTTTATTATTTATTTATTGAGTTAGTTACTCTCTTTTTTTATTGCACCGAGTGAAATGAGGTGCTTTACAGGCACCCAGTGTGGGGAGATCTTCTAACGTCATGTACCGTTACATCTAATAAAACGTAAAAAGTGATTGTGCGTAAAAAGAAGTAAAGTAAAGTAAAGTAAAAAGAAGTAAGTAAAGTAAAGTAAAGTAAAAAGAAGTAAAGTATCATGTCCACTCAAAAAAAATTTTGGAAAGTATTTTAAAAAAATCCACGTTGGTTCATAAAATAAAATATTATGAAAAGTAATTAAAAAATAGATCTTCGTTTATAAAATAAAAACTTAAAACTTAAACGCGGATCTATCAATCAAGAGAGATCAAATTTCTTGAGTTTAAATTTTAAAAAAGAAATTCACCTCAAGAAATTGGATCCCTCTCAGTGCTTAATAGATATGGGTTTAAGATGGATCTATGCTGGAAACACTTTTCTCACGGTAATTTGGGTAGAATTTGGAGAGTATAATTGCTCTTGCTTTTTTAACTTTTAGTTTTATTTTAGGTTAGTGTATTGGGTATGGATCTCCTTTACAAGTATTGAGCTTTGCATAATAAAATTGAGTTTATTTCTTTCCAAAGTTTTTTTTGTTTATTTATTAAGTTAACATTTTATTTATTGATAGATAGATGTTAAGTTGTTATAGAATTTGTTAGTTATGCATATAAATTTATGAAGAGGATTTCAACTTTTGAGTCATCTCTTGATTATAAAAATTTATATTTCACTATCAAAGACTAGGACAAGAGTTTGAGCTTTACTACCTTTTCTTACTCTTTAAGGATTTGAGCTTTACTACCTTCTCCTACTCTTTGGTCACCAAATCTTCTCTTGTTTCCTATATGCCCTCATTGCCCTTTCATTTTAAGCAAAGAGATTCACAATTCTTTCCTTTAACCACACAAACAAATTAAATTTATATTTTTTTTTTAAGTTTATCATTTAAATTTAAATTTATCTTTTATCTCAAACATAAGATTAAGAAAAAGATAGCCAAATCAAACCCTCTTTGAGGGATGCACTCCATTTCTTTCAGGTTAATCATATTTTCAAGGTTAAATCTCAGTTTATAATAATATTTTGCTTGTTAGTTACAAACATAATTAATTTGAGATGAATGCTAGTTTGCGGATTTTATTCAAGTTTAGCTTTAAATTACTCCACTTACATATATATGTTTCATATATATGGGCTAAACCATTTGTTGTTGTAGAATTATTTTCACCTAACTATCCTAAGCACTTTTGAACAATTTTGCTTAAATAGTTTGTAGATTTTGGGTTACCTTTACTGGCTTATTGATGCATATCACTTACAGTTAATATGAAATTTAATCATTGTTGTTAACATATAAGCATTTCTCCCTTTTGTGTTAATGGCCTAACCAAGTAACTAAAACACATTTCATTCTTTGTGGTTACTTGCCTCTTTTTAGTTTCATTACACAAGTCTTCATTTTTTAAGGAGTTGATAACTTGATGTTGTTTTGACCACACTATCTTCTTGGAAAATATATTTTGTTGGTTAATAAACAATTTTGAGATCACTAATTTATTTATGGAATGAAGACCCTTATTCTATTGTGCAAAATCATCAATCGAACAAAAGTCCAAAGTTGTTTCAATTATATTTTATGGGATTCAATATTCAAGATTAACTCAAAATTCTTCTCTAAGCTTCGAGCTTATTCACGTGTTCTTCTTTATGTTTAAAGCTTCACTTTCATTGTTTATTTTGTACACTTAACTCATTATTTGCTATACATTACAACATCAATGTTAGCATAATGAATTCTTGTTAATGGGACACACTTTACTTGTTTGAGTTCATCACTCCCTTTACAACTATTAATCTAATTTTATTTGTAACAAGTTATTATTTCTCACTTGGTAATTCATTGAAGGTTGTGTTGCTTACATTCAATGGTTATATCATATGCAAACATTGCTTCATGGTATATGGATGCTTTAATCATGTTTTGAGTTGGTTTAATCTAACAAATATTCGTTTTTCTAACTCATTGATTTTATTTAAGTCTCAAGATTGATTTTCCTTATCTATTGATACTTAGTTTCCCTAGGGAATTCCCCTTTGTGATTGGATCTTCATCCAAATCACTAAAGTGAAGAGAAGTTTTTGTCTAGGTGACGGTGGCAACACTTCTATAGTTTCACATAGCTACACCCTCGTGAAGACCTTGCACTTTAGGGGTGCTAGTTTTTGTGGCAATATACTCCAAAAAGGTTAAAGTCCTACCAAGTAACATTCTCGTGTTTGTGCTCATGCAACAATGCCACAATGATTAGTAGGGTTAGTTGCAATTCCTAGAAGACTTTGGTTTTATATATACCACCCACTTACAACATCTAAGATTAATGAAACCAAATTGAATGGTGTTAATGGTTTGTTAGCTCAAATTTGTAGATTGGGATCCACAAAGGTGTCCCAAAGGTCATTCTAGACTATCACTAGCATTTAGAATCCATGGATAAGGGAAGGTCTCACCTAAGGTTCTTTACTTGAACAATTTGATAGGTGGGGGGCATGATAGAATGGAGACTTGAATTTTCTACTTCATATGTTCGTTACCATTAACTTGTCCTTAACCTTTTATATTATGATTAACCAAAGCCACAACATTCGCCATAATATGAAAGGGTCATTTGTTCATTATAATAAAAGACTGATTCATCATGGCATGAATATCATCATATAAACAATGAATCACAATATAAGAAGGACATGATGTAGATTTCTCTTAATTCCATATCCAACAAAAAAAATTACTTTGTGCCCAATATAAGATGCCATCAACACCATTTAATTGCAACCATAGTTCACAATGGCTACAATACAACCAACAACCCACAATAACAAATACCATTCAATCACCTAGTCAACCAACCCTTTCTCCAACCCATACAATATAATTTATACAATTAATAATGTAGGCACATGGACTCAATCCAAAAAACCTAGCATAAAAAACATGGATGGCTAGATAAATCTGGATTACAATGCATACAATTCTCAAATTGCATTTATCCCTAAAAATTTAGGATCACATCTATGATTTTCCCAATCACCTTTGTCTTTCTCTATTTTGCATGGTTAGCTTTTCTATCATTTCCAAAAAGTGTGGTGCCACATTTATTATGCATGTATTGAGATAATACCACCGTTTTATGATGCCCAATAAAAAATGAAGGGGCCAACAATTCCCAACCGCACCTTTTCACTCGTGCTAAAGTAATCTCTAGGATGCATCTACACTATGTGCCACAATCCCAAATGAAGGGAAATACTCTAGGACCACCTCCAATGATTTTGCTAAGATTTCCTAGAATGCTCCTAACTACTATGACCATTTTCCTATAACAATGTTGGCCTCTACAATGAAATATTGTGGTTGATTAGGATTCTAGGTTGAAGGTCATGTTTCCAAGACTGCTTGCCACTCTACATCAATGGTGGAGTCAAGTTGTTGAAGCTCAAGATATAGGGATTGGGCCATGGGTCTAAAATATCTTAAAGTAGCCTTCATATCTACACAAAAGCATTATGCATTGCATCCACTTGATTATATGATTGATGAATCTCGTATAATTAGTATCATTCTAGATGGGATTAACAACTATTTGGGCCTCTTCGTTGATCTTAGTAATAGGTTCTTGGAACTCCTTGACACAGTTCATTACAAATTACAGTCGTACTTGTGACTATTGTCCCTATTTGATGAGAGAATCAATCCTAAACATTAGCACCACAACTATGAATCCCCATATATTCTTTAAGCAGCTAATTCCAAGTGGAGCTTATCATTTTTCTCCCACAACCAACCAAGAGAAGCACAAATACACTCAATAGTAGTAAAATTTTTCTCATATAATACTCAGTCATCCACATGTAGGTCAACCTTCCATAAATCCTACCACATCTAGGTAAACTGTTGTGGAACTTCATCCAATTCATACATCAAAGACAACTTCTCCTAACATTGTGTATCTCTATTAATAGTAAAGATTATTCTCTTACAATTGTAGTTGTTGGTTGGTCTATTATATGTAGAAAACATCATATTCATACTATACACTACAAGGAAATCATGCTTTTATAGAGGTACTTCTTGATCCATATCTTGAGGGATAAGATCTAGAAGGATTTAATGCCAAGAGAAGAGGAAAGAAAATATGCAAATCTACCAAGAAATTCATAGAAAGAACATTTGTGAAAAATGAAAAATCAAAGACACCATGAAAACACAAGAGCGTGTTGGAGAAGAAGAATTCAAGTCATATGAACCATTACATGAAATGAGGCCTGTTTTAGGACCTCTTCCCCAATCTAAACAATATCCCTATTACCTTTTTATAAGGTGTCTTGTTGACCATGTCAACTTTGATTACTTGGCTCCATTAATTACATGTACATCATGTTCCCTTTTACACTTTATAAAAATACGGTTTTATGACTTTTACATTCGAACTTAGATTATATGCCCCCTTAAGATTTAGATCAATCCCCCCGCCCCTTACAAAATGATGGTCCCCATCATTTCACCAGGAAAAAAAGAGACCCCATTATGTATTGTACCAACATGTTACATTTGTTAGTTGCCAATGAAAATAAGGATTTTGTCTGGTTTACTTGTAACCTTGATTTTGTGGATGACCCATAACCAAGCTCGTTATGACAAGATTTCTCTTGGTCCCCAATTACAACATTGGGGGAATTCTACATGCCTGGTAAATTACATTGGTAAAAATAAAATTACAATGGGATTTAATAAATCAAACAATTAAAAGAACTCATGAAAATTTTGTGACTTTTGGTGCAGTTGATGTTTGGTTGCAAATGTGTTCATAACTTTGGCTATGGACAATGAAATCAAATTTCATCGAAGATACATTTGATATATCAGAGATATTTATGTTAGTATATGGAACTTGTTCTATAGTGGCCCAGGAGTGAGAAAATGTCTGCTGAAACTCAAGTTTGGTCAAATACATGTAGAGCTTTAATTAATTATATCTCTCAAACCAAGAAGCAAAACATAATTTAATGAAATGCCCACTTGAGCTAACAAAAAACCTTTCTAATGAACTACAACATACCCTCTGAAACACCTTGTAAAGGTTGTATAATATGTTTGATATGGTTCAAGCTCCAATCTGTCCATCATTGTGCTCGTATGGCAGTTGTACATCTATGGGTAGGTTGAGAAGGGTTGGAATGAGGATTACCAAGCTTCAATATGCATGAAAAAAATATTTTAAACTATGCCATGACTACATGAAGATAATGCTCTATGAGAGAGTGTTGAGTGCAAAGGGACACAAAGGATGCCAATGGTATGTAGATAAACATGTGTTGTTGTAGAGATCATGGAACCTCTATCTACAACACAAAAACCCCTACAAAATTTATGAATTTTTTGTAGACCAAGGGATGTAATGAAATCGATGCATGATGCTTCTACAATGGTGAATGGATATTCGAGGGCAGAAAAACCCTATAGTGCATGTGGATCAACTGTGATGCTTACAGTGTATGGCCCAACAAATGGACTTTGAGAGTGCCCAAAGGAGGTTTGATATTGTTGTATATCTTTGAACCCGAACTATGCTTCAAGCTCTATTTACCATGGAGTGGTTACCTCTCTGATACCAATGATCCATACCTTGAGGACTAAGATTTGGTGTTAACTTTTTCTCACAAAATCAATAAATTTATCATTCAAAGATTTTGTCAAACACTTAGTGTACCCTGATTTATGTCTCCATTTAATACATTCAAAAATAAATGCATGTGAACTCAATGCTTCAAATATGAAAATTAATGAGCATAAATACACAACTAAGTATGATCTTAAAGCAATGGAAAATCACAGTAGACAGTCAAACATTAACACAATAGTTTTGGTCTAAAGACCCAAGAATAAACCCAAATGGGAAAACGTGTGAGAGTATCTTTTTTATTACTATGAACAAAATATACACTCAAAAAATCACTTAGAAAATTTGTGTATTTTTCCTTTTACAAACCGATAGATCAAATGCACATATACTTATCTCACTCCAATGATTCTTGAAAATCATGTCCACTAAAGAAGGTACAATAGTACGGCTTGTATGGCCCACTTGTACAACATTTATGCCTTGGTTTCTGCGCCAACTCTTGAAAACCATGCCCTAAATCTACTGTAAGGAAAGTACGGTATTTCCAGTAGTAAAAATGTTGTTACTTCACCTCAAGATCTGTGCAAACTTTAACAGTACGACCTGCTTTATCTCGACTGTACAAAATGTGCATTGAATGTATAAGTGTATAAATATGTGCACCCTCCTTTGGTCTATGTTCTCTCACCTCTCAAGCAAGGTAAATCTCTCAATCTCCTCTCATGTATCTCACACAATGATCATGTGTATCTCACACACACTACAATGC
Organism: Larix kaempferi; assembly: GCA_027924585.1. NCBI lineage: Eukaryota > Viridiplantae > Streptophyta > Pinopsida > Pinales > Pinaceae > Larix > Larix kaempferi. Next base: position 1,306,270 of record BSBM01000776.1, on the reverse strand, counting down.
CCTCTCTTTAGAAAAATATATTTTATATTTGCACATTTAATGACCTAACCCTAACTTCCAAAACTACTTTTGATCTAAAGAATGAGATTCACTCTCACCATTAACAGTTAGGATTTAACTTCTCATTAAATACAGTTAAGTCATTAAAAATATAAAAAAATGTCACTTTTACACTTTATAGTATAAAGTCATATTATAATTATAAAGTCACTTTTCTAGAGAGACATTTAACGTCCTTTTCATACTAGGCATCATCGTATGAAAGGACATCCCAATATATCTTTTTCAACACTCCCTCTTAGCGAGGGAGGTCCTTCTGGCATGTTTACCACTAGGATCATTCTCCAGCCTCGTGTTATTTGTTGTAAAAACTCCCTCTGACTCTGGAAGTCGTCCCTCTACTGATCCTATACTCCAAACTAAAGACCTGTGCCTACCTTTGGTGCTTCAAGATATCTCATCCTGCTCTTGAGTACCCTCTAGCTGTGTCATCTTGAACCAGCTCAACCTCTTGCGAATGTTGGAATGAGATTTGTTAATGTATAAATCTCGCACACACGCAAGTTTTTGCAATTCACACAGTAAGGTGTCATCAACATATAGCATGCAGCTCACTGAAGACATCCTCATCAGATCCAAGAAGCAATATGAGTCTACAAATTCCAAAGACCAATCAAAATACAGGACTACACAGCCTAATCTCTGTTTAGGTGTGCGGCTGCACATGTTACCAGTTATGTGCACATGCGACCCTTGCACAGGTTTTCCTTCGATATCCGTGCGAATGTCAAAACGACGAGACCATAACCACCCATGGCTCACTGAAGGCTCATCAAAGCCCCATCACCTCCAAAAATTCAAATTTGGTCTCCCTATATAATTGGGTTCATTGAATGCCCCCCCTTTGTGTAATTTGGAGCCAAATCGTGGAGTTAATGGATTCACACTTGGATCTAGTTGTTTCTTGGCCACCTCTTGGCCTATAAAAAAAACTATGGGCAAACATCTTAGAAGAGAAACCAAGAGCAAGGTTATGTTGCAAAAATTGTATTGAAGCTTCCTCATAGCCCATCTCTTTCATAGTTTGGCATTCTCCAAGCTCCTTTTCCTCCTTCCTTCAAGGGGCAAGTGCTTCTCTCCATTGGTTCTTCTAGCTAACTAGCATCTAGTGTGAACAAAATAGGCCTCCCTAAGGGAGATTGTTGGATTCCCTTTGAAGCCTTCACCTTCTAGGTGACACTACATGTATTTGCTTGACCATTGGGCAATCTAAAATGGTTTATGCATTGGTTCTTTGTTGTGGTTTGCACCCTCTTGTTCCCTTTCATCATTTTTAGTTATTTGTGTTTTTATTTTGTTCTATTTGCACTAACAAAGCCTTGCAGTATCTACTTTGGGGTTATCATATTTGGATTTTGTTTATAAATATTGGGCCTAGTCAACAACCTCAAGGGATTTCACCCAAAGTGGAATAATTTCCCATAACAGTATTTATGGTGACTCCACTTCATTTTTGTTCATTTTATTTTAACTAGGTTGTTATTTGTTACGTAACTAATTTATGGTATATTGTCCATTGCAAGTGAAGAGGTCCATACCCTTCATTCCAGAAATCTGGCCTCCTCTTGGCCATGATTTATATTTCAACAATCATGCAGATCCCGACGTCCTATCCGCGTAGTCTGCATGCTTAAACCTTCGACAGTCGTGCTACTTACATAGTTTTACAGACATATGCCTGCGCAGTTTCGTCTCTCATTGGCCATGCAACTTCTTCGCGTTGTAATTGTGCTACTGCACACCAGTGAGTGTTTTTTCTGCACTACCGTGCACCTGTCTCTGTCTTTTTTGTGCTACCTCTCATTTTCTTTGCTTTTTATATTTTTTCACAATCTTGCAACCTTAATGGCTGCTCACTAATGAACTAGAACTAATTAACTTACAAGAGTTACATGTTTCTATAATAATTAGCTCACTTAGACTAAGATTAGAGAGTAAAGAGTCATTATCTCTTGAAATCTACTTAGATAAACAACCTCGAGGTTTTTAATGGGCCTCATTGTTCTCACTAGTATTCAAGGAATCTTATGTTCTTTATTTACTTAGCATGTTTTTTAGGCTAAAGTAGTGTAGAATCCACTTTTTTACACAAGCAAGGACCTAAAGACTCTCATCTCCCCAAGTATGCTCGTCACCTCGCACTTCTTGTGAGCTTGGTGAATCAAAAAGGGGTGAGAAGTGTGAAATTCCTCCATTGCACACTTTTACTTCATTAGCACTTTATTTTTTCAAAGCACCATTAGCATCTTTTAGAGTTAATGGTTAAATCTCCATTTTAATTTACTTTACACTCTTCTAGTTAATTTGCCACAATCAATTTGCTTACCTCACATGTGTTTGCATTACTAGCACACACTAAGGGACCTAAAATATATTTCATTCCAAGTATGCTCTTCACCTCGCACTTCTTGTGAGCTTGGTGAATCAGAAAGGAAGGGAAGTGTGAAATACTTCCCTTATACTCATTAAGTGAATCAAGACCCTTAAAATCAACTTTGTAAAAGTGCCAACCAACTAAAATCCTCCACGGGAGGCCACAAAACAATATTTTAGTTAGGTAGGATTGATAGGGATAGGCATCCATTAATTCCCACTATTCTAGTCATTAGGTGTTTGAAACATAACATTGTTGACTTATAGGGTACTATCAAAATCTTGCTATCGGCAAGTGTTAAAAGAAAACCTAGAGAAGAAGTGCGTCATTCCCAAGGAGGTCAAAGTCGAGGTATAGTTTCCCTACCCTCTCCAAAGAGCCACTCATATTTTTGTGGAGGCGACACTATACTGCCCAAGTAGAACCACTTATCCACACTTGATGCAAGGTATCTTAGAGGCCAAACTTATGACATCGCTAAGGAGCAATTGTGAGTGCAATTGGATCTTGAAGTCAACTATTTCCTTTGGGAAGTGTTTCCAAGTCTTCTTTATTGGAGCATTGGCCCTATCACTGGTAGAACTAGCTATTTGTTACCTTCACCAGTAAATTGGTGTGTGGATTCCATTGCCACCATCAATTGTGCTCTTGGAAGGCCCAATTACATTTGAGAGGAAGGACGCTAGGTATTTTAGGGAATTTACACTTATTTTCTTTTTAAATACAAGTTCATTAAATCGTAATTAAAAATAACCTACATGTGGGGACTCTTGCACTAAACCGACTTTGCATATATCACTCACTTATTGCACCATATTGCATCTGTTGTGGTTGGCATATTTGCGCATTTGTTCAATTGTGTTTAATTCCACCATCACTCTCATTTTGAACCGAATTTTCACCATTGAGGAACAAAACAACCCCCTAAGGCAGTCCTAAAGACTGCAAGGCCTATCCCCTCTCTCGAGGGGTGTTTTTCCACTATCTCCCCATGGTTCACATGGGAGATACTCTAGCTAAGGCTGTTCCCAGGCCATATTGATAAGATCATTAGGGATAGGTCACTCCTTTCTTGGTTCATTCTCTCCTCTCGAAGAAAGTGTATATCCATTTACCTCATCCACCACAAGAAGAGGTGCTCCTTCATTTTATCTCATCGGAGAAAATTTAGATTCCTTTGCCTCCCCTCCTCTCAAAAGAGGCCCTCCTTTGTCTTATCCATTTAGAGATCCTTTGGACCATTTTGACCCCTCCTCTCTCATAGGAGGTCATTCATTATTTTCAACACAACCTCAGTTTCCCCCTCGCGGAAACCACACATGACATACAATGGCGGAACCAAATTCCATCTTACCTTTCATGGCTAGCCTCAATCTTCCAGATTTGGACAAATTGATCAATGACCCTAGCGTGCATCATCAAACATGGCTAGTTATGTTGAGATCCCCTCAAATATGCCTAAATTTGATGGGAAACAAGAAGACGACGTCACCAACCATGTCATGTCCTTTCACTTATGGTGTTCCTCCAACATCATCGGGGAAGACTTAGTGAGGATTCACCTCTTTCAATGCACCCTCACTGGGACGACAACTCAATTGTTTTTAGAATTTACTAGGATTGACCCATGCCACCTTTGTGACAATGGCCACTACATTTCTCACATACTTCCATCTTCTTATTTGTCATGATCTCGACCTCGAAATTCTCACAAAATTTTGACAAAACACATCTACACACATCACAGACCATATCCATGAGTGGCGTAGACGCCAAACATTATGTAAGATCGCAATAAAACCTCCATTCTTATTGGATTAGATCATTAAATCACTCAATCCAGCCATTGCAAAAGATGTCACCATATCCATGCCACAAAATTAGGAAGAGGCCATCCTAAAGGCCCAACATTTCGATCTTATTTATTTCCTAATCTGGGTATTTATACACTATCCTTCCTGATGCCCCTCTCCATTAGTCGTTGGATCTTACACCTATGGGTTTGTCACACTCAACGAATGGTATTATTGGATCCATTTCCCACCAAGGAAAGTTCCCCCCTCCCACTTCTACACCATTGATTTTGGCCCCGTAGTACCCATGCATGCCTATTGTGTCAGCACCCCCTGCGCCTATACCAACTCCTCCACTTGGTCAATTATAGTATGGACCCTATAGTCCTACTTATCCGAATGTTATCCAAGTCATAGTGGTACCTCAGCCACAAATGGCACAAGCCACTCCTACATCTACGTCGTATAGAGTGCAACCTCCATTTATCGGGCACCAACAGGGTATAACCCCTACCACCCATTTCCATGTCTTACTAGTTCATCCCCCACACATCATATGGTGGTAAATCTAGTTCAAACCTATTTTTCCCAACAATCCCAATAATTTGAGCAGTTGAATGCAACCAATCCGCAAAACCCTCAAAATCAGGGGAAGAAGAAGGGAAAGAACACATAGAACCATTAACATGGGCAAGGGGGAAAACCCCCTCCCCAATAGAACTAGAACCATTTAAACCCAAATGCAGGGGCTAATAACCCCCCCAAGCAAGGGAAGAATGCAAACATGAGAATGAATTACTCTTGCTCCATTTGTGTAGAATAGGGTCATTTCACTCACCATTGCTATCTTTTCCCTGATTGAAAACAATTGGTGGAGGCCAAGAAGAAGACATATGTAAATCCCCCTAATGTCCCTAACCCTGCATAACCCTAAACTGATGTATTACAACAACCCTTTTCCAATCAAGGGGTCATCACTGAGCAGTAGGAATCCCATCCCTCCAACAACTTTTCCTTCCAGAACATTTATATGCTAGATGCCAACCTTTAGACTAGAGCCAAAGGTTATGATAGGCCTGAAGCTCCCCAAGTGGAATACATACCCATCCCCTCGAGGGGACCTTTGCAAATTCCGCACCCAAGCAATAAACATATCCCTTGAATCTCCAAGGTCCCACTTCGATGCACCCCTAATAACCCTCATATGAAAGCCACCCACAATTATAGTATTGTGGATGACTTGGCTTAGTCTCCCACCGTATTGTCCACATTAGAGGTTCTACAGTATTTCCCAACCCAGTGTAAGGCATTACTTAATGCACTTGGCTTCGTTGACCCTTATGAATCGCGCCTCTTGAATTTTGATCTCGACAAAGTTGAACCACGACTACCCTTGTGAGTTGCATTCCAAGTCCCCGTTCGCATATAAAAATTGTGATTCATTGATGTGTCATCGATGAAGGCCTGTCCACATGCATCATGTCCTCTAATGTTTGGAAACGATTAGGATTACCTGAGCTAATCCCCTTGTCTATCGCTCTTCGTGCATATGATGGGAGGCCATCCCAACTGAGAGGATTGTACCAAAATGTCCATGTCGAGTTGGGGGGAAAGATGTTTATGATCGATATCGAGGCACTTTATTCCCAACTTGACTACAACATCCTCTTTGGGGATAGTTACATGTACGCCATGAAAGCGGTCTCCTCCTCAGTATTCCATATCATGATGTTCCCCTTTAATGGGAAAATCGTTACCCTTGACCAACTCAACTACTACGATCCAATACCAACACCAATAGGGACAACATCTTACCCACTATCATTGGGACCAGTAAACCCCCTTATGTTGATATTGGCCTAGGAGTATCCAAGGACTCCAACTTGTTAGGGGTGTATTCAGGTCCTCTGCTTGAGATTCTCATATCAACCGATGGCCTTACGTGCACAATTTTCACCGTTGAGAATGTTTCGACCTGTCCCTTGGAAGCATCATCATCACCTCCGATGAGCCATGGCGTCAATAAAACTTTGAGTCCTTTGGTCCCTCCTATTTTTCAAATCCCATTCTTGTACCCCCCAGCGGAAGTGCATGGGACACCAGTTATGGCTCAGTTGACTCTACCTGGGTTAACCTTAGGAATACCTATGTGGTACCTTACACCACCATACCTTAAGATGGATTCAAATCCAATAGCCTATTATGAGTTTTTCCCTGTCTCAATTGTTGCTCCTTCTAGGCCAGTGACACCATTTGTACTGCTAGTCGAACCTACGACATATGCAACTAAGGCCCTGCTGGTAGTCACTAAAACCACCACTAGGGGCATGAAACAACCTAAGTTTAAAGGCCCCCTCCTACCCAATCTTGCTCCCAAATCATCCTCAAAGGTCACTAAGCCTAAAGCAGGGGGCATCAACCAACAATGGTTAAAAGCCCCAGTAATGACCAATAATCCCACACAGAGGGTTACTCCATCAAGTTCTCTCTACAGGAAACAAGGCCATGTGACCAACCTGTGCCCCAACTTGATGGAACTTAGGAATCTTCTTAATACCCCTGTTAGTGTGACCCATGCTCCACTGAAACTAGTAGGGGGCACCTCATTGTCGAACACACCTAAGTCCAAATAATTGTGTACCAATCACACATGTTCAATTTGTTCCCAATTTGGTCATTACACACACCATTGTACCGACCTCCCTCAATTTTAAGATGCTTTGTCGGCCATATTCCTTACTCAACCATTGGAAGAAAATTCGCCCCCTATGCCATCGAACATAGCTTCTATCAATGTCATCACGACGACGGTCCCCATTCCTATAGCAAGCTCCTTCGTGGCCGCTCAATGGCCCAAGTCATTACCCAACCAACGATTGCCCCTTTAGTGCCCTCAAAGTCCTACAATCATTCTTAATCATAGCTATGCTACTCGCCCATGCCGGTCATGCAAGTTAATGTCTCATCATTCCTTCCAATGTCCTATATTTGTTGCATTCCGCACCCTTAGTGCAACTCAAAAGCAACTATCAGAAAACCTTACCCCTTTTGGAACAACCCTCCCAACGATAATCGAGGAAGACCAATATTTTACTGATGACACTGCAGAATCCAACTTGCAAGTGATTCCTCCCCTCCTTAGCGGTGATGATCCCCCATCCCCCGCAGCCATAACAACATTGGACCCCCTAGTATTCCCACAGGAAGAGATCCTCCCTCCTCCCACAAACCCACCTCACTATTTGGACATCCTTCATCTTGACTCGATACCCCTTCCACTAAGTGACTCTACTGCTAAGGTTGGCTACACATGACCACATGGTCACATCACTAGTCAGTCCCCTCAAGTCAACTCTGACAATTCCTTCTCCTCTGATGAATACAGGTTAGAGGAATATGTCTTCTCCACGGATGAAGAGTTAATAGAATCCATGCATTCAGATGAACCCCCATGGGATTCCCTCCATCATCGATCCACATTCATCCATACTCAGGGCCCACAAATCCTTTTAGTGCCCCAACAATATACAATTGAATCAAACGATTTTATGTCTCCTAGTCACATCGATTGGTTCAAAAATCCCATTCTAACCCCTAATGCTTTCGAAGATGGAAATCTAGCCAATATTTCTCCCACCATCTAGGTGGATATCTCTATGACACCAGATGCAATCAAGAACATTTCCATTGGTGTGTCATGTTCACTGCATGAAAGCATTAACTTTACCACCCTCTTCAAGGAATTTCACGATGTCTTCACATGGTCATACGAAGAAATGGCAGGCCTAAACCCTTCGATCGTTGAACACCATATTGAAACTTGGCCCAGTTCTACCATGGTCCGACAAAAACAATGACTTGTTCACCCCTCTAAGGCCCTTGTTATCAAAGCTGAGATCGAAAAACTCCTACAGGCAGGATTCATCTTCCCCATTGCTTATACGTCCTAGGTCTCTAACCCTATCCCAGTCAACAAAAAACAAGGTACCATTCAAGGTTGCACAAATTTCCGAGATCTCAACTTAGCTTTCCGCTATAGAGGAATAATAACATCTCTATAGGAATACAATATACATATATGTGAAATACATTCCGAAGTTACATATACATCAACACTCCCTCTTAACTAGGAAGGTATTTCTCGACACAGGTCTTCTAGCACAAGTCTTCTTCTCTGGATCATCGTCACTGGATAATCGTCATCGAGACATCATCATCGTCACTGCTGCTGCTATCTCAATCAATCTCTGAATCTACTCGTCATAGGAAGTTCTACAGAGCCAGTCCTTTTTCATACTGGTTGTAGGCCCACCACCTGCAGGTCTTCGTCATCACTGGCCATACTGTGGAATCCTCAGGACTTATTACGTGCGTCACAAAACCTCGAAAGAGCATCCTAGGCTGTTACGAGCACACGGCTCTACCTATAGGATCTCCCAGGGCCATATTATATGTGACCTCACCACAAAACCTCGCAAGAGCATCCCAAGCTGTTACGAGCACACAGCTCTACCTATAGCATCTCCCAGGGACAGATTATATGTGGTCACCACAAAACCTCGCAAGAGCATCCTAGGCTGTTACGAGCACACAACTCTACCTATAGGATCTCCTAGGGACAGATTATATGTGGTCATGGCAAAACCTCGCAAGAGCATCCCAGGACTTATTACGGGCACACAACCCAACCTATCGGATCTCCCAGGGACATATTATATGCCATAGGACAAAACCTCGAAAGAGCATCTGCCAGATATCCCAGGGCCAGATTATATGCCATAGGAAAAACATTGAAAGACTATCTGCAGATCTCCCAGGGCCAAATTATGTCCTCCCAGAGAAAAACCTCGAAAGAGCATTTGCCAGATATCCCAGGGCCAGATTACATGCCATAGGCAAAACCTCGAAAGACTATCTGCAAATCTCCCATGGCCAAATTATATGCTCATCTGCACAACCTGATCCACGACCATAGAGTATCAACTTGATACTCACCATACATCATCCTGATGTACACATGATCATCCTGATCATCATCACTGCAACATCCTGCTGCATGTCATCTGGAGCAACATCCTGAAGCTCGTCATCCATGATCATCCCGATCATACCAAGTATCTACCTGATACATATCATCATACATGATCCACCTGATCATACAGTGTATCCACTTGATACAAATACAAATACATGATACATATCACCATACATGATCCACCTGATCATACAATGTATCCACCTGATACATATATAGATACATGGTCCAAGCATCCAACATGATGCATATACAAAATACATGCAAATGATCCAACCGATCATATCCAGCATCCAACATGATGCATACATACATATAAATGATCCAACTGATCATATCCAGCATCCAACATGATGCGTACATACATATACATATAAATGATCCAACTGATCATATAAAGCAGAAACCAGAACATCATCCTGATGCTCATCCATCGCTTACATCCACAGCCATGTGAAGGATCCTCCTTCCAACATGCTTGGAATGGCTTCAGCAAATGTGTCCATCACTTCTTCCTTGAAGTGTCATCAATCTGAAGAATGCCAAGCCTCTCCCTGAAGTACTCGAACTTCACCCTGGCTAGTGGCTTCGTTAGCACATTTGCAATTTGCTCATCCGTCGCAACGTACAGGAGCTTCACAGCTCCTTTCTGCACCATATCCCTGATATATTGATATTTGATCTCTATGTGTTTCGACCTATCATAAAACACTGGGTTCTCAGACAGCTTCACACAACTCTGGTTATCGCAGAAAATACCAGTAGCATCCAATGGGAGATCAAATAACTCAGACATTAGCTTCCGTAGCCATACTGCCTCACAACTAGATGAATAGGCTGCAACATACTCTGCCTCAGCTGTACTCAGTGCTATGCAGGACTGCTTCCTACTAAACCAAGAGATCACACCTGATCCCATACTGAAGCAACATCCAGATGTGCTCTTCCTATCTGCAGCACTGCCAGCCCAATCTGAATCAACATAACCCTGCAGGTTAAACTTTTGATTCACATCATATTTGAGACCATAATCAACTATACCCTTCAGGTACCTCAGAATATGCTTTACAGCAACCAGGTGAACACTCCTCGGATCTGTCAGGAACTGGCTCAATGTGTTCACCGCAAAGAAAATATCTGGTCTCATGTTCATCAGGTACATCAAGGACCCAATCATCTGACGATACATAGTGACATCAACCAGTTCAGATGAAGCATCACACAGAAGCTTCAATTTCGATGCCATAGCCTCGCAGTCCATCATCCCGAACCTCTTCAGGATCTCTACTACATACTTCCCTTGTCCAAGGAAGATTCCATCTGCACTCTGCCACACCTCCATACCTAGAAAGTGGTGCATCATACCCAAGTTCTGCACATATATGACTCCCTGTCATGTGTCTCAGAGCCAAGTGGCTACTCCACGTACACTTCTTCTTCAACTACACCATTCAAGAAAGCTGTCTTGAAATCCATCTGGTGTATCTTCTATTTCATCACTTTTATATTTCTCTATGCTGCCATCTGCAGCATGCTTGATCTTGATAGATCCATATGGAAGTCATAACAAACTTCCCTTCAGGTCTTGGGACTACATCCCAAACATCATTCTTCATGATCGACGGATCATGGCATTCTTCCCATATCCTGGGAACTTCAATATCTTCAATAGATAATTTTGTTGCTGAACAAATGTTGTAGTTCTTCTTTTGTAGGTGATGGCATACGATCTTTCCTACACAACAAGTTAAATTGCATGATTAGAAAACATCTCATAGTTTTCAGAACAAATTCTTACACATAAATAAATATGTCATACAGTCATGCAGTTATCTTAGCCAATGCTTCAATACAACATTTATCCATATCCCGTAACTTTCTAGATGCCTTCCAATCTCTACCAGAACATTGTTAAGAGTGTGCACAACTCCCAACATGTCAGCAAAGAGGTTTCATTCTAGATAAGTAGCAATGGAATGTTGTACAGTGCCATAGGCCACTTACCCATGCATATTAGTAGTATACTATTCATCAATGCAACTATTCTAATATGCATAATACACAACCTAATTCTAGGAACATCAGTATATACATTATTGAACAGTATTATTTAAACAATAAAATATGCAAGTAATGACAATTCAAATACTTATCTTTGTTTGTTTGTTGGGTTGACTCCCTCTCAGTCTTTGCTTCTTTTCTGCAACTCCATTCTTATGTGGATTGTGAGAAGTGGTCAACTCCCTCTGAATATCTACATCCTTGCAGAAACTACTGAAGTGTGCTCCTTTGCTTTCTTGCAGGAACAACTGGAGTGTGCTCCCTCTTGATCTTTGCTTCCTGGATTACCTGTCCTTGAACTTACATCCAGCCTTAATCACTATGAATGCTTATTAGTATCATCATTGTGTTATCCTTGAGGTCTCATACATAATCACACATTTATTAGTATAATCTTAATACTATAAAAACACAATAATCTTAAACATGTATATTCATGATCATTCACAGATAATAAACATTAGTATTCAAGGTTTCAGGGAAGTCTTCTTTTACTCATACACATTCTTATTTGATCGTAGGACTCTTCAGGTTAGTTGAATCATCAATCAAGATAAGAGATATAATATGCAGAAAACCCATGATTATTCAAACCTATACCTTCATGATTCTTCTGGTTAGTCATATCATCAATTATGGTAAGAAACATAATATGCATACAACCATGATTATTCAAACCTATGACTTCATGAATAATCATTATCAACAACACAATAGTATAAGATCCTAACACAAGGTAGGATTCTAGCTTAATATAGGAAAAACATACCTGGATTAACATGCTAGCTAGTTATGTCTAACATACCCACATAATTTCTTCTGGTTCTCTTCAGTGACTTGTGCTAGTAACCTGCATGTCTCATAAGTTAACCATTGTAGAACCAAGTTATACATACCTCGAAAGTAGATCTTCTATGTGATCCATGACAATGGATGAATCTTTCTCTTCATGTCACCATGAGCATATGTTCTTGAAGTAGAACATGATTTGACTTTCTTGGTGTACCTTTTGTGTTAGCGAACAACATAAACCTCATACAACATCACAATGCATTAGTACAATCATAAGTGTCAAAACCTTAATCAATGAGTATCTTCTATTAAGGTGATACGAAAAGTCCAGTAATTAATCAAGATTGTACTGTAATGATATGAAGACAAACATATGATAAACTTAACCATGAAACATACCTGTAAGCCATACTTGTCAAGATTGTTTGTAATCTTCTTATGGAAGGCCTTAGCCTCATCTCCCTCTGAGACAGGAACTTCTTCACTTATGCAGGTGACCAATCCATCTTCTTCTAGGATTAACCCAATCCACTTGATTTGCAAGAACTGGTCCTGGAGCTAGATTAGGGTTTGTCAAAGAAACCCCAAAAATTCAAACTTTGAATTTCAAACTTCTGAAAGGATAGAAATATGCGCCTTGATGAGCTGATCAAGTTGGTATATTCAAAATTTGAAAACTGCAAAGTTTCACCCCTCGAAATTGCCTTTTAGATTTCCGGATTTACTAGGAGGACCCTGAATTAGGGTTTGAATTTCCCGGAACTTCACCCAACCAAAATATTTGATTCAAAACTCTAAGCTTCGATTTTTCTGAGGAGCTTCCAGCCGTGGTCACAGATTTCCAAAATTCCAATTTTTGCAGAAGCCCTAATTTTCCATCTTTCCGATCAAAGTCCCGAACTGGGGTTTGATCAAGCCCGGCCTTCTGCCCAACCAAAAAATCTGATCTTGGTCTCTAAATTTCGATTTTGATGAGTAGCATCCATCTGTGGTCTCCGATTACAAAAATTCCAACTTTCTCCGAAGCCCTAAATTCCGAAAGCCATGAATGAAGGTACTAAAAAATAATTATGTTTTGATAGAAATATGTACCTGATTGTTTCTGGTGTAACTCCTAACTTTTCAATCCACAGGGTCTGAAATTTTTTCTTGAGATAGCCCGACCTATTATCTTTCCATCCCGACAGGTCTGACCTCAATTGGATTCTCTGAGAGAGAGTTATGCCAAGTGTCGCAACGTGACCTGTTTATGGGATAATACAGGAGAACGAACTTGTACGGCGTGCCACGTGTCACTGGTTCAACTTCGGCCTATGAAAAATTTTCCTGAGATATCCTGACCTGTTATCTTTCCATCCTAATAGGTCTGACCTCAATTGGATTCTCTGAGAGGGAGTTATGCCAAGTGTCGCAACATGACCTGTTTATGGGATAATACAGGAGAGCAAACTTGTACGACATGCCACGTGTCCCTGGTTCAACTTCGGCCTCTGAAAATTTTTCTTGAGATAGTACAGTCTGTGTACTACCTGCCACTTTTTACGAAATTTCATTTGGATTCTCCTAGCCCAAGTTATGACCTTTTTCCCAAGGTCACCTGATTTTGACTCAGATATGGAAGAGGCAGAAACCCTATATTGTACAGATCATAAATCACAAAGTACAACTAATTAGAGGTTTTCCTTTGGACACAAGGTACATGGGGATCTAATCTTCGACTTGTAAAAGTTTCAGATCCGAAAAATTCGCCAAAACAGATTTATAGCGAAAGTCCTATGATGACTGGTTTTTGCTATATCAAGCCCTAGCATCGTAAGTGCAACAAGTGTCATACATGCCATATCATGCTTTCTTTCAGGCTAGCTCTGATACCACGTTAAATTTTCAGAATTTACTTCAATCTGATCTAGGATCTTAACTGAGAGAACAACATGTACAGCAAATCTACAGCATATCAATCATGGACAGAATAATGCAAGTACACAAGAGACACAGATTTTACTTGGGGAAAACCATAAAGGTGAAAAACCCCAATAACTTCCTCAGAGATAGATAGAGCAATGATACAACCATAATACAAGAGATAGTATTCTCCTAGCAGCAGAGCCTCCTCCTCCACAAGTGTGGCACTCTCCAAAGTGTGAGTGAGAGAATATAAATGTGTAAAATGAGAAAGACACACTCTCTATTTATACACTAACTTGACTTGACCTTTACTCAACTAGGTCGGCCTCAACTTAACCACTTAACATAATGCTGACTGGGTCGACCCCCACTAGGGTGGTCTAATAACCCTTTGACCCACATGGCCGACCCCCAATAGGGTGGTCTAATAACCCTTTGACCCACATGACTTATACAGGGCCGACCCCAACAAGGTGGTCTAATAACCCATCAAGTATAAGTTACGACACTTACAATATAAATGACTACACTTCCGTATAGAGGAATAATAACATCTCTATAGGAATACAATATACATATATGTGAAATACATTCCGAAGTTACATATACATCAACAGGCTTGCATTAGCCGTCATCCTCTCTATACAAAAACTATGCCACTACATCTTGCTTCGCAAAACAATAGTGGTTGCTGACTCAAACCCCATGCAATGCATACTTAGTCAAAGGCTTATCAATAGTAAGTTTACACATTGGATTGTTATCCTCCAATAATTCAACCTTAAGTTTGTGATCCCTGAAAGAAGGAAATCCTTGGCCCTTGCTGAGCTTATCACCGACCTCCCTACCACTCCCTCAAGAGAAACTGTGCAGGACTAGTTACTTGATGAACACCTATTCCTTATAGCCAACGACGACCCATGATATGGTGATATCCTAACATATCTCCACACTCAAAAATTCGCCCCGCACCTATCTTGGGATGACCGCCAATGTATCTGTCACCAATCCCCACGATATCTTCTCCTTGAAGATATCTTATACCATTGTGGGGTTGATTCTCTTCTACATCATTTCCTGACACATAAGGAATCCAAACAAGTTCTCAATGACTATCATAGAGGAGTCATGCAAGGGCCACCTCTCAGGCTTGGCCACCACCCAAAAAATCTTATGAGTTGGTTATTTCTGGCCATCAGTGTTCAAGGATTGCATTTATGCTGCCAAAAGGTGTGTTAATTGTCAGGTATTTTCCTGCAAGACTTGGTCACCGCCTGCCCCCCTCCACCCAGTAATCACCGTCGACCCATTTTGCAAATGGGAAATCGATTTCATGGAGTGTCGCCCTACGTTGGCTCAAGGCCAACGATACATCATAGTAGCTCTCTACTATTTCACTAAGTGGGTCGAAGCCATGCCCACGTTCGATTGCAAAGGCACCACTGCCGCACTTTTCTTCTTCAACCATGCCATTTCATGCTTTGGAGTCCTCAAACAATTAGTCTCTAATAATGAAACCCACTTCTGCAACCACACTTTGTAGGAACTATCATGGTTGTTAGGATTCAAACATGAATTATTGACATCCTACTACCCCCAAGCAAATGACCAAGTCGAAGCTGTGAACAAAGTTCTTAAATCATGCTCCAATGCACAATAAATAAGAACAAATCCAATTGGAATCACATGTTATTCCCCGCCTTTGGGATTATCACACCTTAGTCAAAAAATCTATAGGGTTTACTCCATTCCACCTCATCCATGGAGTTGAAGCCATACTTCCCATCGAGTGCCAAATCCCAACACTCCAATCAGGGTTGGGGTTATTACCTAATACTCTGGCGCTTGAGCAACAATTGTTTACTTTGGAACACCTAGATGAAGAATGGCGTGACTCACTTCAACAAAATGATGCCATGAAGGTACGCTCCAAAGCTCACTATGACAGACATGTTCGACCTCACACCTTCGGTGAGGGAGAATTCATCCTCGTCTTCAACGCCAAAAACAACAACAAACCAGGACCCGATAAATTTGTATCTAAATGGACAGGTCCTTATGTTGTTAAGCAATGCATTCCCAAAGGGGCATATGTCTTAACTAAATTCGGACGCATTATCCTCAACAACCCTGTCAACGAGTTGTACCTTAAACGCTTCTACCCCTAATCTAGGCACTCTGCAGGTGTGCTATGTTTTGGTTTTCAATTTTGCATTGTTAATACCTTTGTCATGTTCTTTACTACATTTGGGTATTTGTGTTGTATATGTGGGATCACGACCAAGACTCTACTACCTCTTGTTTTTCCATTATAATAACAAGATTCCACCGCTTAGCAATGGCACCAAACCTCTATCATAGGTATTGCCTTGAAATTGACATACAGGAAACACCTTCCCTCTGCTTGCATTGCACTAACTAGATATTCCCGCTGATAACCATAGGGTCCCCCTCCCCAATAATGATATGCCATCAATATCACTACCACAGATAACATCTTTCCCCCATGGGTGTGCACACAATTTCATCCCAATCATTATTTGACACCCATGATATCGAGCCCCTACAAGCTGGAGGAATTTGATAAATCTTGAAATGATCAACCCATAGTTCATTATTTTCTAGCTATGCATTTACTCCCCTACATTTAGCAGTTGATGCCATCAAATTCCTTGACACATGTTACAATCAAGACACACAATTGACTACTCATACCTCCATGAGCACTCCACCATCTACAACCTTCCTCATACCAACACCCCTGCTAAGAAATCAATGGGGCCCCCACCCTCCACAGTAACCAATCATATTCAGTTATTCCTGCAGGAACACTCTACATAGCATTGATTCATGGGGAACCCGTCTTTGCATTTGCAAAACAACCCTCACGTCATTCTGGAAAAGGTTCCCCAACTCACTCAAAATCGAGGGAAATTCACCCATCATCTAGTTGATTCCCCAACTCACCCAAAACCATGGGAATCCCACCCATCATCAAATTGGTCCCCCGACACTCCCAAAACTCTGGGGACCCCACCAATTGTTCTTTATGTACAAATTGTTCCCCAATCCACTCAAAACAGTGGGAACATCACTATTCTTTTGGTAGCAACCCCTGATCGCCTTTGATCGTGCTGTTGAGTCTTCCCATCCCAAACATTATGTGTTTTGTCAGTCACTTTCACCCTTAGTGTCGTGTACCCCGTAATTCCATTCATCAATAGTTTGTCTCCCTCCGTTACACTATGTACTTTTATTTGAAGAATGTTGTCCATTACTCCCCGAGTTGACATTGTTTAAAGGAAGTCATGAGCCTCACGCTTACCATCCAGTCTTGTGTCAGGTTTTTCGGTCCAACAGTTGGTTACAAGATGATCTTGGTTCTTAGGATAAGACCCTCATCTTATCATGTACTTTAGCTCTCATCGACATCAAATCCCTACATTATGAGAGTTGCAGTAGTTGCAGTTGTACCTTGGGGTCCCTTTTAATCACTATAAGGGGATCGCCTTGAACTAAGTAGGGAAATCCCTTAGTGCTTCCTAACTTAGTTGTCTCTCCTATGCTCGACATCAACACATCTATTGCATCAGGTAGAGTCGTATGTTTCAAAGGTAACAGTGTTCACATTTACAAATCATGATCGCAATAGTTCAGTAAGGTGTCACATCCATCACCCTTACTCGTATTTTGGTCCCCCATCCTTGTGGGATTACCATGGTTATTAGCAGTACCACTTCTTTAACACCTTCATCAATGTGCCAACAGTATATTGAGTGGGCCCCTTGGTCTCCTCTTTTTGTAGCCACTTCGACATATTTTCATGAGCATGGGTATGCCCTCCTTGTTGTATAAAACACTATTGTTTTGTTATGAATTCACTAGCAATATTCCCCCATGGAAGGACCCTATTCGTTCACATATGCTTCACAAATTCTAAGAACACTAGTGAGCACAAAAGAAATGATGATGCATTATTGTCCCTACAGTACCCTCCGGACCTCATACATCATGGGGCATCTATTAACGCATAAATCTCACACACATTCGGCATTTTTGCAATTCACACAATAAGGCGTCATCAACATATAGCATGCATCTCATTGAAGACATCCTCATCAAATCCAAGAAGCAATATGAGTCCAAAAATTCCAGAGAATAATCAAAAGACAGGACCGCGTGACCTAATCTCTATTTAGGTGCACGACTGTGCATGTTACCAGTTATGTGCGTGCACGACCCCTATGCCGGTTTTCCATCGATATCCACGAGACTATCAAAATGGCGGGACCACAACCACCTACGGTACATTGAAGGCTCATTAAAGCCCCATCACCTCCAAAAATTTGAATTTGGTCTCCCTATGTAATTGGGTTCATTGAATGGCCCCCCTTTGTGTACTTTGGATCCAAATCATGGAGTTAATGGGTCCACACTTGGATCTAGTTGTTTCTTGGCCACCTCTTGGAATATACGAGGAATCCAGCGGCATGCATCTTAGAAGAGAAACCAAGAGCAAGGTTATGCTGCAGAAAGTGTATTGGAGCTTCCTCATAGCCCATCTCTTTCATAGTTTGGCATTCTCCAAGCTCCTTTGCCTCCTTCCTTCAAGAGGAAAGTGCTTCTCTCCATTGGTTCTTCTAGCTATCTAACATATGGTGTGAACAAAGCAGGCCTTCCTAAGGGAGATTGTTGTATTGCCTTTGAAGCCTTCACCTCTTAGGTGACACTACATGTATTTCCTTGACCATTGGGCAATCTAAAGTGGTTCATGCATTTGTTCTTTGTTGTGGTTTGCACCCTCTTGTTCTCTTTCATCATTTTTAGTTTTTTTTTTGTTCTGTTTGCACTAACAAAGCCTTGTAGGATTTACTTTAGGGTTCTAAATATCGGGCCTAGTAACAACCTCAAGGGATTTCACCCAAAGTGGAATCTCTTCTATCTGAACTCAAGACTAACTACTTGACTCCCCTTCAATCCTTAGAGAATCTCACTCTCCATCTGTCTCAGACTCATAACCTATTATCCATTTAGATCCTTCCACAATAGGTTGTCCTCTCACTATGTACATCCCGCCTCTCTGATCACCCAACAACATTACTTCAATCAGATGCAATCTGACTGAATAGATGAATATATGCTTACACTTGAACGATACTATGTAGCCATCATATTCCAAGGGTGAGATTGAGATTTGGTTAAACTTCAACCCTGGAATAAAGAGTACCTCATTCACCTACAAAAACTCCTCAAACTCAAGTTGGAATCTGACTTGTCATACTCTCTCACGATATGTATTGTTTCCACTCCACTCTCTACATAATGGCCTAGACCTATTTCTAAAATGCTAAGGAATACATCCCATATTCTTGTCATGTGTTGAGATTCTCCGCTGTCAATTATCCAAGTTATGGTATCCTTGTAACTGGTACTGCCACAACTCAAATCTAAGGATACAAGTGAGAACTCCCTCTTGAATCTCTTGATGAAGTCCTCCACTTTAGATATGGCTGCCACCTAACTGTCCTTATCTTTCTTTTCCTTCTTCTTGTTGGGGAATTTTCCTGCATAGTGACCATACTGGTTACATGCATAGCAATGAACCTTGCTCATATCCTTCTCTTTGGTAGCAGATCCCCCACTCCCCTTCTTCTTGCCTCTTCTCTTTCCCATAAGAGATACTTTTTCTTCACTTGCATCACTATCTGTCTTCTGCTTATGAGACCCTTCTCAAATATTTTCCTGAGTGAAGTCATCCCATAACCTGCTCTAGTCTAAAAATTTATCTCTACCAACCACACACTTGACGAACATGTCCCATTCTTTTGTAAATCCTTTCAAGGAAATACATACTAAATCAGGATCTGCAATGACCTCTCCTACAATTTCCAACTTGTCCTTCACTCGAGCCCCCCTGGTGAGGTAGGATGCCGCACTCTCTCCTTTGGTCATCCTTGTACTATGCAACTTGTCTTTAACGACTATCTTTCAGTTCTCGTTCTTGGCTTCAAATAGGTTCTTCAATGTGTCCCACATCTCTTTGGTTGTTGACTTCTTAGTTAAATTTGGAATAAGGCGGTCTCTAAATCCATCCAAAATTATTCTTTGTGCTCTTGCTTTCTTAACCTCATGGAGGTCCAAAGCAATGGGATATGCATGTGGTACCATAGTGGTACTGACATACTACCATATCTTGTTCTCCTTGAGAACAAAGGCAATTTAAACTTTCCACTGAAGATAGTTGGAAATCCCTTCCAACCTTTCTTCATATCTAACTTCAGAAGCCATCTTTCTCTGACAAGCAACACTTACTGCTGCCTTCTTCCCCTTGGTTTTCCAAACTTAACACTCCTGCACACACTGCAATATCACTTCGCACTCTCTGCAATATCACTATGTCAACCAACTACCCACTTGCTATCTCAACAAGGAAAAAACACTGCCCATTGTCTTTTCAGAGCCCCTGCTTTGAACCATGTTAACTTTTTCTCACAAAATCAATAAATTTCTCCTTCACAGATTCTGTCAAACACTTAGTGTTTGCTAATTTATGTCTCCAATTAATATATTAAAAACTATTTGCATGTGAACTCAATGCTTCAAATACGAAAAATAATGACATAAATACACTGCTTAGTATGATCTTTAAACAATGGATAATCATAGTAGACATATAGTTTTTTTCTAAAGACCTAGGAAAAACCCCAAAGGGGAAACCTATGAGAGAGTATATTTTTTATTATTATGAGCAAAATGTACACTCAGAAAATTTATGTATTTTCCCTTTTACAAACCGATAGATCAAATGCACATATACTTATCTCACTCCAACAATTCTTGAAAATCGTGCCCATTAAAGAAGGTACAGTAGTACAACCTATACGACCAGCTGCTCCAACATTTATGCCATGGTTTCTACACCAACTCTTGAAAAACGTGCCCTGAATATGCTATCTGGACAATATAATATTTCTAGCAGTATAAATGCTATTACTTCACTTTGGGATATGTGCAAACTCTGACAGTACGACCTACTTAATATCAGTTGTACAAACTGTGGATTGAATGTATAAGTGTCTCAGTATGTGCACCCTCCTTTGGTTTATGTTCTCTCAACTCTCAAGCAAGGTAACTCTCTCAATCTCCTCTTGTGTATCTCACACAATGATCATGTGTATCTCACACATGCTACAATGCCCTCTCTCTAGAAAAATACATTTTATATTTGCACATTCAATGACCTAACCCTAACTTCCAAAACTACTTTTGATCTAATTAATGAGATTCACTCTCATCATTAACGATTAGGATTTAACTTCTCATTAAATACATTTAAGTCATTAAAAATATAAAAATGTCACATTTACACTTTATAATATAAAGTCACATTTTAATTATAAAGTCATTTTTCTAGAGAGACATATTTAATGTCCCTTTCATATTAGGCAACATTGTATGAAAGGACATCTCGAGCCATCATTTTCAACATCTGGAAAGCTTGAATGCCATGAGAATAGGAAAGAAAATATGCAAATCTACAAAGAAATTCATAGAAAGAACATTTATGAAAACTGGAAAATGAAAGACACTATGAAAACACAAAAGTGGGTTGGAGAAGAATGATTCTATTCATATGAACAATGACATGAATTGAGGCCAATTTTAGGATCTCTTCTTCCCAATTTAACTCTCTCCCAATTACCTTTTTATAAGGTGTCTTGTTGACTATGTCAACTTTGATTACTTGGCTCCATAAATTACATGTCCATCATGTTCCCTTTTTACACTTGATAAAAATATGGCTTTATGACTTTTACATCTAAACTTAGACTATATGCCCCCCTAATATTCATATTACTTATCCCCGTACTTCATCTAGTGAAGGTGGGAATGTGGAGAATTTAGTGGTGGTCATAATTTTGATGTGCCTAAAATAGGCCAATGCATTATTACATGTTAACATACACACCGACGTGCTCATAGATATAAACATATTGCCCTAATAATTCAAAAATTGATACCCCATGTTTGAATTTGTAAACCCACCATTAAAAAAAATCTCATTGGTGTGTGGTTGGTGCACACTAATCATATGAAAACACTAGTGAACCTATGTGTGTGTATGCATGTATCTATTTGAATATATATGCACATATATGTATATCTATGCACATTATTGCATCAATATACAAGGTACACCATGGTAGGGTGATTTTTTTAATACCAAACCACTTTTTTTTTCCATCTAGCAATGCTTCCAACACCTTGCAACGCTACTGCTCTTTGTCCCTCTACCATTTCCCTATTGTCCCTTGCTTCTAAATTGTTAGATTTTATTGGAAATATTGATCTAAAGTGGATTTCATTCTTTAGATTTTCCAAAAATGCCTCATATATAGGTTGTGATTTTCGCAACAAGAATGACTCCATTATGGCGATGATACCAAGTAATTCATTTGCTACCCCTTAATTTCTAATTCATAGGCTTTTTCCATTTCACTAGTTATTTATTTATTTTTTAATTTGAAAAAATGTCATTGACTTGAATTGTGATTTTTTTTTTTTTTTATATAGGTTATGATTTTTGCAACCAAAATGACTCCATTATAGATATGATACCAAATAATTCATTTGCTACCTCTTAATTTATATTTTCATAGGCTTTTTCCATTTCATTAGTTAATTTTGCTTTTTCTTTTATTTGAAAAAATGTCATTGGCTTTCATGCATTGATGTGCAATGCATTTACAAGTCACACTACTTGCAATGATCCTAACAATTAAGTGCACCAAGGATTTAAAATTTTTAGTGTGCATATTTATTCATCTCCTAGGTGTGCTATAGGATTTTCTAGCACTCACACCATTCTTGGTCCGAAATATCAACATAAGTGCATTTCTTAACATAAGACACAAGTGTCTTGCATTTGTGGTCCATGTGGTTGGAATAAATTCACTAATGCCTTCGATAAACTTCAATGCATGTGTGTTTTGGTGCATTGTATTTTAATTTGTGTAACAATGCATTGGTGCATGACTCAATGCATTGACGTTAATACTACCTTATCACATGGGCACATCGACATGGCATATTGAATGTGACTTCCATTCATGCAGTACTCATGTGGACTTGTAGCATATTTTATTTTCAGAGAGAAAAAATGTAACTTGATATTATAAGTAATAGAAGACAAAGTTACATCCAAAAGTCATAATCACCAAGTATTTCAGCATATTTCAAGTATACGTTCGAAGACAGTCAATACTTCTTTAATCTAGATCTAAGCAAAAATAAAAATAAAAACAGTAAGACTTATAGTCCATAATTTTGATAATAGGCATTCATAAAAGATGATTGACCCATATATACGTATGACCAAATGCTGGCAGCTCCCCTTCAGAAAGCAATAATGTTTCCTTGATCAACTAAGACATTGTCTAGGTACTCATTGAAATGAAGGAAACCGTCCATCGGACCAATCGCCAACTTTGAAAGGTGATATGCCTCCACATTAGCTTCATGAAATATATGCTTACAACATATTGAGTCGAAAGAAACCATTAACCTCATCACCTCTTCTAGCCAAGGTTCAAGTAGCAATGTATTGATCGCATGTTTGCCATTGAACCAGTTTATCACCACCCGCGAATCTCCAAAGATAGACAAAGATGAGTAACCTCTCCTATGAGCAAACCACATCAAACATCTAAGTGCTAACAGCTCCGCTTTTAAACCATCTCCACCCCCAATGACAATCTGGATATTAATGGTGTGGTTTCTGCGTATATATATAATAATCCCTACTCCACAAATGCCCAATTGAGAGGCACCATCGAAAAAACCACAAATAGTATCACCATCCATTGCTGGATAGGATAACCGTCTTCCCTTAACCCTGCAAACCTTCTCCGGGTGCCCATTCCAATTGTATAATATTCTTTTGACAGTAGCAAGCACCGAGGGAAGAGAATCATCGAATATCCCAACGTTTCGAGCTTTCCATATACCATCGATTAGAAACATAGGTAGAGTGTTGTTGTGCCCAGGATAAAGAAACCAATTGCACAAGCAACCTTCTAAATCAGAGCCCTTCCATTCATCAGGTAAATATAACCGGCAACGAATTTCCTGCCAAACATCTTTCACAAAACTACAATGTATAAAGAGGTGATGAATATCCTCCTCTTCCATCCTGCACAAAATACACATACCCGAACCATAGAATCCCCGTTTCTGGATATTATCCCATGCAATAATTTTGTCCCAAATACAGAGCCATAGAAAGCATCTGAGCTTAAGAGGGATTTTCCACCCCCATAGCCTCTTCTGCCACCAGCGGGAGGTCGGAGGATCCAGTACTATATCAGACATCAATTGATAAACATTGGCTAGCGTCATCATGCCCTTTGAACCTGGGCCATCCCAAGTCAACTAGTCATCCTTATTATTTAGCATGATCCTTGCAAAATAAAGTCGAGTAATATACTTCTCCCAAACGGAATGCCAATGTAATGGAAGGTTAATTTCGAATGCCATAAGCCAACATTCACGAGGGATGTCGCTATGATTCTACAAAATTTGCGAGAGGACCACAAATTTTTTGTCATGAAGCTCTTTTAAAATATCAGCTGGGAGCATATACTACCCATCATCACCAATAAATGGATCCACCCCAATAAAAAGTTCAGATCCTTTCCCAATATTCCATTTGATCCACGGCCCAATATAGTAGAAGGTTTTGATAATACTGCTCCAAACAACAGAAACCTGTGAAGCATATGTTCCATGCTTTCTCAGCCACTGAATAGTAGTATAAGTTTTCAAATACTTAGCTCGTATGACACTGCTCCAGAGTCCTCAATCAGTCAAAGCCCTCTAGAGACTTTTTGTCATCATCGCCACATTGAACCATTCCAAAAATTTTAGCTCCATCCCCCAAGATATTTAGGCCAACACAGAATTTGCCAAGAAGTTAAGTGCCACTTCCTCACCAAGGGTTTCCCGGACCAGATAAAATGAAACACTTTGCTACGAATACTGTTGATGATCAATATAGGTACCCTCCTTAACCCGAACCAATAAATGAGAATGATTTGTAACACAAATTGTGCTAGGATAAGCCTCTCTCTAATAGATAACCACATCGCAGCCCAACAATTTATTTTGCAGTCAATCTTCTGCACCAACCACCCCTAGTCCGCCACACCATAGCAATTTGGTTTGAGAAAGTAACCCAAATATTTAATACCCAAATCAATGTGTGAGAAGGCATATAGGAAGATCTCCTTCAAATTGTCGATGATACAACCTTCGACACTGTTATACATAAAGGAAGACTTGCCAATACTGATGGCCATTCCAGAGGCAATGCAGGACATGTCGAAAATGTCCTTGTATTTTAACCATTCATCAATAGATGCTTCCCCAAAGATCATAACGTCATCAACAAATAACAGATGCGTAAGAGACGTAGCTCGAGTGACTTTTATTCCCTTAATAAGTCGATCACCCTTAGCTTCATGGATAAGTCCACTCATACCTTCGATAGACAAAATGAAAAGTAAAGGGGATAATGGACATCCTTGACGAATACCGTGGTTGTAGGAGAACATACTCGTAGGTTCGCCATTAACTAAAACCCCAAAAGAGGTAGATGAAATTGTTGAAATATTGTAACTTCTAAGAATATTCTATTTGTACTTTATCCGCAGATGTTTCATTCCTCCGTCGGGACATTATTATATATCTGGAGATGTTTATTCCTCCGTCGGGATGTTGTAACTAGAGTTATTAGACTTCCCTAGTGGGGTCGGCCATGGGTTAATTGTTTAGGGGTTATTAGACTCTCCTAGGAGAAGTCGGCCCCGTTAGGGTTAAAAGTCAAGTGAAGTAAAGTATAAATAGAGGATGTGTGTTCCTAATTTATCACACTCACTCAATCATTCACTCACTTGTGAATTGCACATAGGAGAGAGAGAGATCTGCGAAGGGGGAGAAGGAGCTCTTGTTTGGGGTTTACATCTTTGTATTTGTTGGTCATCTATATTGAGGAAATATTTGCTGGGTTTTCTACCCCATGAGGGTTTCCCAGGATAAATCTATGTCTATCTTGTGATTGTGTTTCTTTCAGTGATCCTTATTATGCTCTTGTTGTGAATTTTATGCTAAACTTAACATGGTTTCAAAGCTAGCCTGAATAGGACATCTTTCACAAGGTGAAAATACCTCTCTCTCCTCCTCCGGTGAAAATTAGGGTTTCTACAAAAGTTGGAATTTTTGGAATCTAAGAGCATGGTTGGATGATCCTCCTCAAAAGCAAAATTTTGAGCCCTAGATCGAACTTTTTGAGTGGGTAGATCTCCGGGAAAGTCAAACTCTAGTTTGACTTCTAGACCAGAACACTAGTGAACCATAAAAGCTATGAACCAATGCATTAGTAAACCAGAAAAGCTGCGCACCAGTGAACCAGTGAACCAGTAAACCAGAAAATCTGTTGCAGATCCGAATTTTGCTAGTCAAGTTTGAAGGGTGAAAAGTTGAAGTTTTCAGAAGTCAAGTACACCAGTCAAGTCAATTCAGTCAAGCACATCTCCTGGTAAGGTCAGTTTTGCATTTTAAAATTTTTCAATTTTTGGTGACCTCCTGGATAAGATGGCCCAAAATAGTAAGCTTGAGGATAAGCTAGAGGGTATAGAGAATTTCCGAGCATGGAAATATAGGATTGGTCTCATTCTTGAAGAGAATGATCTTTCCCAATACATCAAAGATGAGGTTGCAGAACCCGTGGAAGATGAAGCTAAAGAGAAGTACAAGAAGGATATGATTAGGGCAAAGAGAATCATTGTTGATTCTATCAAAGACCACTTGATTCCCCAAGTGTTATCCAAGAAGACCCCGAAGGAAATGTATGATTCCCTAGCCAGAATGTATGAAGGGAGGAACATTAATAGGAAGATGAACCTAAGAGATCAATTGAAGAGCATTAAGATGAATCAAGGAGAATCTATTCAAGATTACTTCACAAGGGTCTCCCAGTTCAAGGAACAACTAGAAGCCATTGGAGACAACCTTGATGAAGATGAACTAGTCATGACTGCTCTCAATGGTATCACTAGACCTTGGGATTCATTCATCCATACCATGTGTACTAGAAAGGAAAGCATGAAGTTTGATATTTGTATGGGAGGATTGCATTCAAGAAGAGGCTAGAGTAGCCAATAGAGAGGCCCTACTCAAAGAAGATAATCAAGCATTAGCCACCCATAAAAAAAAAAGAAGGAATCAATCCAACTTCAAGAAGGAAATTCACAAGGAGTCTCAACCTCCACAAAGGTTTCAAAAGAATAGAAGAACCATTTCAGAAAGAAATTACTCTTCATTCCAATGTTTCAATTGTCACAAAATAGGACACATTGCTAGGGATTGTCCTTTAAGGAAGAAGAAGAAGAGTTTCCACCACAAAATACATCAAGCACATCTAGCAGAAGATGATAGTGAATATGAAGATGAAGAATATGTTCTATTCTCTGCACTCTCTAGGTTTGTAACACCTGAAGAAGACACATGGCTTATTGATAGTGGTGCTTCAAAGCGCATGATGGGACAAAAGAAAACTCTTTCAAGACTTGAAGAGAAGACCTCTCCACAGAAAGTATCATTAGGAGATGACTATCAATATCCTATCGAAGGAATTGGTGAAGCAAGCTACAAGCTTGATTCTGGAACCCTCGTGAAGATGAAGGAAGTTTTATATGTACCAGGTTTGAAGAAGAACCTACTTTCTATCTCAGCATTAGATAAGAAAGGCTATAGGGTCGCATTCATAGATGGACAAGTAATCATGTGGCCCAAAGGAAAATCAATTGAGGATGCAGTTGTTATTGGTGAAGAGGAAGGAGGGATTTATAAACTCAAGGGACATTCAGAAGCAACCCTTATTCATGAAGCCACTAGCCCAAGTGAGCTACGGCATAGAAGGATTTCTCACATCAACTACAAAGCATTACCCTATGTGAGCCAAGTAGTAACAGGATTACCAGATTTGAAGGTTGATCATGAAGGCACTTGCAAAGGATGTGCAAAAGGGAAGAATATCAAGAATCCATTTCCAAAGAGTGAAACAAAGACTAAAAGTACTTTGGAATTGATTCATTCAGATTTATGTGGTCCAATGCCCTCCACATCCTTGAGTGGATATGAATACTACCTTACATTTATTGATGACTATTCAAGAAAGACTTGGACATATTTCTTGAAAGGAAAAGTTGAAGTCTTTGGAAAATTCAAGGAATTCAAAGCCTTGATAGAAAATCACTCAGAAAAGAAAATCAAGACACTTAGGACAAATAATGGTGGAGAATATACTTCAAAGGATTTTGAAGTCTTTTGTAAAGAAGTTGGAATCAAGAGGGAACTAACCACTCCCTACAATCCTCAACAAAATGGTGTTGCGAAAAGAAAGAATAGAACCATCATGGAAGCAGTGAAGACAATGATACATGATCAAGATCTTCCTATGCATCTATGGGCTGAAGCAACAAGGACCGCAGTCTATGTCCAAAATAGATTGTCTCATAGTTCCCTTGGATTCAATACTCCAGAGGAAATGTTCACAGGGAAGAAGCTTGAGGTAAGCCACCTCAAAATATTTGGGTGTCCTGTATATGTTCACATACCAAAAGAGAAGAGAACTAAGCTGGATCCTTCAAGAAAGAAGGGAATATTTGTTGGGTATTGTGAAGCATCCAAAGCATTCAGAATATACATCCCAGGATTCCATCACATGGAAATTAGTAGAGATGTAACATTTGATGAAGAAGCTACTCTCAAAAGATATAGAAAGAGCCAGTGTGAAGAAGTATATGTAGAAGATATACCTCCTAGAAATATAGAAGCAGTTTCCTTCCCTGAAGAAGAAACATCAGAAGACCATGATATGATAAAACCTCAAGAACCCCCACCTATGAACATATCACGGAAGAGAAAACCAACATGGGCAAGAGAAATTATACAAGAAGCAAAAAGATATGGAGCTCCAGAAGGCTCCACTAGAGCAAGCAAGAAACCAAAGCCATTTCCTAGCTATGTGGCTTTGATGTGTGATATTGTAGATCAAGAACCTACCAGTTATGAAGAAGCAGTTCATAAGAAAGAATGGGTAGAAGCAATGACGGAGGAATACCAGTCAATAATGAAGAATGATGTTTGGGATGTAGTTCCCAAACCAAAAGACAAAAGTGTGGTATCCTCCAAGTCGATATACAAGATAAAGCATGCTTCAGATGGTAGCATTGAAAAGAATAAGGCAAGGTTTGTGGCCAGAGGATTCTCTTAGAAAGAGGGAATTGACTGTGAAGAAACATTTGCACCAGTTGCAAGGTACACTTCCATCAGAACCATCATGGCACTTGCATCCATGATGAAGTGGAGATTACACCAGATGGATGTAAAGACAACCTTCCTGAATGGTGTGATTGAGGAAGAAGTGTACATAGAACAACCACAAGGATTTGAGGTTGAAGATAGAAGAACTCACGTATGTAAGTTGAAGAAAGATTTGTATGGGTTGAAATAAGCTCCTAGATCTTGGTACGAAAGAATTGATAGCTTCTTGACAAGCTTGGGCTTTACCAAAAGTAAAGCTGATCCTAACCTTTACCTTAAGGTTATGGATGATGAACCTGTCATACTATTACTGTATGTGGATGATCTATTTTTGACAGGAAATGAGAAACAGATCATGGAAAGCAAGAAGAAGCTAGCTACAGAATTTGAGATGAAAGATCTCGGATTGATGCATTACCTCCTAGGTCTGGAAGTATGGCAAGGCCAAGAAGGAAATTTCTCAACCAAGGAAAGTATGTTGTGGAAATCTTGAAAAGATTTGATATGTTGGAATGTAAGGCCATGGCTACTCCCATGGATACTAACTTGAAGTTGCTGGCTGATGAATCATCATAATTAGTGGATATGACTTAGTACAGACTGATTATTGGGTCGATGATGTATCTGACGAATACCAGGACAGATATATGCTTTGCTGTGAACACCCTGAGTCAGTATCTAGTCGAGCCTAGAGGTGTTCACCTGATAGCTGCAAAGCATGTGATGAGGTACCTAAAAGGTATGATAGACTTTGGTCTATATTATCTTGGAGATAATGATTTCAGATTGTATGGTTATACAGATGCAGATTGGGCTGGAAGTGTCTCAAATAGAAAGAGCACATCGGGTGGATGTTATTATCTGGGATCTGCTATGATCTCGTGGTTTAGCAGGAAGCAGTCCAGTGTGGCTCTCAGCACAGCTGAAGCAGAATATATAGCAGCTTTCTCTGCTAGTTGTGAAGCCATATGGCTTCGGAAGTTTCTATCAGGACTATTTGACTTAGAGATGGACCCCACTGTGATCCTATGTGACAACCAGAGTTGTATCAAGATGATAGAGACTCTAGTATTCCATGATAATTCCATGATCAGTCAAAGCACATAGAGATCCGATATTTTTATATACGGGATATGGTGCAGAAAGGAGCTATAAAGCTCGAGTATGTGAGGACTGATGAGCAAGTTACTGATGTATTGACCAAACCTCTGTCTCGAGTAAAGATCGAGTATTTTCGAGACAAGCTTGGTGTAGTTCAGAAGGACCCTCCTCGAAAGGGGGAGTGATATGGTCAATGATGATATTTGGATACTGGTATCAATGTGGATACTTGTATCGGTGATGAGGTTGGCTATACCAACGGTAGGGTCGATGATGAGGATACCTGTATTGATGATGTGGATACTTGTATCGATGATGATGATACCTGTATCGATGATGAGGTTACCTGTTCCGACGATGAGGTCGATGATGAGGATGCCTGTACCGACAATGAGGTCGATGAAGTGGTACTTAGACTTTGTCTAAGAGGACTGGTGGGATTGATCATCCTTAAACAGTGATCCCGTAATTCCAAAAGGAAGGATAGTCTTAAATATTGATCGTTAGACTAGAATCCCATAATTCCTAAAGGAAGGATTGTCTAAGATGTGAGTAGTGGACAAGGATCCCATAATTCTGAAAGGAAGGATCGTCCAAGTGTGGTAGCTCCGTAAAGACTGGGTCCCGTAATTTCGAAAGGAAGGATTGTCTGAGCATCACCAAAATTGTTGGACTAGAGTCCCGTAATTCCGAAAGGAAGGAATGTCCATGATCCCGTAATTCTGAAAGGAAGGATCACCAATGTTGATGGACTAGAGTCTCGTAATTTCGAAAGGAAGGACTGTCCATGATCCCATAATTCTGAGAGGAAGGATCACCAGAGTTGATGGACTAGAATCCCGTAATTTCGAAAGGAAGGATTGTCCATGATCTCGTAATTCCAAAAGGAAGGATCACCAGAGTTAATGGACTAGAATCCCGTAATTTCGAAAGGAAGGATTTTCCATGATCTCGTCATTCCGAAAGGAAGGATCACCAAAGTTGTTGGACTAGGGTCCCGTAATTCCGAAAGGAAGGACTGTCCATGATCTCATAATTCCAAAAGGAAGGATCATGTGTGTTGCTGATTATGATGCTGTGGATCAAGATATCCAGATGATGAGGCTGTTGATCGGAAGATCCAGATGTTGATGCTGTTGATCGGGATATCCGAACAGGGAGGCTGTTGATCGAGAGATCCAGATGATGTTATTGATCGGGAGATCCAGACGATGAGGCTGTTGATCAAGAGATCTAGATGATGCTATTGATCAGAAGATCCAGATGATGATGCTGTTGATCGAGAGATCCAGATGATGCTGTTGATCGAAAGATCCAGATGATGATGCTGCTGTAGCTGATTGAGTGCTGCAGAAGATGAAGTCTCAGTACTGACGATGCTGATGTTCCAGTATCGATTATGTTCCAGTAACTGTTTGAGTTACTAATGATGATTGAAGAAAGCTTCCAATGATTTGTAGATGTATCATGTATGATGTTGATGACTCATTGCTCCTGTAGATGTTGTTAGAATATCCTTCTCGTTAAGGGTGAGTGTTGAAATATTGTAACTTCTAAGAATATTCTATTTGTACTTTATCCAGAGATGTTTCATTCCACCGTCGGGACATTATTATATATCCGAAGATGTTTATTCCTCTGTCAGGATGTTGTAACTAGGGTTATTAGAATTCCCTAGTGGGGTCGGCCCCGAGTTAAGTGTTTAGGGGTTATTAGGATCTCCTAGGATAATTCGGCCCAATTAGGGTTAAAATTCACGTGAAGTAAAGTATAAATAGAGGATGTGTGTTCCTCATTTATCACACTCACTCACTCATTCACTCACTTGTGAATTGCGCATAGGAGAGAGAGAGATCTGCGAAGGAGGAGAAGGAGCTCTTGTTTGGGGTTTACATC
Source organism: Larix kaempferi (assembly GCA_027924585.1). Taxonomy (NCBI): domain Eukaryota; kingdom Viridiplantae; phylum Streptophyta; class Pinopsida; order Pinales; family Pinaceae; genus Larix; species Larix kaempferi. The sequence goes on along the minus strand of BSBM01000776.1, from coordinate 1,273,869 downwards.
TTTGTATTTGTTGGTTATCTATATTGAGGAAAGCTTTGCTGGGTTTACTACCCCATGAGGGTTTCCCATAATAAATATGTGTCTATCTTGTGATTGTGTTTCTTTCAGTGATCCTTATTATGCTCTTGTTGTGAATTTTATGTTAAACTCAACAGAAATGCATGCCATAACCACTGCACTATATTAAGAAGAATACAGATCTGTATGAGGATGAAACGTAAATAGGACCAATCCAGTCGATCATAGGATTTTACCAAGTCCAAATTGAGAATAAATGCACGGATATTCTTGATCTTAGCTGACTGAAGACATTCCTGGGAAACCCCCACAGCGTCCAGAATTTTCCAGTTGAACAAAAACCCAAATTGTTCCAAAGAGATGTATTTAGCCAGAAATGGTTTGATGCGTCTGGCAATGATTTTTGACACCGACTTGTAGAGAATATTACATAGGGAAATGGGATGGTAATCAGTGACACTTTCCGGCCTATCAGATTTAGGAATCAAAGTGATATAAGTAGCATTGAGCTTTTTAGGCATAGTTGCTTTGACTCTAGATTCTTCCACAACCCTCAAAATATCAAGTCCCATAAGATCGAAAAAGTGCATAAAAAATTCCACGGTCCAGCCCTCTGGACCTAGAATTTTTTCTTTAACAAAATATCCTAAAACGATCTTTAATTCTTCCATGGAAATAGGAACATCAATCCTCATCCCCTCCTCTACACTAAGAAAACAAGGGAAAAGCTTGACAATTTTCAACTGCTCATCCAAATTATTCACACTAAATTGTTTATAAGCTTCTCGAAAATGATTCTCCGCTGCCTCCTGGATGAAAGATTGCTCCGACCTGAAGATGCCTTCATCCCCTTTTATCTCCCAAATGGAGTTCCTATTTCGCCGTTGGTTTGTAAAGTTTTGAAAAAATCTCGTGTCGCAATCGCCTTTGGCTAACCACAATGCCCGACTCTTTAATCTCTAGGTGTTTTCTTTTTACCCTAGCAGATAATCCTTTCGCTTAAAGAGCTCCCGCATTTCACTTCTTCTCTCCGTATCAAAAGATACACCATCCACACCCAATTCCATGCTCGATATCGTCGTCTCAATAGCTCTAAGTTCACTGTCTGCTGCCTTTTTTTTGTGACGTTCCCACCGCCTAACCTCATCTCGTAAGGCATCCAATTTGTGAGTGAGGTTATGTAGATGTGAAATTACCTTATTTCCTGTCATAGCATGCCATTTATTTTTGATCAAATCACAAAAAATTTCCTCTTCCATCCAAGTGCTGTTAAACTTAAATGGGTAAACCGACCGTTTTACCAGAAGCTGAAGTTTGAGACAAATCACTTTGTGATCAGAAACCCCCATAGGCACATCCCATGATCATATACGATTGCAACCATCCAACAAGTATTCTTTGATAAAAAATCTGTCTAATCTTTTCGCCAATCCATGACCACCCAAACGACCATTGTTCCAGGTTGGAACCAAATGAGAAGGAACAACATCCATAAGTCCCGAAGCATCAAAATGATCCTTAAGAAAACTAGCCAGTGGATCCTCCCAGAGGCCCAGGCCCCAAACTTCACATGTGGACAGAGTGAAGTTCAAATCACCACAAATAATAAGATTACGATTCTCCAAAATCGAACTAGAAAAGACATGTTCCCAGAATGGCTGTCGGTCTCAGTAAGGTCCATAAAGATTTAGGATATAGAACTCCTGGCAGTAACCTTTAAGCCTCCCGATTAATGCAATTCCTGCACAAGTTTTAAACGACACCAAATAATCCATTAAAGGGTCCCAGGCCACAACTAATCCCCTAGACAACCCACATGAGTCAATAGAACAACATATCCATTGAGGCCGAATATCCAAAAAGAAAGAAACAACATCAGACCCCCAATGCATGGTCTCCTGAAGGAAAAGAACCGATGGCTTGACATAATCCAAAAAGTGTCTAATGGCATCCTTTTGGGCAGGCTTCCCAACCTCTAAACATTGAAGGATGAAAGGATCATTCAGGAACAACCGAAGGAACTTCACCTACTCTAAGCGACCTAGAAGAGGAGCCAGGGTTCAACGCCTTAGTGAGTTCCGAAACATGAGATAATTTAGGATTTACCCATTTCCTTTCAATCCCCCCATCCCGACAAGCATCCTTGATATTTCTACGCGAGGATTTCCTATGGACAGTAACATTAGTGTAATTGATAGAACCCGTAGTTATCCCCGGTCCGGGATCCACAGTGGGACTCTGTCCACCAAAAACAGGCAGTGGAACCATATCAGGTTCCGGAGTAATATGTATCTCTGAATCCAAAGAGCCAAATCTAAGCGGAATAGGTGGCGATGATTTCCCCCCAGAGTCCAGTACAGGCACCAACTCAACCAAAGCAATTCCAGGATCATAGGAATCTGAATCCAAAATAGAACTAGGGGAAAGAACAATGTCCAGACCCTCCTTCCCCGGGGAACAACCATGAGGAGACAAAGTATCAACACAACAAACCGTCGAAGCCGAAAACCCTCCCACCCGAGGCTAGAATAAAGCACGAGGCGCCAAATAAATAGGTTTATCCAATGACACCGGTAATGACATCCCATCCAAAAGAACCAAGGCAATTTCATCCATGGAAAGAGATTTTAACAGGAGAGGAATAAAGGTTTTAAACTTACCAAGACATTCTTAAGCCGACCCATCATCATATGGGATACAAAGAGTAAAAGATTGAGCAGGATCCTCACATTCCACCACGTCGACAGAAACCCTAGCTTCATTGTTGTGAGCCCCTTTACATTCATGCCTCAAGTGTCCCGACCGCCAACAAGAGAAACACCTAAACGGAATACGCCAATAATCAAGTTGCTGAATGAAAAAACCATGCTCCCATGCAATCTTGACCTCAGCCGAGAAATCGGATGAAACATCCACCTCGACTAAGACCCTTGGACAACATCGCTGAGATGCCATAAGGTGCTCTCCTTAATGAGGATGAAATTCCCAATGGCATTAGCAATATCGAGAAACGCCTGGAAGCTCCAACATACCAATGGAAAATCAGGAAATAAAACCCACAGATGCCTCTTTGTTAGCTTTTCCTTATGAGGATCAAAATACGAGTGCCACCAGATCAATACCAAATTAGAGCCAACCCCCAAAACCCAGAAATTTTCATGTATCACCCTCAATGAATCCTCCGACAGGAAATGGAAGTAAATCTAGCCGTTTTCTAGCATAATAACACGGGGTACATAATGAATAAGGGGCTTCCAAGTATGTGTGATCCAATCAACAATTTCCTCCCTACCTAGACGAATGTACTCCAACTTGCTGACGAGTGCCCGGGTAGCCAAGTTCTAAACCATATCCAAAGTCACATCTCTGCCCAAAGTACAGTGAATGCTCCTTCGCAGTCGATTCATCCTTGAATCCCCCCTTATGTCTTCCACCAGGTCGACGCTGAATACCTGCAGAAGACTCCACCACCTTCAGATACGATGGCGTTAGCGACCTAAGGGAATTATCAAACCCTTCCTTCCCATTTCTCGCCGGCTTGTTGACCTCAGAACCCACAGGTAAATGCCTTTGACCGGAAGGACGAGAGAACATTGACAAGAAGACAACCGATGCATTAGGGTTCACCCGGACCGCTACCGGAGTAGCTAGGATATCTTTGACAACTGTCCCCATCCCACAATAGGAACCAGGCCGCAAGAATACTCAAGCAGGTTCCAAACAAGTCAAACCCATAGATCGGAAAAAAACATATAAAACACTAAAAAAACCCAGAAAAAGAACCGAGACACATTACAAAACCCTCGGACCAAAAACCGTATGGGAACAACCGAAAAATACAGGATTATGTTGAAGGATTTCAGAAAAAGATGCTTCCCACTTATTTTACTTGGTTGGTACTGACCATCCCATGACGGGAGGCTTCATCCAAGCCTGCAAATAGACCCCGTGAAAAAACAGTCAGAACGAAGAAAAACAAACCGTGATGGAACAGAGAAAAGTGCCATGACCCCCCGAAACCCCCGCACCGGCCTCCATCAACTTCTGTACGATTATGCTCACACGTATGGGTATCATCTTCATTTGTTGTTGTTGGTTCTTACACATGCACCATTGTTGGTGACGAGATGAACTAGTGCATTCATTAAAGCGATGCAACACCCCATCTCTATGAATCTTGTTTATTTTCGCTTTCATGATGGATAGTTGAATCATTATTAATTCATGGTTTTTTTTGGATTGTAGACATTGTGTTTTTTTTCTAGTGAGATATTTTGAACATTTATGTTGCTAATCTAGAATATGATGTTATATGCTCATTGTTATATGGATGTATCATTGTGATTGGAATTAATACATAATTAGAATGTTTATCATTTGTGATTATATTGATTTATGTTTTCCTCACTAAATGGTTAAAAAAAGTAATATGATGTCTTTTCAAGGACATCATATTTATTGCATATTTATGTTCCTGAGACCTACACTCACTTGGGTGAGATATTGGGAGTGGCCCAAAATATTGCTAAACATGTGGTGAAATCATACCCAAGGGAGGACTTTTTTCCAATGAGGATAGCCATTTGAAGGATAGTACCTTGTGAAACTTGGGAAGGTAAATGTTAATCTAGAGCACTTGAAAAGTGTTTCCTAGTTTGATGTGGGGTTGGGGCCAAAGAGGGTTGAGTCTAATTCATGAAAACGCATTTTATGACTTTAATATTTTTATCCCTAAATCCAATTTGGCCTTAAATAAATTTAATGATCGTAAATGGCACTGGAAAGGGGGATGGGAAAGCCAAAAGACTTTCTTGAGCATGAGTTGTTACCTTTTTGGGATTAGAAAAGTGGAAGGCTATCTTGAGTGAGGGGGTTGGATTCTGTTGATTGATGTCTTGAAAAAAAGAAATTATTTTAGATATATGATTTTATGGGATTTATTTGAAAACTGCATCGGATTTGTTTGAGTGGGTAGAGGAGATTGGGGGCGTACCTAACCTTAAGCGGTACTAATGCCCTTTGTTTGATTCTAACGATTGAATTGAACCCCAAGACTCCAAAGCTAGAGGTACTACAATATTAGGAGGTACAATGAAGGTGTCCCTATAGAGGAACTCTCTCTCTCTCTCTCTCTATAGGTATTATGATACCATGTGCTACAACCAAAGTGTTCTTGAACACCTTACCTTGAGAGGTACATGGGTGCTACAAGTATAGAGCACGCTCTATCACACAATAGTTGGTTTAATTGGATATATGATCCATTGCTATGATTTGTTGGGTAGAGTGAGTAGATATGTGTACAACAAGAGTTGTGCCCCATATTCTCATTGAGCATAATCCCATCTCAAGGTGCATCATCCAGTTTGATGTGTTGCATTGGCTGGGTGGAAAATCAACTATTGGGCATGATCTACCCATATTGACATCTATGGATTGGAGCATTAGTTTGGACAAGGAGTTCATCTTCATAAAGGTGTGGGAGTAAATGCATTTTTTTGTTTCTATTGATTATAATATTGTACTTATTTGATTTTAAAATTATTTGAAAGAGTTAGAGAGAATTACCGACAGGTACCCACCCTCCTAGTCAATTCCTATTGGGTTGGGCCATTGCAAAGTAGTATCAAAGCATCACGTTTTCAACAATTAGGTGCCTTTGTGAGCTAAATTAAGTTGAATGGATGTAGCCTTAGTTGTGAGGAAGAAACCATTGGAGCTAAGTAACTTTTTCACACGGAAAATACCACTTTCCTATTATTCCAAAGGAATCAAGGAAAGCTAACACACGCATGAGAAATCCAAACAAAATTCTCCATATATCGTGGATGGTATGTCGAGCAAATCATCAGCCGATCATCCAAGCCAGAAGATGTCTCAACGGAATTGAACCCAGGTGGATGGAATGAAATCCATCTATCCCCACCAACGGACCACCGTATCCTTGACTGGAGCTAAGTAACATCCTTGACTGGAGCTAAGTAACTTACATTGAGGGCAAGGTTCTTGATCAATAAATTATTAATCTTAATTAATTAGTTTAGCTATTTATTTTCTTTTATCTTTATTTATTTATTTTCTATTTGCTTGTTTGTTTCTTTTCATTCTTTTAGTTAAAAATCACAAGTTAAATTAAATTACATTGTAATACTTATTGATAAACCTTGTATTTTATTCTTAGGTTACAATAGCTTTCATGTTTCTTTATTGCTTATTGTGGTAATAGTTATTCTTGGTTAGATCTAAAGTGGAATATGATTTAAACCTTTAAAACATGCATAGATTTTTTAGATTTTATTTTGTTATTAAGAGTGCAGTGGATGAATAAATTGAATAAATTGTTTCTTAAAAGAAAAGGATATCTTGTCATAAACTCTAATGAAGCTAATAACCTTTATCTTACATATTACATTTTAATTTTAAGAATTAATTGATATAAATATGGTTTTTTTGTTTTGTTTGCGCATTAAAATAAAACAAGAAAGCACTATTAGAACCCTATATATCCTTATTTAAAATCTTTTCTTTTCTTAATCTTATTATCATTTACATCAACCAAAGAAAAACCCTTGGATAATATTTTAGCATGGCATTTTAGTGGAATTAACCTTTTCTATTTGAATAACCTATGATTGTAAACCCTAGAAAACTCTTTAAAGATTTTGATAAACATGTGTAATAAAAGAAATACCAAATAGAATCTAAAACACGAGAATTATCAATGTTTCGCACACAAAGTACACAAAGATTAACCCTAGAAACCAAAAGCTGGGAAAACTAGCCTACTTGAGTGTTTCTCCACTCTCTATCTCATTATATTATCTTTTTTTGTTTTTAATACAATATTATAGTATCCAAAAACCCTAATCCATTGACCAAGATTATATCACAACCCGAATTGGTTAATCAGGATTAGTTTACAATGGGCCAAAAAAGCATTGGCCAAAAACACTAAAAACAGACAAAAAAAAACATGCCCATTTTTTTTTCTTTTTCTTTTATGGGCTCCACTAGCCCCCCATTCCCCTTAGAACCACTTGTCTTTAAGAAGCTACAAATATTATGACACATGTCCAACATTATTCCACTCATTGCATTCTTTGAAACAAGGGGGCAAAGGGGAAGCATCATGAAATCAACAACTAGAGGTAACCACTCCCATTGATTCTCCACAACAAGAGAAATTTTCATTACTAATCAAATTTGTCAATGAATTTGGAACATTATTCAATGTATAAACATTCTCCAACAATAATTTGTTTTGTTTAGCCATTTCTATAACAAAATGGCACTAGACATTAACATGCTTTGTCTTGGGATGATAAGCACGGCTCCCACTAGAAAACTTGCACTTGAGATGTCAAAACCTATTCTCACTATTTTATAAACAATACTACTACTTTAACACAATCTTTGCAACCATATGGATTCATTATTTCCATGAGTGATTACCATGCATTTAAATTTTGTAGTTCACAATGCAACTACATCTCACCTCTTCCTCATCCAACTGATTGCTCCACCAAATGTTAAAAATATAATTGTGTGTATATTATCTTCTGTAATCAAGATCTCCAACGGATTCCATGTCAAAAAATACCTAATATCTATCTCCCTATGAGGTCCAAGTCTTTGTTGGTAGCATATTACAGAATTTGAAGTGACACACAAATATTTCAAGACCCTCTTTACTACTATTCAATGTTCCTTCCCTTGTTTTGAGATATACATGCAGAAAAATCCCATTGCATGGGCAATGATGTTTGGTCTAGTACAGACCATAGCATACATTAGACTTCCAACAACACTAGAAAATGGAACATGTGACATGTCTTCTACCTCTTCTTGGGTTTTACGACACTAGTTTATGAATAAATTTGCACCTACAAGAGCAAGAACCTTTATTACTCTATGTTCCTACGTATTAAACCTCTGCAATATTTTCTCAACATATTTCCTCTAACTCAACCAAAGTGTTCTATTAGCCCGATCTCTTTTAATTTCCATGACCAACATAAAATTTGTAGCAACAAGACCTTTCATATCAAACTTTGAAGACAACTAAGCTTTGACATCCTTGATGATTTCCTTGTTGTTTCCAATCAACAAAATACCATCAACATACAAGACCAAATAAATAAAATTATTACCAACTTGCTTGGATTACACACACTGATCAACTTTGCTTCTTGAGAAACCAAGTCACAATATATCGATATCAAGCTTTTGATACCATATTCTTGGTGATTATTTTAATCCAGACATGGACTTCTTCAGCTTACAAACCAATTCCTTTCTCTTCACTGCAAAACCTTTTGGTTGTTTCATGTAGATTTCTTCCTCAAGATTGACATGTAAAAATGGTGTCTTTACATTCACATCCATATGGTCTACTTCAATATCAAAACCAACAACATTAGAAAAAAAATATAATATAATTTAGCAATTGTGGAAAAAAATCTCACCAAAATTAATTCCCTCCACGTGGTAATATCCCTCACTACTAAATTTGAGATATTTTCCGATAGTTTTTTGGTCCTTGATTCAACTTTTTTGTTGTTGCCCCTCATACAAACATTAATCAATTTAATTGTCAGAGTAGATTTCATGGGACGCGTGACACCCATCCTTTAACATTGTACTTTTGACGAGATGTTTGGCATTTGTCTTTGAACAACCATCTCGTAAAAATCAACATTGTTGTCGGAATTCCAATGACCTAGAGTCGCAATGCCGATGCAATACAATCATCATAAGTCCAACGCACAAGCATCGTACCTCCAACTTCCTTTCTGTAAAAAAAATGGAAGGTGCCTTTGTGACATGCATCACTGCGCCCATCGGAATTTCGACAGTGGTCCAACAACTATTTGACGAAGTATCCATATTGCCAATGGTTACGACCAATTTTCAAACAAACAATAATTTTGATTTGTAAGGTTGACCAATAAATGCCTCCATTACTACTAGAAAACTTTTCCTCTAAATGCAATGGAAATAACCTAGTATGGTTGTAGATTAACCCTATAGTGGCCATAATTTCACTTTTTTTATACAACAAAGACAGAACAATCATTTAAGGAATTATTCCTTTCTTCTACTTCTCAGACAAGGTTACATTTAATCACCATGTGGACACCTTAGAAGTTAGGACACTTCACCTGAAATGTGAGTCATAGTATATACACATGCTATAATTGTGGAGTGGGTGGGGGTTCACTTCCATGGGTCACCATAATACATCCATGTCATTATACCAAAAAGCTAGTTCCATATGTCATTAATCATGCAAGGAGCAGAGCACTCTAATTATAAAACATCCATGAGCATAAATAATACAATGCGATCAAGAATGCTCCATAAGACGAGGCCTCCAAAGGCCATTATATCATCCACATAAGCAAATCAAAGTTAAAATAACTAGAGCACTCCCACGGAAGACCTTCCAAATATCACTCAAACATGCCAAGCACTCTATGGGAAAGGACACCATATGGGATTTAGATGCCATATGAAAATCAAAACATTAGGGTGCTTCTCAAGAAAATGATCCATGTGACATATGTGGATGAAAAGCATCATCAAAACCTCATGAATATATTCGTAATCAACCACATGAGAGTACAAAAACATTGTGAGAAGATGCATCCCATAGCTACTAGCATGAATATTCATCATCACAAAGGAAAGCATCAACCACTCATGTGTTACAAAACATGAAGCAAAACCATAGCATCCCACAACCACCTACCGAAGGTGTGAATATTTTTACATGTGGACACCCATGCAAAATGGGGGCTAACACAACACAAATCTGGCACATTCATCAACTATACCTTCTAAATCGGCCCTTGTTAGGATGATGAATCCATTTACTGCACCCTATCAACAAGTTGCTAAAAACAAGTCTCTTGGATCAATCTACATTAATGGATTCTGAAAAAGAAAGTTTTATTTACTGCTTTCCTCTCAAGCTCTCTAATACTATCAAATGGTGAACCTAATATGAGATGCAAAAATCCCTATATGTACTAGGGAATTCTTGGATTCCTCAATGGATCCCATGGAATTTCAAGACTCCCTACAATTAATTCTTCCCATGGAAACATTCACAGACTCTTGGTAGTTAAATTATCAATGGGGCAACTACTAACTAACAAATCCTTTAGCTCCATCACTCCTTTATCAGTTGAACCTACAAAGTTTGTTTTCCTTAACCATTTGGTATGTTGTGCTATGTTGAGTTGTGATGTAAACATAAATTTTCATGGATCCTTGTGTTATGAAATTTTCAAATCAAGTCATTTCATAGTTTATCGGTGAAAGGTGAATTACAAATTCCATAGGTTGTTGGTTAAAGGTGAACTATCCAATCAAGTCATTGAACCATGTTTTGTGGCAAATATGCAAAGGGAGATCTACAAAAATCATAAGAAATACTTCATAGCAAGCATAAATGACCACAAAGCCAAGGAAATATCATTTGTAAACCACTTTGCAACATAATTATTATCATATTCAAATCCAATAACACATGTAACCCAAATATTCTATCACAAACCTTTATAAAACTACCAAAGCACACCAATTTGCAAGAAAGAACTAGAGACAATGAAATGGCTATAGTGTGATAAATTAACAATAGATAAGGCACAAAATGGAATATTTGGAGGCTTATAGTGGTTCAATAAAGAGAAACATAATGATCAAATAAGGATAATTATGGGGCTCATTCGCAAGTGTTCAAATTCCTACGAATTTATGATACTTTTTGAGCCTCCCCAAAAGGGTTATATGGATAGCAATGTTTTTAATATTTTCAAAGAAAATTAATAAATAATTTTGAGGCCTTTCTCTCTTGCAAGAATATTTCAAATTTGCACCAAAGTGTTTGTTGCTACTCATTGGTACTACTCTTCACAAGGGGTTTTGTCAATCCATGCCTATGCTAACTTAGATAAGATTCTATACAAATTTTTGTAGGCGAATTTTAATGGGAATGAGGCCGGCTTTCTTGTACCCTTAGGGAGAAAGGACAAATGATTATTTTGGCCACCCAAACACATGACAAAAATTTAAGTGCTAAACAGATTAATAGAGTTGTAGAAGGTAAGGAATCCTAGAAGTACTTGCTAAAAAATTGTATTATTTTAGGAGCACCGATAGACCAAAAAACTAGAAAAACCTAAAGCTACAAACCATATTGACCATACCATCTCCTATCCCAATTGCAGGGGATTTTTTTCAAAAAATATTTGGAAATCTTGGGAAGCCATAAGGTATAAGCTAGGTCCGCAGAAAATATTATTCTAGGAAAATTCGAGGGTTGATACTTGCTAACCTCTTCCTTAAGATTTTTCTTCCAAGACATTGAAAATAGTGTAAATATTATAGATGGACCCAAAGAAAGGTATTCATTAAGAGCAAGTTGGATGATGGGTATAATAGTTGTTGATAAGGCCTAGGATTGAGGCCAAGTTTAATAAAATTTGGAGAACCAAATAAAAGGATAAGATTTCGTTGTGTAGACTAAAGTCCATTTGCAAGTGGAAATAAACATTTTTTTATGGTCCTTCTTACATGAAGGCTTACCCATAGGGAAACCACTAAAATACTTAGGAATTATGCACCCCAAATTCTCATTGTGTGGCGAAGATGAAACTCTAAAACATTTTTATGTTTCTACAAATATGTTTAATCACTTTGCGATTAGGATTTCAAGCTTTGTCATACCTTTCTCCTATCCAATATTACCTACAAGGCTACCCTATTGGGAGATTCTCTCCCTTGGGCTATTTTTTTTTCATAGAACATGACACTGGACTAGAGCTAATATTTTATATAATCTTTGGAATCCAAGAAATGAGTGTTTTTCACCAAAGAACAACTTAACACAAAATTTACCTAGCAGGAAGGGTTTCTATTCATGCCCGTATGGTTGTAAAAATTTGGGGCCAAACTTAAAAGGTGGACATGGAAGTAGCTCACATGCAGGAGATAATGGATTATTGGATGAAAACATATCCGTTGGTCAACCATTTGCGGTTGATATATCCATCCCAATCGAATTTGACAAATATATGTACATTGATTTCCTTGTTGTTCTTAGTCTGTCCTTCATAACACATTGCATAATCTGTCCTGCCATGTAGATACTTGAATACTCTCTTAACTGTGGTCTAGTGTTCTTTTCTAGGTGTTGATATGTACCTTCTAAATACTCCCACTGCATGGGAAATATATGGTTTAGTACATACCACATCATACATAAGATTACTTACAACACTATCATTTGGAACATATGACATGTACTATATTTCTTCATGTGTCTTAAGACACTGTTCAACAAATAGCTTGACTCTCACATGAATAGGGACCTTGATCGGTATACCCTCCTGCATGTTGAAACATTTTAGATTTTTCTCAACATATTTTTTCTAACTTAACTAGATCCTTCTACCTACTCTATCTCTTGTAATTTACATTCCAAGAATGAAATTTACACTCCGAGATCCTTCAAATCGAACTTGGAGGACATTTACAGTTTTGCCTCCTTTATTATATCTATGTTATTTTTGACCTATAATATGTCATCAACATACACAACTACATATATGAAATGACCACATAATTTATTCCCATAAACACAGTGATCACCTTGACTTCTCACAAACTCCAACTGTTGGATATACATATCAAACTTCTAATACCACATCTTGGGTGATTGTTTTAGAATGTAGAGAGACTTCTTGAGCTTGCACACTATCTCCTTTTCTCTTTCCACTGTTAAACATTTAGGCTATTTCATATAGATTTCTTCTTTACGATCACCATGAAGAAATGATGTCTTTACAACCATCTATTCTATTCCAAGATCAAACACTGCATCTAAATACATTTGTGCCCTTATGGAAGTTAATTTAGCAACAACAGAGAAATCTCACCAAAATCAACTCCCTCGACTTGGGAATATCCTTTCGCTATCCGTCGAGCATTGTACTTCTCGACTTGACTTGTTGCATTCATATTTTTCTTGAACACTCACTTACTACTGATGGGTTTCCTTCCACTTGGTAACGTGACTAGATCCCATGTTTCATTCTTCTTCAAGGACTCCATTTCTTCTTCCATGGCCCTTTTCCAAAGTTTACCCTTTGTCAAGTTGATCACTTCCTTTATCGACCTAGGATAATCTTCTATGGAATTTAACACAAAAGTAGAGCAAAAATTGGGTGGACTATACCTTTCTGGTTGTTTTCTTGCTATGACAGACCTATTGACATCCGAAGTCTACTATTCCACTTCTTTGTCGGATTGAGTCGACTCACTGAAATCTAGAATTTCATCATTCATTTCAAACTCTTGCTTTTTTGTTTTTTCTCTTTTAACCTCTTCATCCGTGAAAGTGCCTCAAACTTATCTGAAGATCAAATCTCTACTATAAATTTCCTTCCTTATAACCATATTCCATAACTTATACCCTTTCACTCCATCCTTGTACTCGAAGAAGATGCATTTCTCCATCTTGTTGTTGAGTTTTGTTCTTTTCTCCTTTGGGACATGCACAAAGTCTTCACACCCAAAAACTATGAGATGTGTAAGAGATGGATTCTTACCATCCCATGCCTCATATGGAGTCTTGTCAACCAGATCCATCAAGGATGACCTATTCACCAGGTAGCATGCCACGTCAATTGCCTCTACCTAGAATTCTTGTGTGACTCTTGCACCATTGAGCATGCTCCTTTCTTTCTCCATCAACATTCTATTCATTCTTTAGCAATTCCATTCTATTGAGGTGTGTATGGAGCTATGTTTTGTAAAGCTATACCATGCTATCTATAGAACTGGTCAAATGCTTTCTCACAAAATTATCCTCAGTTACTAGTTCTCAGCACCTTGATATTTTTACCAGTCTGATTTTCCACAGGAGCTTTGAACTCTTGAAATCTTTCAAACACCTATGATTTCTTCCTAAAAAATACAAACATGTCATTATGGAGAAATCATCTATGAAAGAGATGTAATATTGAGATCCTCTTAGTGAAGGAATCGACATAGGCCAAAAAACATCACTATGTATTAACTCTAGTATTTCCTTATCCCTAGCAGCACTAGATGAGAACCTTACATGAATTTGCTTACTATAAATACAATTTTCATAGAATTTAACTTCTTCAGAACAACTAGGGAGGCCTTCAACCATAACTTTACTATGCATAGCATGAAGACCTTTCTCACCTATATGTCCCATCCATTGATGCCACAACATGTTTGAGTCAACTAGAAAAGAAGATATACTGTCAGACTCAAGAGAAACCACATTAGCACTTTCGTCAGTGTCTGTTCTTCCAATAACTTATACAAGGTTCCAGTTTGAACTCCTCTCATCAATTCCATTGCTCCTCTCACCATCTTGCGTGTATATTTATTAAATACATATTGCACACCTGCATTCACCTCCTTACTAACTGAGATAAGGTTTCAGACCAAACTTGTGATATGAAGTACTCTTGGAAGTGTTCCTATACTTCCATATTTCAGATTTAGTCAAACTTTACCTCGTCTGACTATCCTGGTCAGTGAATCATCTCCTAGTAGAACATCACCACCATCGAACTTCTCATACTCACATAACCACTCTATGTGAGGTGTCATATGATATTATGCATTAGAGTTGATCAACCAAGAGTCGCGGTCCAACTGTGTACCCATGGAGTCCAAATATACATCGCCTTTCTCTTCTTGTGAAGACTTACCATTAGTCGACTGACCTTCCTCAAACCCTTTTCCTCTCTCAAATTCTGTCGACTTACAATTTCATCTATATTGCCCAACTTTACTGCATCATCAACATGTTTTCGTTGTTGGACCAAGGGAACTAGTTTTAGATCTACCCCTTGACTTCGATCTTCTATTGAAGGTTTTTCCTTTTCCTTTGTCTATAGGTTGACCTCTTACCATCAAGGCATTGTGGGATGGGGATTCCATGTTCTTTCATATCATCTCTTCAAACAATAGAGATGTGAGCACATTATCAATCTTCAATGTGGGATTATTTATTCCAATAGCCACGACCAGGCTATCCCAGGAATCTGGTAAAGAACACAACAAACTGATGCAGTTTTCCTCCTCAGTGATTTTAATATCCACAGACAACAATTGAGTGATCATAGTGTTGAATGCATTCAGGTGCTTTGTAACCAAGTAACGTTCACCCATCCATACAAAATATATCTTCTTTTGAAGAAACAACTTGTTAACCAGATATTTCAACTAGTACAAATTCCCCAACTTTTCACATAACTTCTTTGCAGTTTCTTCTTTTGAGACATTCAACAATACAAAATCTGCTAAATAAAGTCGAATTCTACTCCTTTCCTTCCTGTCAATATTTTTCTAGACTTCCTTAAACACACTATCCAAAGTAATTTTGGGTCGACTATAACCCATTGTTCTCGTTCCAAGGAGATCCTCCATTTTAAGCTTCCAAAGCTCAAAATTTTTCCCATTAAACTTTTCAATTTATATCCTATATGTGTTATCCATTCTAACTATACATCAATGTTTATGGAAACTCCCATTGCAACAAGTATTTCCTAGATCCAATGCCAAGCCAAACCCTCAGCAACAATGGTGCCCCCCTACAAACCAATACAACTTTGATACCAATTATTAGGTCTAGTATCGATTACAATAGGTTTGAAAATTGATTCATATAGTTAAACACAATTTAAACATTAAACAACGACACACAACACATCAACATATTACACAGAAATTACCATGGAAACCCCTCTCCTTGGGGAAAACCAATAGACAAGTGAGATTTCCACTCATTTATTAATCAAACACTCATAACATGTGTTTACAACCATGATTTGCTAGACTACAAATCACACTTCATTTACATGATCATCAAACTTGCTATGTCACTCTACATCTTTCATAGCCATTACATCTTATTTATAGATGCAATACAACCAACTACTCATTAATGGAAATCCATAACTCCCTAACCACTTTTAGTTATTTTGTTATAGTTGACTTGACTAGTTCAACCTTAGTTGATCACCCATTGATCTTTTAGTCATTTCGTCAACTTCCCCTCGACCATTCATTTACCTTTGACCAAACAACTATTCCAGTCGATCGGTCGACCAGATTTCCACTCTCTATTGCCTACGACTCTAGATGACTAATCAATGAATATAAGTTTCGCAACAATACTTCTATTGATTCGATCCATTTTCTATCCCCTTGCCTAAATCTAATGGTGGTGTGAAATACAATATGATAGTGCACCTCCCTTGGAGCTAGTATTTAATTGAGTTATGTTATCATTGATGTGGTATAGTTGTTTTGTTACATTGTCCTATGAATTGTCTCTCTATTTTGTGTTTTGTGGGCATGTTTTTATAATGGAACTATGATCCCACTGAAGTAGTCTAAGACAAGGTATGTGGAAGGAAATACCATTGTTCATTGTATTATTATGGGGTTTTGGTGGAAGATACAATACATAGTCAAGTCGTGTTGCTAAAAAGGATTGGTGTGTGGGGTTTGGAAATATCTTACTTCCTAAAGGATGATGGAACATTCCATTGATAAAAAATTCAAGTAATGTGGAAATCTATGGTGGAGGGGGACTTGGGAAGTAAGTGTAGGGAAGAGGTTTGGTGGAATGGAAAAATATAGAGTGAGGAATGTGGCTTTGTGGCATAATTGGAGTGTGTGTCCATGTTGTCTTCAATGGTGCGGTCTGGCCTTTTTTAGTTGAATCAATGTACACTTTAATATTTTATTCAATTTTTGTATTCTTTGGCAACAAGTACTCAAGTTGGCAATGTGTTTAGGAAGCACATTGAGTCATTTGTCATTATTTCGTTGAGAAGATACATATGCATATCGCTAATTCATTTTTTCCATTCAATGAAGTCAACATGTGGCTTATGTTCATATTCAAATTTAGTGGGGAATCATAAAGCATGAAGTTCCTTTGCAACTTCAACAACTTCAATAACCGAGTGTGATAGCTTCAAATTTGGTGGTTTTTGTTTTGCAATTTTTTATCAACATGTCCTATGGATTGGTAATGGAGATCTTTAGCTTTTAGTGATAAGTTTAATTTTCAATATCCTCTTCTCCATAATAAATCTAATGCACATATCTTCCATCCTTTGTTTTTCAAGTAAAACCTTGTAGATGTTTCCTTCAATGTCCATCAACTGAAAATCAAGTATTTGAACAAAATATCCAACTTTAATAGTCACATTATTCAACAATCATCCTACCATATTTAGTTCGTCATCAACTATGATAAAAAAGAATTCAAGGTTAGTTAATAGAGGACATCCAATCTCCTTTTAGAAAGAATTTATGACTACATTTGTGGTTCTCCCTAATTTACCATGGTTGCATACGATCCGATGATTGAAGAAGGTATGCCTATAATCATATAGAAGGTATGCCTAGAATCAGAGATATCAGTGAGATCTTTCATGTTGTAACAACTCTTCTCACCATACTCACTCACTTATTTACAACCCTCTTAATTCCCTTAGTGACTTCATTTCCCCTTCTTGGATAGGCAATGGTATTGGTTCTCCATCACCTTATCTTACTATACTACAAATTATGTTTTTCTAATGTTGAGCCTCCATAGCATAGCTATAATGATCCTAATCTTAAGGATAGCCCCCTTGTGCTGGCAGAGTGCTATCCTAAAGTGAGAAGAGGGTCTGTGAGGTAGGTGACATTGGTATCCCTCTTGAGTTACGCATAGGATTACACCGATCTTTTCACTTTGGATTTCAATTATAAGAATAATTGGTAAAAAACACCATTGAAGTCACTTTCACATTTCCATACATTGTTAAAACTATAGTAGTAGTTGAAGGAAATATACATCATTGGATGACTCAACAACCAATGGAAGAAATGATTGCTTGAAATCCTATTTCATACTCATCCTATTAAAACATCATATTTAGAGGCATTGATGGTAGGAACATTGTGTCTAGTTATATAATCATATGGATTTCATTTCAAAGGTATTGACTATTAGAATATTAAAAACCCATCTAGACTTAGGATATAATGTATTAATCATTTTTTACTAATTTCCTAAGTGTTGATTAGGTAGTTGGCCACATATTACCTATTTTGGCTCACATATTCCATCATTATCCATAGGAGCACACTTAGAAATATTCTGGATAAGGTTCTGCTACTTTTATGACTGTCCTGAATTAGCAAGAGTGCTGTCCTGCCTTACACAGTTTTGTCTTGTTTTTTCCGCTTTTTAGTAGATAAGGATAAAAGCGCACCCTCATTGAATTGGAAAGTTGTCTTCTTTTTGGCCAAATCATCCTCCATATTTTTATCTCCAAAAGCCATCATCACATTCCTTTTTCGTCACTCATTAGCTTCCATAGCTGATTCAACTAATTCCTGAGGTCTTTGACTGATTTGGAAAGTGATTTTGCCACCTTGGTTTTTTTTAAGCTTTTAGTAAGCCTGCCTTTTGTGAACTTTTCAAACTTGATTCCAAGGAATTCAAATTCTCTCTTGAGGATGTATTATATATTGTATTCATATTGTTGAATAATATAGAGATGATATTTACATCAATTGAGTTCCGTCTCTCATAGTTCTACTCCAATATTTCTCTTATTTCTCCATATATCTGAATAATTCTTGTGAGGACTTCTTTGCTTATAGATCCGGTTTTATTAGAATTCTATCATGGTCTTGAACCTATTAAGAATTCCTACATGGTATCAGAGCTTGGGAAGCTCTTGATTAAATTAGTATTCTAGTATAATATTGTAGAGAGTTTGTTTTGCAGGTACTAAATATTGAATGGCAGAAGAAGGGTAAGTTAACGCTCAGAGGAAGAGAGGGAGGGAAGGAACATTGCTACTCTAATGGGGGAGAAAGGAGGGCTGTGTAGTCACCACTCCAAAGGGTCGTGAGAAGGTGAGGAAGTGGGAGGGGGAACCTAGTGTCCAACTCCCCAAAAATATGAAATAAAACAAAAAAACACACTAAAAGTGAAAACCCTACCAAGTTAAACAGAATCTAGTGGTCAACTGCTCCCACGTAGTTGTTCCTCATCATAGTTCTACTGAGTTGTACTAGCTTCGTGGCACTTCATATAACGTATGGATGAGTGCATGAACCCATTCTTTCTTTGGTCTCATTCCCCATGTAATTTGACATTCTCCCAGATGATCCCTTGGATCACTTCTTCCATCATATTTATTCCCTTTGTAGCATTCGTTCTCCCCAAATATTACTTCCATCAATCGTCGACACAGTTTCCAGTTTGTTATCAATGACTTGTGCGCATCCCACCACCTTGCTGGAGTAGCCTTGAATGCATCTTCTAATGCTAACAGGCGATGTGGTTCTAATACTTTGTCTTCAAATTATTGATGAATATTGCCAGGTTAGGTAGTCCTTCGTATGTCGGTAGATCACATACTTCTGTCGCTACCCATCTTGTTAAATTTCTAGCATTAATTCACAATACTCTAGGATCTTTACTGAGAGAATAACATGTACAGTATATCAATGCATAACAATCATAATAAGCATGACAAGCATCACAATAATCAAAAGCATGAGAGACAAGAGACACAGAGTTTCCGTGGGGAAAACCCTAAGGTGAAAAACCCCACAACTTCCTTAGATATAGAGAGAGCAATGGCTCAACCAAAGTACAACCAAAATACACTGAGATAGTCTCCTAGTAGCAGATGATCCTCCTCCTCACTAGTGCGCCACTTTGTGAGTGAGAGAAGTGTGAGTTTTCGAGTGCTCAAATAGAGATATCCCGATCTCTATTTATACTTAACCTGTTTGCCGAGTTACACTATGAGGCCAACTTGTCTAGCTAGGTACATCCACAATATAATATATATTTCAGGGCTGACCCCATACATGGTGGTCTAATAACCCATCGACAAGTACACACACTTGCGACACTTGTCAATACACATGACGACACTTCCTTATAGAGGAATAACACATCTCTTATAAGGGTACAATAAATATATATGAAATACATAGATGAAATACATTATGAAGTTACATATACATCAACACTCCCTCTTAACTAGGAAGGTATTTCTCGACACAGATCTGCTAGAAAAGTCTTCTTCTTGGGATCATCGTCATCGATGCAATGCCATCATCACCGTCACTGCTGCTGCTATCTCAACCAATCTTTGAATCTACTCGCCATAGGAAGTTCTACATAGCCAATCCTTTTTCATACTAGATGTAGGCCCACCACCTGCAGGTCTTCATCATTGGCCATATTGTGGAATCCTCAGGACTTATTACGTGCGTCACAAAACCTCGAAAGAGCATCCCAGGATGTTACGGGTACACAACTCCGACCTGTAGGATCTCCCAGGGCCATATTATATGTGACCTCACCACAAAACCTCACAAGAGCATCCCAGGCTGTTACGAGCACACAACTCAACCTATAGGATCTCCCAGGGATAGATTACATGTGGTCACCACAAAACCTCGCAAGAGCATCCCAGGCTGTTACGAGCACACAGCTCTACCTATAGGATCTCCCAGGGACATATTACATGTGGTCATGGAAAAACCTCGCAAGAGCATCCCAGGACTTATTATGGGCACACAGCCCAACCTATCGGATCTCCCAGGGACAGATTATATGCCATAGGACAAAACCTCGAAAGAGTATCTACCAGATATCCCAGGGCCAGATTATATGTCATAGGAAAAACCTCGAAAGACTATCTGCAGATCTCTCAGGGCCAAATTATATGTTCTCCCAGAGCAAAACCTCGAAAGAGCATTTTCCAGATATCCCAGGGCTAGATTACATGCCATAGGCAAAACCTCGAAAGACTATCTGCAAATATCCCAGGGCCAAATTATATGCTCATCTGCACAACCTATTCCACGGCCATAAAGTATCAACCTGATACTCACCATACATCATCTTGATGTACACATGATCATCCTGATCATCATCACTGCAACATCCTGCTGCATATCATCTAGAGCAACATCCTGAAGCTCGTCATCCATGATCATCCTGATCATATAATGCATCTACCTGATACATACCAAGTATCTACCTGATACATAGCATCATACATGATCCACTTGATCATATAATGTATCCACCTGATACATACATAGATACACAATGCATCTAACTGATATATATCAACATACATGATCTACCTGATCATACACAGTATCCACCTGATACATATACAGATACATGGTTCAAGCACCCAACATGATGCATTACAAAATACATACAAATGATCCAACCGATCATATCCAACATCCAACATGATGCGTACATACATATACATATAAATGATCCAACTAATCATATCCAACATCCAACATGATGCGTACATATACATATAAATGATCCAACTGATCATATCTAGCATCCTCCTGATGCATATACAGAGCAGTAACTGGAGCATCGTCCTGATGCTCATCATCCAACACTTACATCCACAGCCATGTGAAGGATCCTCCTTCCAACATGCTTGGAATGGCTTCTGCACATGTGTCCATCACTTCTTCCTCAAAGTGTCATCAATCCGAAGAACACCAAACCTCTCTCTGAAGTACTCGAACTTCACTCTAGCTAGTGGTTTCGTCAGCACATCTGCAATCTGCTCGTTCGTCGCAACATACAGGAGCTTCATTGCTCATCTCTACACCATATCCTTGATATAGTGATATTTGATCTCTATGTGTTTCAACCTGTCGTGAAACACTGGATTCTCAGACAGCTTCACACAACTCTGGTTATCACAGAAGATACTAGTAGCATCCAACAGGAGATCAAATAACTCAGACAATAGCTTCCGAAGCCATACTACCTCACAGCTAGCTGAACAGGCTGCAACATACTCTACCTCAGCTGTACTTAGTGCTATGCAAGACTGCTTCCTGCTAAACCAAGAGGTCACACCTGATCCCATATTGAAGCAGCACCCAGATGTGCTCTTCCTATCTGCAGCACTGCCTACCCAATCTGAATCAACATAACCCTGCAGGTTAAACTTTTGATTCGCTTCATACTTGAGCCCATAATCAACTGTACCCTTCAGGTACCTCAGAATATGCTTTACAGCAACTAGGTGAACACTCCTTAGATATGTCAGGAACTGGCTCAATGTGTTCACCGCAAAGCAAATATCTGGTCTCGTGTTCGTCAAGTACATCAAGGACCCAATCATCTGACGATACATAGAGACATTAACTGGCTTAGATGAAGCATCACAAAGAAGCTTCAAATTCGATGCCATAGGTGTGGCCATGGCCTTGGAATCCATCATCCCGAACCTCTCCAGGATATCTACAATATACTTCCCTTGTCCAAGGAAGATCCCATCTGTACTCCGCCACACCTCCATACCTAGGAAATAGTGCATCATCCCCAGGTCCTTCATATCGAACTCAGCAGCAAGCTTCCTCTTTGTATCTGCAATCAATCTGTCATCTCCTGTTACAAATAATTCATCCACATACAGGAGCAGAATCACAGGATTCCCTTCCTCAACCTTGTAGTAAAGGTTGGAATCCGCTTTACTCTTGGTAAAACCCAAGCTAGATAGAAAACTGTCCATCCTACCATACCAGGTTATGGGAGCTTGCTTCAAGCCATACAAGGCCTTCTTCAATCTGCACACATATGACTCCCTGTCATGTGTTTCAAAACTGAGTGGCTGCTCCACATATACTTCCTCTTCAACTACACCATTCAAGAAAGCAATCTTGACATCCATCTGGTGTATTTTCCATTTCATTGCTGCAACCAGGGAAAGTACTGTTCTGATGGAAGTATACCTGGCTACAGGTGCAAAAGTTTCTTCATAATCTATTCCCTCTTTTTGAGAGAAGCCACGAGCTATGAATCTTGCCTTGTATTTCTCTACACTGGCATCTACAGCATGCTTGATTTTGTAGATCCATTTAGAAGTCACAACAGACTTCTCTTTAGGTCTTGGGACAACATCCCAAACATCATTCTTCATTATTGATTGGTATTCCTCGACCATGGCCTCCTTCCATTCTTTCTTTTCCGCTGCTTCTTCATAACTGGAAGGTTCTTTATTCATGATGTCACAGAGTAGAGCAACATAGCTGGTATGTGATCTGGTTCTCTTCTTTGCTCTGTGTTCTTCTTCTGGAATGCCAAATCTTTCTGCTTCTTGAATGAGCTCTCTAGCCCATGTAGGTTTCCTCTTGTGAGAGTTATCCTCACGGGGTGGATCTGTAGGTTCTTCGGATCTTCAAACTCACGAACAACTTCTGGAATTGCTTCAGTCATGGTAGTGTCTTGAAATCTAGTTTCCTTAGGTTCTTCATAAAATTCGATAGGTGCCTTCCTTGATTTGATGAATGCCGAGTTTTCATCAAATGTTACATCCCTACTGACATCAATCTTCTTAAACCCTGGAAAGTATATTCTGTAAGCCTTCGAGCTTTCACTGTAACCCATAAAGATACCCTTCTTTCCTGAAGGATCTAGTTTGGTCCTCTTTTCCTTTGGGACATGTGTGTATACTGGAAAACCAAATATTCTGAGATGGCTGACTTCAAGTTTCTTACCAGAAAAGACCTCTTCTGGTGTCTTGTTGTCCAATATCTTGTGGGGTGTTCTGTTCTGTACATATACAGCTGTTCTAGTGCTTCTGCCCATAGATGCATAGGTAGATCCTGGTCATGCAGCATTGCCCTTGCTACTTCCATGATTGTTCTGTTCTTTCTTTCTGTAACTCCATTTTGTTGTGGATTGTACGGAGTAGTCAACTTCCTCTTAATCCCTGAATCACTGCAAAGCTTCTTGAAGTCACCTGAGGTGAATTCTCCACCATTGTCGGATCTGAATGTTTTGATCTTCTTGTCAGTTTGATTCTCCATCAAGGTTTTGAATTCCTTGAACTTATCAAACACCTCATCTTTGTTCTTCAAGAAGTATACCCAAGTATTCCTGGAGAAGTCATCAATAAATGAGACATAGTAAACATACCCACTCAGAGAACTGGATGACATAGGACCACATACATCTGAGTGGATGATTTCCAGGATACCTTTTGCCTTTCTTTCACTGCTTGGGAAAGCCTTCTTAATGTTCTTACCTTTTGCACATCCTTTACAAACACCTTCATGTTTGGTCTTGATTTCAGGAAGACCCTCTACAGCCTTGCTTGCAATTGGAAGTGCCCTATAATGCATATGACCAAGTCTTCTATGCCAAAGTTCACTTAGCTCCATGGAGTCATGTACCATGGCATGTTCAGGTTGACCCTTCAATTTATACAATCCTCCCTCTTGCTCTCCAATCACTATTGCATCATCGATTGTTTTACCCTTTGGCCACATTAGGACTTGGCCATCTACAAATGCAACCCTCATGCCTTTTGCATCCAATGCAGAGATGGAGAGAAGATTCTTCTTGAGCCCAGGTACATAAAGGACTTCTTTCATCTTCAAAGATTTTCCAGAATCTAGGTTGTAGGAGGCTTCACCACTTCATTTGATTGGGTATTGATAATCATCCCCAAGTTTCACCTTATGGGGTGATTCGTGTTCAGATAGGTTTACAAAAGATTCCTTAAACCCAGTCATGTGTTTGGAAGCCCCACTGTCAATTAACCAATCATTACAACCATGGGAGATAGTACCTGTGAGAGCAGAGATTAGAACATACTCTTCTTCACTTGATGAGTCATCATCACTATCATAACTTTCTACCCTATCCTTCTTCTTTGGAGGTTCATCATCCTCGGCAGCATGAGCATGGAACTTTCTTTTGCTGCCCTTCTTCTTCTTGCTGGAGTTGTTGTTGTTATCCCTTTTGTTCTTGGGACAATCTGAAGCAAAGTGACCCTTCTCATTGCATGTGAAGCATCTTAGATCCTTCTTATTCTTTTGATAGGATCTCTTGTAGCGAGAGTACTCCTTCTTGGGCTTGCTTCTTTTGGTGAGAGCTGCGAGAGCTTGATCTTCACCTCCCATATTTTCTTCACGAGCTACAAGTCTAGCTTCTTCTTGAGAGCATTCCTCCCACAGTTTACTGAAAGAGATCAATTTTTTTCTTGCACAGATTCCTTGAATAAAGGAGTCCCATGACCTAGGTAGGCCATTTAGAGTGGTCATGACAACTTCACCATTGTCCACTACTTCGTCCAAAGCTTCAAGTTGTTCCTTGATCTGAGAGACCTTGGAGAAGTAAGATTGAATGGTTTCTCCATTCAACATCTTGACCCCCCTCAATTGATTCCGTAGAGTCATCTTCCGATTTATGTTCTTCCCTTCAAATAACTTGGTCAGGGAGTCAAACATCTCTTTGGGTGTCTTCAGAGATGACACATGAGGGATGAGATGGTCTTTGATAGAGTCAACAATGATTCTATTTGACTTGACCAAGTTCTTATTATGCAATATCTTAGCCTCTTCATCCTCTGGGATAGGGATGTCTTCTTTTATATATGAGTCCAACTCATTCTCTTCCAGGATTAATCCAATCCTATACTTCCAGGCTCGGAATTTATCAGCCCCTTCAAGCTTATCCTCAAGATTGGTGTGGTGAGACATCTTAAAGAGTACTTCAAATGGAAATAGAAAAGATTTAGGTCTTACCACTTGAATTGCTGAAAATTGGATCTGGTCTTAGATTAGGGTTTGTCGAAAAAACCCTAAAAATTCAAAATGTGAATTTCAACTTTTTGAAAGGATAGAAAGATGCGCCTTGATGAGCCGATCAACCTTGTGTATTCAGAATTTGAGATCTGCAAAGCTATACCCTTCAAAACTGCCTTTCTGTCTTCCCAGATTCACTGAGGAGGACCTTGAATTAGGGTTTGAGTTTCCCGGAGATCTAACTAGCCAAAAACCTCGATCCAAAGCTCTAAACTTTGATTTTTGCAAGGAGCTTCCAACTATGTCTTCAGATTCCAGAAATTCCTATTTTTGAGGAAACCCTAATTTTTAGTGCCAAATCTGAAAATGCTCAGAATTGAATTCTGATTGGACAGATAGATTCTCCTTGATGAGTAGAGTCAATATACTATGTTGCTTTTCCAAAATCTGTGGAGAGAAACCCAATAAACAAGAAACCCTAGTTTCCGTCACTGCACAATGTCTTCTTCTTAGGTTAGCTCTGATACCATGTTAAATTTTGAGCACTAATTCACAATACTCTAGGATCTTTACTGAGAGAATAACATGTACAGTATATCAATGCATAACAATCATAATAAGCATGACAAGCATCACAAGAATCAAAAGCATGAGAGACAAGAGACACAGAGTTTCCGTGGGGAAAACCCTAAGGTGAAAAACCCCACAACTTCCTCAGAGATAGAGAGAGCAACGACTCAACCAAAGTACAACCAAAATACACTGAGATAGTCTCCTAGTAGCAGATGATCCTCCTCCTCACTAGTGCGCCACTTTCTGAGTGAGAGAAGTGTGAGTTTCTGAGTGCTCAAATAGAGATCTCCCGATCTCTATTTATACTTAACCTGTTTTCCCAGTTACACTATGAGGCCGACTTGTCTAGCTAGGTACATCCACAATATAACATATATTTCAGGACTGACCCCACACATGGTGGTTTAATAACCCATCAGCAAGTACACATACTTGCGACACTTGTCAATACACATGACGACACTTCCTTATAGAGGAATAACACATCTCTTATAAGGGTAAAATAAATATATATGAAATACATAGATGTAATACATTCTGAAGTTACATATACATCAACACATCTCAATGACCGAGTTATTCATGTGCACTTCCTGAATGATACCTCATGCAACCGATTTTTCCAATTCTCTAGAGCCTTATCGGAGTCTGATGACACTGAATTGATACTTCGCCACCCCAATTCTCCATCGGTGGTGGGATTGATGTAATCTTCTGAAACATTATAGATGTTGTCCCATCCTCCTGCAAACTCTCTCTCATTGGTTCGACATATCTTTGCCCTTCATGTGGATCAAGTGGAGCGATGACCCTCATGTCGTGGTTTTTAAAAGACATCGTCCTTTTCTTGAAATTGATAACTGCCTAATTTTCCATTGCCCAGTCTATCCCCAACAATGTAGTATATGGGATGGTGTTGTCAATTATCTCTATGACATCGAAATCTGCATATGTCTTTAATCCTTCTACCTCGATTGGAAGATGAAGCAATCGACCGATTGGTGTAACCTTAATCTTATTTGCTAAATGAAGATGCATGGGTACCATACCAATTGTGGCTTCCACATCGCTTCCCATGTTTGCTTGGTTAGGATATTCACATCGGATCCTAGGTCTAGAATGATGGAATCCACATCATATGCACCAATCTGGGCATTCATCGTCATTTCCCTTCCTGTTTTCTTCCTATGCAGATGGTTGACTGCATGATCCTGTTGCCCCTCTTCTGGTCGATACAAAAAGCAAGCTATCTCTGCTAATGCTTCCTGATCCTTTGCTAATGTTAAACAACTGTCTAGGAAACTTTTCAAAGTACTGACGTTTCCCAACGACTTCTGTTAATTTTTTGTATAAAAAATTGGCGACATCCCATAGACAGGTTCTTTATGCAATACATGTGGCGATTGGGCATTATTCTTTATTAGTGCATCTCTTGCTTCCCAAAAAGTTTCCTTGTCTGCTTCAACATCAAATCGTACCGGTTTCTGGGTCACAGGACGGACACTTGGTCGTAGCTTATCTTGTACTATTGCAACTCCTCCTATGGTTACTACTGTGACATTCACTAGTTGACTTCTTACCTCACCTGAGGTATTCTCCACGTTTTGATTGGGAATCTGGTCTAGGTTCATGTTCGGGTTCGACTTTGGTGGTGGCACATTCTTAGCCTGCCACTTTGCGATTAACTGGGGACATGCTTTGATGTTATGATCAACTGTGCTGCAATACATACATTGATGGGTCGGATTTGGGAAATCCCTCTGACAGTGTCCTCTCTTTCCACGATTATTGCATATGATCGGTCCTCGACCTCGACCAAAGGTTCCTCTGCGACCAAAACCTCTTCCACGACCACCGTGATATCCTCCTTGTTGCTGGTTGAACTGCGATTGATTGTGCTATGGTGGATTGTACTGCGGTTTATTATACGGCTGCACCTGATTATACTGCTGCGCCTGATTATGCTACTGCACCTGATTATATTGCGGTGGTGCCGAATATCTTTCTGCTTGTTGTTGCTCATATCCCTTCATGAAGTAAGTATCAACAATTCTTTCTTGGAGCAAGTCATATGCTATGCACTATTTCTCCTCATGACCAACAGATCGACATAAGTTACAAAAAATATTAGCTAGCTTCGACACAACCTTCTGTAAATACACACATTCCTCCGAGCAATGTCCTCTTGTTTGACAAATTCAGCACTAGGGAATCCCTCCTTGACTGAGCGGATTGGGTGCACCAAACTGTGAATATTGGTGGAATTCAGGACACTGGTCCCTATGATGTCCTTCGGACTTGCATCAACTACACCATACCTCTTCGTGAACTTCCTTCCCTTTCTTAATATCTTGCAGCTGAGTACTCAAATTTGCTAGATGTGACTGGCTCTGGCTCATGCCGATCCCTGTTTCACCAATCGACGAAGCTTCGAGCTTCATCACAAGTTCCAAAGCCTCTTCCTATGATATTTTGTTGCATCAATGACATTCATATGTGTGGTATCAATTCTGCGATAAACCATTCCTTGTGTTTCACATCGCTCATCCCAAAGCTAACTCTGGCCATCAAAGTTTTGAATCTTTGATCTAAATCCCATACTGACTCATTAGGGAATTGTTTTATCTCCTTTATTTATGTAATGAACTGCGATTATGATTTAGGCTTCTTAAAATTGTTGATCATCCCAGTTCTAATTTCTACCAAAGTCTTCTACGAAATCCCTGTAGGTACTTGTCTAAACTTCATGTACCAATCCAATGCATGACCTCTAAAGGTCGTTGCCAATTGTCCCTTCTTGATGTCGTCATCCTGCAGTTGTTTTACTGTCCACACCGCTTCGCACAAGAACCAATATTGCTCGGGATCCTCTGTCCCATTACATTGAAAGAGAGGCAACTTTACATTGTTTTCCCACCATCCTTGGTTTTCTACCCGTGTTTGTAGATCCCCTACTATTACTACTATTTTGACACACATGACAACCCTGCGAAGAGCTTGTGTTTCTTCCTCCAAAGTTTGGCAAAGTGCACGGGGTTGTGGGTACGTTGTAGCCTTGGGTTTGTCCTTCCTCAAGTTTAGGGGTAGCCTGATCTTCTTCTTCATCACTGTAGGGTCACTTAGTCCCTTGTGGTCCCATTTCACAGTCCTCTGTTCTGGTCGCACTAGGACTCTCTCTCTCTCTCTCTCTCTCTCTCTCTCTTAGTCCTCCTCTTCTTCTCCGACCGGAACCTCGCCCCACTTCTCAGGAGACCACAGTCTTCCACAACTTCCCTCACATTTTTTTCATAGCTCATTTCCATCTACCCTGCATCATTCTATCAGACCCGCATCTGCACAGTACCCATAGCCTCTGCACACCAGAGTTTTATTAGTCGAAGTTCATCTTCAATATTCATTTTTCACAAATGAGAATTTTGGTCCACAATTGTAGTGACAATAGATACATTCCTCTGGGTCCCTTAATTAACTTACTTTCTACGTCACTGTATGATCTAACTGTGTCGACATCAAACTCAATAATGTAGCCTTCCAAAATGCTATCCACCCAGATGTCAACAACTCTTATTGTTAACCTGACTCAGTTGCTGGATCAGTTCCAGGGTCAAATGTTCAGGCTCACCTCCATGGAAATTCTTCTTCTGATAAGTTAGTTGAGCCAACCATTCATACAACAGTATAAGAAATTCACAGAAAAATACCTCGTGGATATCAGAGTAGATGTACTTCTGCAACCACTGGTTCGTCGACCATCAGGGTTTCGATTTTCTTCCTCAGCAAATTATCATGTCCTTTTATGGAACCATTCCATGATCTCTAGATTTGTTGGATGCCACATCATGTCCTCTCCTTCTCGCACTATGGTCCTGGAAACAGAACCATTTGTTGACATAGAACTGTCGACAGGGGTTCACTTCGCACAATTGTCAACAAAGCTTGACACAAACTCCCATATATATCGACCGAGAAAGGGTTTATCCTTTCTAGCAACACTCATAGAGCGAGTGAGGTCTCACCTGAGATACCTAAGGGGGCTACAGGAACCAATCTTCCGCAGGTATAAGAGGACATGCATCATTCGCTTTTAATCACAACATAACCTAGAGATCGACATAATCATCATTCGCATCAGAACACCATTATCGCATAATAATCAGATCTACGTAGTAATAGATTATAGAAACATATCTAACCGATCTGAGATACATATCATAACTACAACATTGCAGATTCATTCATAAAACACAATTAACCATACTGCGATAACACACATTCAATCCTACTATGATAACACACATTCAATCATACCGCAACAAAATGCATAAGAGACAAAACTATATACCAAATGTTCCTTCTCATTATTCATCAGCCTGCCTTACATCGCATAAACAATAGGGATACACATCCGTAGAACCAATTTCTCAAAGACAAAGATCGAAGATGCCCGAAGGCTTACAATACTACTCTTATTTATAGGCTCACTTGGCTATTACAAACGTGGTCCACTTCGCAAAAGTGACCCATTAAATTAACTAACTAATTAAATAATGACTCCGCATTATCCGCTTTGTCCTCTTTACTTCCTCTTTATCCGCTTTGTTGTGCTCCGGGACTGGGCCTTTACCATTGTCGCTGTTTGTACCAAAAATTCCACAACTTAGCCCCGTGCCAACAAACTTCTATAGAATGTAGTCACTATCATTAATTAACCTCAAGTGCCTAAAATAACCCATACATACCATAACCTATAACCCCTATTACCCTCACTACTAACCATTATAACCCCAAATTGATAACCCTTATAACCGCTAAATCTTATAACTCATAATCCCAAATCCCAAATCCCTAACCCATGACTTATATAACCATTAACCTACATTCTAAAGCCTTACTCCCAAGCCCTTACCACTATAAACTATAGTTAATGACTATGATAACCCATAATCCTTAACCCTTATAACCCAATAAACCCAATATCATGACCCTTATAACCTTTATCCCCATAATGCCTAACCCTTGTCACCCTTGATAAATAATAATAATTTTAATACCTAACATCTATAACACTCAATACCTAACTCATTAAAAAAAATTGTGAAAATTATGGACAATAACTACTATATCCCTTATCCCTTGGAAATACTAACCACTAGAAAAATGTCTTACAAACGACGCTTAAGAGACACCTACGCAACATTCTGACTAGGGTATTGACATTTAATCAAACTTCGATACCACAATTTGAACGTTGATTAGGTGTTGCTTGATCGACGTTTGCAAGACATTTTTCTTATATTTCAATATGACCACTTTAATTCCCCATCAATAATTGCATTTATGTTTAATCAATGATGGTTTGAAGATTTAGATTTTTTCTCTAATGTTTTCTCTGGCATGTGCATATTCAATTCATGTTAAAATCGATCGTACAATGACGATGATGATGATGATGATGACAAAGATGATGATGACATCGATGTCAAAGGTGATGATGTTGATGCAACGATGACGATGGCAACGTGATGGTGATGATGTCGATGACGACGACGACAATGATGTTGTTGATGTCGATGAAAAATTTGTTGAAAACGATGATGATGTTGATGATGACGATGACTATGATGATGGTGATGGTGATGGTGATGATGATGATGATGACGACGACAAAGATTATGGTGATGATGATGATGACATTGGAAATGATGATGATGATAACGATGACGACGATGATGATGGAAATGATGACGATGATGATGATTGATGGAAACAATGATGATGATGATGATGAAGATGTTGATGATGACGATATTCCACACTAGCTCATCCAATTCAGGCTGGAGCCTAATGAGGGATCAACGCAGGAAGATGATATAATTTTCCCACTCTTGAGCCAAAGCATTTGATGCTAGAATATTGAGAGTATGAGAAAATCATACAACAATAAAAAATATGCATAGCATGAACTATTCTAGCCTTCTATCTAACCAAACAACAAAGAACATGAATAAAAATGGATATAAGAGAATAGACAAGAGAACACCAACTATATGTGGTAAAACCCCAAATGAGGAAACATCTATGGGAAGGAAAAAATCTTCTTATTCCTCAAAATATCTCGAACATTACAACTTGATCTCCACTCCATATATGCTATCCTAGAGTATTACAAATATAATCACAATGATATAATGCTTTTCAACATGATTTGATGTGTTTGCGCAAAGGATCCCCCTCACCTCTATTATATACTGAGAGGTATAGAAGAATAACATCCCTCTTTTACATGTGGGATCAATGATTTTCCACCTCTTTATATAATGAATGGTAAAATGAGTATTTTTCTCCATTATAAAGTGGGATAACTCAATATTATAATATTAAGACTTATTTTGTTTGATTTTGCCTTCCAATACTAGTTATGAAATCTTACAACATCAAATAGACATCATTACATATGTAATTATTTAAATTACACATTCCAACACTCCCCCTTAATGGTGAATGGAAGAACAACACATAGAAGGAGGAAGATGCCATTACATCAACTATCCCCCTTGACGACAACTTCCTACATTCCCAACAAAGTGTGAAGATACACAAATTTTGACTCTATCGTCAATTTGGTGAAGATATCAGCTACTTGCTTTTCTGTGGTATAATACTCCAAACAAATAAAACCATTCACAAAAAGATCTCGAATGTAATGAGTATCTAAGTCAATGTGTTTATTTTTGGAGTGAGGTACTGAATTGTATGCAAGCTGAATTACACTCTGATTGTTGCATCTCAACTCAATAGGGGACTTATGTACTAGACCAAACTCTATCAGAACATGCCAGATCCACACTACTTCTTTAGTTGATTCCTTAGCTTCCTTGTACTCTGCTTCACAAGAAGAAAGAGTTCTTACTAGACCATGAAATTGGACTTGAACCAAGCTAAAAGATATATCCTATAGTAGATATTCTATCCGAGGTATCCCTTTCCCAATAGAATTTTTATAACCAAGGAGTGAGACCGTAGCCCTACTAGAATAGAACACACCATAATGCAATGTCCCATGTAAATATTTGAGATTCCTCTTTGTTATTTTCCAATGAATATGATGAGGCTTTTGTATAAACCTCGAAAAAATGATGACTACAAAAGATATATCTAGTCTGTTGTGTGTCAAATATATCAAACTTACCACAAGCTAACAATACAATGTCACATCGACAAGAGGAGTATCATAATCAACAATTAACTTTACACCAGATTGAAATGGTGTAGGTGATGGCTTACATTCACTCATACAAAATCAAGCTATCAAATCTGTCGCATACTTAGGTTGAGAGAGTAAAATACCATCTTCCATATGACAAAACTATAGACCCAAAAAATAATGTAATAGGCCTAAATTGGCCATTTCAAATTCACTTTTAAGATTATCCTTCATTTCTTGTATCAATATAAGTTGGATTCTAGTAATAATAAAATCATCCACATATAGTAAAATTATGAGAATATCATCACAAAAGTGCTTGACATACAAATTTGGATCACGTTCACACCACTTAAAACCATTCTTGAAATAAGCATCAATCTTTTGATACCAAGATCTAGTTGCTTGCTTAAGACCATATAAATACTTGTTCAATTTGCATACAAAACTTGAAGTTTCAACAATAGTAAATCCAAGTGGTTGTTGCATATAATATCACCATTGAAAAATGTACTATTGATATCCATTTGGTGTATTTCCTATTGATAGAATGCATCAAGTGAAAGAATAGTTCTTATTGTGTTCATTTTAGCAACAAGAGCAAAAGTTTTAGTATAATATATACCTTCTTGTTGAAAGAATCCTTTTCATACTAACCGATATTTATGTTTTGTAATATTTCCATCTACAATAAACTTTGTTTTATATATCCACTTATGTCACGTCCCCAACCACCTTAGTGCCCTTTAGAGGCGATGGGAGACAACCTGCTATTTTTTCTTCTTCAAACTACCATTAATCTGCAAAAACATTCCCAGTCCGCAGTCCGTAATCCACAATCCGCAATGAGAAACTCGAAAAGGAGGAACCACTAAATCAGAGTTTCGCCGAAAAATCCCTCCGACTTCCGCAATCACAATCTACCTTGCAAGATTCGGAAGACAGAACCACAAATTCCAACCCTCCAGAAATTTCCCCTTCCGACTTTCGCAATCCACAATGTGGAACTCGGAAACTGGAACGCCAATTCCATTACTGCAAAAACTTCATTCCTGACTTCCGCAATCCGCAATCCAGCTTGCGGAACTCGAAAATGTGGAAGGCCTAATTCTTAACTCCAACGAAATCTTCTTTCCAACTTCCGCAATCCGCAATCCGCCTTGCGGAACTCGGAAATGCAGAAGCACCATTCCACAACTCTAGAAAAACACCCCTTCCAACTTCCACAATCCGCAATCTGCTTGTGAAACTAAAAAAATCAGAATCAGAATTTTACAAATTCTGGAAAAACATCCTTCCGACTTCCGCAATCTGCATTGCGGGTTCAAAAATGCGAAGTCCCACTACACAACTTCTCTGGCTGATAAATTTTTCATCCTAAATCCAATTTGGACAATTCCAACACCGTTGGAAATCTCTTGATGAGCTCTACGCAACTGCATGATCTTCATCCAGATCTGAGAAATCTAATCCTTCCCCTCTTCCAACTCAAAATGTGTCCCAAATCCTTATCAATGCCTCTTTTCCTCCCTGTAAGGGCTCTTACAATACTCTGCCATGGTTTGTTCCTTCGTCCAGTCCACAGAAGGACCATGAACAAAACAAGGGAAGGATTCCCAATCATCATCCCCCATACCCAAGTGATGAAACACAACCAACTAAAGGTGCATGAAATGCATAATAAACATACACAGTGGAAAATAAGTCTGTTTTAATTCATCTACCACATGCAAGTATAACAACATCTTTAACACAAGCAAATGGTAAAGCCATCACACATAAATATGCCTCATACTCAAGCTTATACACCAACATCTTGTTGGCTAATTCATGTACTCATTTCATTCACATTGACTTGAAAATAGCTTATAAACACAACATGGAAAATTAACATCATTTATAACCACAGAATGGACATAATTTCAATCACAGAGAACACTTATATTTCAAATGAAATTGTTCAAGCAACTGCCTATGTGAGAGCAACATTCCACCCAACCATAGGTCTCTATCCATCCTATACTCTTTCAGCTAAGAGACCACCCCGACCTGGGCTATGTATCCACTAAGGAGGAACTAAACATGATCACTCACAACAATGATTCCACACAACGACCATGCTAAGCCAACACACAATTGGGTTTATAAAGCATGTAAAAAACAAAGGAGGAGGATTCTAAGCCAGTGAGCTCAACCATAGAGCTACATGCATCTCAAGCTAGCTCAAACAACCTTGGCACCCACAATACCTTCCACACCCAACACAAGAAAGGTCCCCTTCTCTGATATACAATCCCTCAGGCGACCCTTTCCTCTAGTGCTCTTTAGGGTGGGCATAGAAAGATCCAAGATTCCAAATCCATGAGACTTTAGCCTTCACTGGGTTTATCAAGCAGATCCAACCTCTATTTGTTCTTCTCTGTTCTATCTTCACTACTGTCATCCAGAATTGGATTTTCTCAGTTTCTTTTTCCAAAACCGACTCTGTCCTGTCCCTTCCTTCTCGACTGTTCCATTCTGTGTCCTTTCTTTCTCTTATGAGCGAAAAGTCCCAGCGTCTTCCTCTCTCTGCATTTTTATTGAGGGTTCCCCATTCGATTTTCCTTTCACCTTCAGTTTCTTGGGCGTTTTGGACACCCTGTCAATGTGGCTTCTTCCAGAATCGCGCCCCTTCCTCTTCCTTCACTGCTGCACTGTGTGTTCATGCAACCGATTCTTACTGTCCATGATCCACATCCCCCTCACCTCTCCCTAGTGGATACACATGACCCCTTCACACTGGTTTCTCCCATATCCAGTCTTTTTATTGATATTTTTATTTGTAATATTAAAATTGACATCAATTTGCAATATTCCATGGCTTAAATAGCACATGGACAACATAAATTCAAATACTTTCCTTTTAAATAAAATCTGAGCATCCACTAGTGGGGCCTTGGCCTTGAGATCCTCGCTAGGGAAAACATACATCACATGTACACATTTATTCATATTAAAATCCAAATATCACAAGGATCAAAATGGGGTATTACAATCCCCTCTCGCTTAGAACAACACCGTCCTCGGTGTTCTCAAAAGTGAACAAAGATGGGAATGCCTCTCTCATGGCATCCTCTAGCTTCCATGTAGCCTCCTCAGTACTAAGGTGCTTCCATTTCACCTTTACATGTACGATGGCTCGGTTCCATGTAGCCTCCTCAGGACTAAGGTGCTTCCATTTCACCTTTAATGCTTCCTCAGGCATCCTCTAGCTTCCATGTACGATGGCTTCCATTTCCCATTGAGGATGTGCATAGGCTCCACTTGGAAGTCTCCCTTGGGTTCCACCCGTGTCACATTCCAATCAATCACATGATTAGGATCATGTACATGCTTCTTAAGCAAAGAAACTTGGAAAACATTATGAGATTTCATGTTAGCAGGAAATGCAATTCTATATGCAACTGATCCTATCCTATCAAGGAATTCAAATGGCCCACAATATATTGGTGTCTGCTTGGAACAACTCCCCAAATTCAGGGAACTTTTCCTTGGTTTCACTCTTAGATAAACATGATCCCCAATCTTGAATTCCTTATGCACCCTTTTCAGACCTGCATAACTCTTCTGCCTGTCCTTGATCATCTCTGGACCAAGCACCACTCTATTCACTAGACTGTCCCAATTCACTGGAGTCCTGCATCCTTTTCCATACAGTGCCTCAAATGGACTCATTCCCAATGATGCTTGATGTCCATTGTTGTATGCAAATTCTACCAAGTGTAGGTAATCCTCCCACTTGGATGTCTTATCCATCACATACATTCTCAACATGTCTTCAAGAACCCGATTCACCCTCTCAATTTGGAAATTTGTTTGAGGATGATATGTTGTACTAAAATTTAGCTGAGTTCCTAACTCCTAAAATAACCCCTTCCAAAAATTGGATGTGAACTTTTCATCTCGATCTGAAATGATTGCCTTGGGAAATCCATGCAATCTGAATATCTCTTTCATGAAAATATTTGCCATGTCATTTGTCTTATGAGTGGACTTTATTGGGATAAAATGAGCTACCTTTGATAGCTTGTACACCACTACCATAATTGAATCATGCTGCCTCACTGTCATTGGCAAACCTGTTATGAAATCCATAGAAATTACTTCCCACTTCCATTCCGGAATAGGAAAAGGTTACAACAACCTTGCTGGATGTTGATGCTCTTCCTTGACTTGTTGGCACTTTTGACATCTAGAAATGTATTATGCTATGTCCTTCTTCATCCCATGCCAAAAGTATTGCTTTCTAGCACACTTTTCATCAATATTTCCCCGCTGCAACTTTTCTTTGATTTGAAGGTAAGTTTCATCACTGGATTGAACTTCAAGAACTCTTTCTTTCAAATCTGACTTGCACATACTTAATGCTGCAATATGGAATTTTCCGCTAAGAGCATTTGCAACCTTATTTTCTTTCCCTTTTACATGTTTAATTTCCAAATCAAACTCACAGAGAAATTCCATCCACCTAGTTTTCCAAGCATTCAGGTTTGGCTGGTCAAACAAATACTTCAAGCTCATGTGGTCTGTCCTGAACTCAAATCTCCTTCCCAAGATATAATGTCTCCACTTCTTGAGAGCATGTATTATGGCTGCTAGTTCTAAATCATGTGTGGCATAATTCTTTTCATGCTCTTTTAGTTTCCTTGACTCATAAAAAATCACAAATCCTTCTTGCATGAGCACTCCACCTAGCCCTTCAATGCAAGCATCTGTGCACACTACAAAATCCTTCTTTGGATGTACAATCTTCAAAACATGAGCACTGGTAAGAAATTGCTTTAGCTGCTGAAAGCTTCTCTCACAGTTTTCAGACCATACAAACTTAACATTCTTCCCCTGCAATGATGTAATTGGGTGAGCTAACTTGGAGAATCCTTCAATGAACCTTCTATAATAGCCTGCAAGACCCATAAAAGATCAAACATCTGTAACATTATTTGGAGTATGACAATCTAGTATGGATTCAATCTTTTCTAGATCCACAACAATTCCTTCTTTTGAGATGACATGACCCAAATACTGTACCTTCCTTTGATAGAAATCACAATTGCTCATCTTTGCATACAATTGGTGCTCTCTAAGAACTTGCAACACCATTCTTAGATGTTCTTCACGCTCTTCTTCATTCTTTGAATAAACAAGAATGTCATCCAAAAACACTATCACAAACTTGTCCAAATACTTGCTGAAGACACTATTCATGAGACACATGAATGTAGCAGGTGCATTGGTAAGACAAAATGGCACCATTGTGAACTCGTAATGGCCATACCTTATCCTGAAAGTTGTCTTGTGAATGTATTCTTCTTTTATCCTCACTTGATGGTAGCCAGATCTCAAGTCAACCTTTGAAAACACTCTAGCTTCCTTCATTTGATCAAACAAGTCATCAATTCTTGGCAATGGGTACTTATTCTTGACTGTTACTTTATTTAGCTTCCTGTAATCATAACACAGCCTTAAAGTCCCATACTTTTTTCTTGAAAAATAACACTGGTGCTCCCCAAGGAGATACACTTGGCCTGATATACTCCTTGTCCATTAATTCCTGTAGCTGCATCTTTAACCCTATCAATTATGGTGTGCTCATTCTATAAGGAGCTTTAGAAACTGGTGCTGCCCCCAGGAACTAGATTGATGGTAAAATAAATCTCTCTTTGGTGGCAGTCCTGTCATTTCATCCGGGAACACATCCTTGAACTCTTGCAACAACTAGATTCTTCCATCCTTGTTCCTTTGTCCTCTGATGAGTATGATATATGAACTGTATATAATTGGCAACCCTTCTTATAAAACTTCTTCAATTGTAAGGCTGAAATATGTCTCACTGAAACTTGCTTGGGAATTCCTCTTACCAATATTGGTCTTCCCTATTCATCAAGGCATTCAAGTACCTTCTCATAGCAATCTATCTTGGCTCTATGATTTTCCAACCAATCCATACCAATTAGAGCATCATAAGATCCTAATGGTAGGACATTCAAATTTTCTTTTGTGAGGAGCCCATTCAACTCCATGGGGCACTCCATCACCACTTCACTCACTTTTCTCTTGGTCCCTGTGACTAACTGAACTAGCCAAGACTTACTATGCTTCATTTTTCTAAGAGAACAACCTTCTACCACTTTTGGAGAAACATAACTATGAGTAGATCCTCGATCAATCAAAACATAAATAGATTGCTTGGAAATCTTACCTTCAACTTCCACCACTGCTGATTGATGGTCTTCTTGATGATCATCTAATGCTGCATAGATTCAAGGTATTTCCCTTTCCATATCCTCCACTGTAGTTTCCCCTTTTAAGTTGTGCAAGCTCCGAGGAGTCTCCCTCTGATGTGGACAATTTCTAAGCATGTAGTTTTCTCCACATCCCCAACACTGAAGTGGCCCTTTTGATGTTTTTTTCTGCTACTATTGGTGGCTTGTTCTCACTTCTTGCTTGCTGGCCCCGTGGGAAGCTTCTTGGCTGATTTTTGATTGGTGGCTTAAATCAACTTTTCCTTTGATCAAATATCCCATTTGGCTTTCCTTTCCCTGCTGGGTGGACCTCTGATTTTCCTTTGCTCTGCTCATAACAATGCATTCCCATCCTAATGGCTTCATCAAGACTTGGTGGATTAACAAACTCAATCCTATCTTTGAAATTTTGGGGTAGGCTTCCAAGGAAACATTGGATTTTTACCCTTTCATCCTTTATGTAATCTACATACCTCAACAACTCTAAAAACTTGTGGACATGTTCTTCCATGGACTTCTACCCCAACCTGAGTTCATTGAACTCTTTCCTCTTGTTGTCATAGTACCTAGCTGATAGGTATTTTTCCTTGAAATATCTTTTAAATCTTTCCCAACTGATCCTCTTTTCACGGATCCTTTTCACTTGCATGAGGTGCTCCCACCAAATTGAATCTCTGCCATTTAGATTATAAATGACAATTCTTGCCTTTTCATTCCCTGAATAATCATGAATCCTGATATATTTCCTCATTCCAAGAAGCCATGCCTCTACCTATTGGCCAGTCTTACTTTCTCCATCAAATGTGGGAGGTCTTGCCTTCTTGAACTCTCCCCGTGGAATTCTTTTGAACTTCCTTCTTTCTCCAAATCTGCTAGAAGTATGCCTTGGACTTATTTGGGAACCTCTAGAGTCACATGACCTGCTGGAAGAAGATCTTGAGGCAGGTGCTCTATACCTTTTGCTCACAGAGCTCTTTCTTGGGCTTGGAGTCCTCTTCCTAGAATGACCTATAGAGCGACTCCCTGCATCTCTTTCTTCTTTACCCACATTGCTTGGGTTGGACCCAAGGTTTATCCTCTTCTGCATATCAGTGAGGCTCTGCAAAATAACAACATTGAGATGGTTCTATTCTTGCTGATCATTCACCAATCTTTCATTAAAGCTTATCATAGTTTCAACCAGATTCTAAGGAGTTATTTTCTCCCTTATCCCATTGGATTTGGTCTCAGCACATTCTCCTTGCACATTTTCTCCTAGTGCATCTTAACGATGCTCATAAGTATCATGGGCATCATTCACAATCACCATTTATTTTCCCTGTATGCTGCCTCTGCTACAACTATTCAAGTTTTATCAACTACAACCATTGTGCACTACGAAGACATTTATCAGACATAATAAGAATGCATATGAAACATAAAATACCCATACAAATATGGAAATTACTCATTTGGACAACAACAACAATATTTTTTTTCAAAAATGCACCCTTGGCGCCTTTCTACCTGTAAACGCATTCACACTTCGGCCCATGCACCCCAGTGATGCAAACTTGGGATATGATACCACTCTGTCACATCCCCCAGCCACCTCAGTTCCCTTTAGAGGAGATGGGAGGCAACCTGCTATTTTTTTTACTTCAAAATGCCATTAATATGCAAAAACATTCCCAGTCCGGAATCCGCAATCCGCAATGCAAAACTTGGAAAGGTGGAACCACTAAATCACAGTTTCGCCAAAACATCAGTCCGACTTCCGCAATCTGCAATCTGCCTTGCGGTATTCGAAAGTCGGAACCACAAATTCCAACCCTCCGAAAATTTCCCCTTCCGACTCCACAATCCACGATGTGGAACTTGGAAATTGGAACGCCAATTACATTACTTCGAAAACTTCATTCTCGACTTCCACAATCTGCAATCTGCCTTGCGAAACTCGGAAATGCGGAAGGCCTAATTCTCAGCTCCGATGAAATCTTCTTTTCCGACTTTTGCAATCCGTAATCCACCTTGTGGAACTTGGAAATGGGAAGCACCATTCCACAACTCTGGAAAAACACCCTTCTGACTTCCGCAATCCTCTTGCGGAACTCGGAAATCGGAACCACCATTTCACAATTTCCGAAAAAACACCCTTTCGACTTCCGCAATCCACAATCCACATTGCGGGTTCGGAAATGCAGAAGTCCCACTACACAACTTCTTTGGCTGATAACTTTTTCATGCTAAGTCCAATTTGGACAAGTCTAGT
Organism: Larix kaempferi; assembly: GCA_027924585.1. Lineage (NCBI taxonomy): Eukaryota > Viridiplantae > Streptophyta > Pinopsida > Pinales > Pinaceae > Larix > Larix kaempferi. Next base: position 1,231,871 of record BSBM01000776.1, on the reverse strand, counting down.
ACCATTGAAAATCTCTTGATGAGATCTATGCAACAAAATGATCTGTAGCCAGATCTGAGAACTCTAATCCTTCTCCTCCTCTAACTAAAAATGTGGCCCAAAGCCTTATCAATGCCTCTTTTCCTCCCTGTAAGGGCTCTTACACTACTCTGCCATGGTCTGTTCTTTCATCCAGTCCACAGAAGAACCATGAACACAAAAAGGGAAGGATTCCTAATCATCCCCCATACCCAAGTGATAAAACACAACCAACCAAAGGTGCATGCAATGCATAATAAACATACACAGTGGAAAATAAGTTTGATTTAATGCATCTACCACATGCAAGTCTAACAACATCTTTAACACAAGAAAATGGTAAATCCATCACAAATAAATCTGCCTCATACTCAGGAATATACACAGACTTCTTGTTGGCTGATTCATGTACTCATTTCATTCACATTGACTTGAAAATAGCATATAAACACAACAGGGGAAATTAACATCATTTATAACCACAAAATGGACATAATTTCAATAATAGAGAACACTTATCTTTCAAATGAAATTGTCCAAGAAACTGGCTATGTGAGAGCAAATTTACACCCAACGATAGGTCTCTGTCCATCCGATACTCTTTCAATTGGGATACCACCCCCGAGCTGGGCTGTGTATGCACTAAGGAGGAACTAAACAGGCTCACTCACAACCATGATTCCACACAATGACCACGCTAAGCGAACACACAGTTGGGTTTATCAAGAATGCAAAGAAACAAAGGAGGAGGATGCTAAGCCAGTGAGCTCAACCATAGAGCTACATGCATCTCAAGCTAGCTCAAACATCCTTGGCACCCACAATACCTGCCACACCCAACACAATGAAGGTCCCCTTATCTACTACAAAGTCCCTTAGGCGCCCATTTCCTCTAGTGCTCTTCAGGGTGGGCATAGAAAGGTCCAAGCTGCCAACTCCATGAGACTTTATCCTTCATTGGGTTTCTCAAGTAGATCCAACCTCTGTTTGTTTTCTTCTCTGTTCTATCTTTACTACTGTCATCCACACTTGGATTTTCTCAGTTTCTTTTTCCAAAACTGACTCTGTGCCGTCCCTTCCTTCTCGACTATTCCAATCCGTGTCCTTTATTTCTCTTCTGAGCGAAAAGTCCTAGTGTCTTCCTCTCTCTACATTTTTATTGAGGGTTCCCCCTGCGATTTTACTTTCACCTTCAGTTTCTTGGGCGTTTTGGCCACCCTGTCAACGTGGCTTCTTCCAGAATCACGCCCCTTTCCCTTCCTTCATCGCTACGCTGTCTACTCATGCAACTAATTCTTGTTGTCCATGATCCCATAGCTCCCTCACCTCTCTCTAGTGGATACACATGGCCCCTTCTCACTGGTTTCTCCCATAGCTAGTCTTTTTATTGATATTTTTATTTGTAATATTAAAATTTACATCATTTTGTAATATTCCATGGCTTAAATAGCACATGGCCAACATAAATTCAAATACTTGCCTTTTAAATAAAATCCGAGCATCCACTAGCGGGGCCTTGGCCTTCAGCTCCACGCCAGGGAAAACATACATCACATGTACAAATTTATTCATATTAAAAGCCAAATATCACAAGGGTCAAAATGGGGTATTACAACTTATATCAAACTAAGTTCTTCCCGGAGGAAGGGGAACACGAGTCCAAGTCTTATTCTTCATTAACAAGGCATGCTCAATTTGCATGGCTTTCACCCATTCAGGATGATGTTTGGCTTGGGAATAGGTAGAGGGATCATCTATGGCCAAAATTTTAGTCATGAGAACAAAGCCAGATCTAGCTCTAAGAGTATTAGAAGGAATACCAATATTATAACTTGCAGATTCAAGAGTTTTCCAAGACCAAAGAGGAAGATAAGTAGTGGTAGGACCCATAATTAGTATCTCCAGAACATTCAAGTGGAGCACTTGGAGAAGAGGGTGAACTAGGATCAATAATAGGCACAAAAGGCGAGGAAGGATTAATAAAGATATGAATAACATAAGGTGAAGGAAAATTCAAGGTATGAGGTTCAACCAACTCAGGAGGAGGAGAGACTTCATCAAAGTGAACATCTCTCCTAAAAATGACACCTTGGGTAGAGGGATAAAAAAACCTATACGCTTTAGAATCCTCAAAGTAACCAATGAAAATACATTTGTGAGACTTGGGTTCTAAATTTTTCTGATTTTCATCCAGGATATGAACCCAACATTCACTGTCAAATACCTTAAAATTATTAATATAAGGTTTTCTTCCATTCCATTTTTCCTCAAGAGTAACATGAAAAATTGCTTTAGTAGGAGCTCTCTTCAAGATATAGTTAGCACAACAAATAGTGTCAACCCAAAAACATTTATATAATCCTTTAGAATAAAGCATACATCTAGCCATTTCAAGCAAAGTTCTATTCTTTATTTCAACGACCCTGCTTTGTTGAGGTGTATAAGGAACAATCTTTTGATGTTGAATACCATGCTTAGATAAATATGCATTAAATTGATTTCTAATGGATTGCCCCCCATTTTTAGTTCTTAAAGTCTTAATACTTTTACTAGATTCATTCTCAACCATGGATTTCATTTTTTTAAAAATACCAAATGTTTCAATTTTATGTTTCAAAAAATAAACCCAAGATTTGCAACTATAATCATCAATAAAATTAAGAAAATAGACTGCATGAGTCAAAGAAGGAGTTTCAAGAGGACCACAAATATCACTATGTATTAGTTGCAATGGTTCTTTAGCATGCCAAGCTTTATCTTTATCAAACATTTCCTTTTGATGTTTACCAAGAACACAAGCTTCACAAACACCTTTAGCGGAATAAACTGAAGGTAAGCCATGTACCATTTTAGACATCATTTGCATTTTTCCATAATTCAAGTGACCCAAGATTTCATGCCATGATTTGCTTAGTTTATCAATGTAGAAACATAGGAATAAAATGGTTGATTTTTACTTGAATTAAAACCAATAAAGTTATATAATCCAACATTATGATCAATGGGACTAGAAGAAACAATTTTGAAGTTTTGTTTGATATATTTTAACACATACTTATGATTCCAAGCTTCAAATTTATAACCTTTTTGACATGCACGATAAATATAAATCAAGTTGATGGTAATTACTTGAACATGGAACACAACTTCCAAAGTACCATTAGGAACACTAACATTACTAGATCTTAAAATTAAAATATGATTACCATCACTTATAGATACTTTCTATTGTGTTTGTGTTTTTAGTGTCATAAGAATTAAACAAAGAAGCTAAACCAGTAATGTGATTAGAAGCACCATAATCCATTATCCATTCCAGATTAGAAGAATAATTACTTGGTTGAATAGAATAAGCTTACAGGGACATTGACTATTCTTCAGAAGGATTTTTCTTTGCTTTTGCAAGTTCACTTCTCCGTTTAAAGCAACTCTTTTTGGGGTGGTTGGTTTTGCCACAATACTTACAAGGATTAAGCACTTTCTTTTTATTAGACACCATGTTAGAAATATTAGAAGCATCATCAATAGAACTTGATTCTTGATTATATGGTTTAAATTTTTATTAAAATTAAGATTCTTTTTGTTAACACCAAAGTTTGTCCACTTTGCTTATCCACTATCCACACCATATCATACATCATGTCCACTTTCCAATTCCACTACTTTGACATTCACATGCCAAAAATATCATAAATGACCCATTATTATTACTTCCTCTTTCCATGAAAGAGGGAAGTTAGCACATTCCTAAAAAATGGGAAAAAGGGAAAATCCCCCAAAATACGAAATTCCCACAAATGAGAAAAAAACCATAAAAAGGGGGGGAAAAGAAGTTGGATATAACCTCTTATAATGTTGATCCAAATACCATTTTCAAATCCCATGGGCCACCAAATACTATGGGGCACAAAACCATGGGTCATAATATATATATATATATATATATATATATATATATATATATATATATATATATATATACATGTGAAGGTCCCCCCATTTCATAAGACATATATTCTCCACCTCATGCCTTCCGTTACTCTGCCAAAATTCCATTGAGTCCTTTTTACCCATATGTTGAACTTTGGAACCTCTTGTGACATGTAGCTAGAGACTGTGGAACTTCTAGGAGACCAAGGAAACATTACTCCAGAAGGCTGCAAGGGCCCCATTTCTAAGTATTTATTATGGTCCTAGATTGTGCTCTTTTAAAACCTTTTTAAATTGATGTTAGCTTAATGCTTGTTTAGTGTAGATCTAGTTTATTTTTCATTATTTGTATTTTTATTCTTGAAATTGCTACTAGGGAAACCATAATCCTTGGTAGGTGATTTTTAGCACATGTTAGTGTGAAAACACTAGCAACACTTTTTACTATGTGTCATTAGAGCTTTATTATTAGACAATTGACCACTAGCAATTAATCTATCTTGCTCATTTATCAAACTTTTACAAAACTCTTCAAAATAGGGTTTGTGAGTACCCTTTCACATTTCAATGGCCCTATTCCTAGTTTGGATGAAACATATCAAAGCATGAAGGTAATTTTTTTTCTACAAGAATAGTTAGAGAATTGCCATTCTTCTTGTAATCTTTTCCACAATTATTTATTTTTTTTCATTATAAATATTAATTTTCAGCAAGAAGTGACTCTATTCTATCAAAATATTTAGGGTCCAACTCATGGATTTTCTTTTAAAGATGGTAAATAGAAACATCATCACTTTGATCAAATAAGAAGCTAGGGTTTTCCATACCTCAATAATACTATCCTCAACCTCAATTTGTACCCTGTAAGCTATATGAAACAATTTTTCCAATGAGTCATCTTGCTTGATCACATTGATCTTCCCATATTGCCAACACTTTTGGAACAATTGGTTTGCATATATCAACTTTAGTTAACCTCCATAATTTCTTGCTCCTAAGCATGCCAATAATATTTCTCTTCCATGAGATATAATTAGATCCAAATAATGCAGGAATAGAAACAACTTCTAAAGTCATGGTGATAAAATCCTAAACCCAAAATGCAAAAAAATGAATCGTCGCAAAGAGACGAAAAATGTAAAATTAGAATTTTCTCACCAATGCTGAAAAGTTTCTACAACTAACCAATGGATCTGCAATTCCTCTACACATAACAATGAATAGAATTTCCAAAAACAAAAAAAATGCTGCAAATAGTGCATACATGGGATTGGATTAATGTAGCCGCATATACACGTTGTGGCAATGTCTAGGTTGTGTATGATTGTCAAAATCAGGAAAACATGTAGACAAATCATTGAAATTACTGCTGAAGCCACCCGGATGGAAATCTGCAATAACCTAAAACAGAACAACCAAACACCCAGATCTACAAGCCAAAAGATAGATCCTTGATGCTAGATTAGTCTACAATAGATTTCAATTAAAAACTACAAAAATAAATCAAGAAAAAACTTGAAAAATTTCTGATATTTTTTAAATTAATGGTGAAAGTTAGGGCTTGAGAAAAAAATTTCAAATATTTATAATAAAGTTCAAATTTGGAAAACTACCACTTGGGTATTGTATACCAAGTCACCAAACTTCAAAATGTGGAGTGCTCAAGTAAAAACATGAGACAATGTTGATTGAAAACAAAAACATAAGATTTTACTGAAGAAGGTAGAGTATAGTAACCTGCTCTGATACCATGCTAGAATATTCACAATATGAGAAGATCATACAACAATACAAAACATGCATAGTATGAACTATTCTATCCTTCTATTTAACCAAACAACAAAGAACATGAATAAAAAAGTTTATAAAATAATAGACAAGAGAACACCCAGATATACGTGGTAAAACCAGAAATGGGGAAACATCCACAGGAAGGGAAAAAACTTATTACTCCTCAAAAATATCTCCAACATTACAACTTGAGATCCACTCCACATCTGCTATCCTAGAGTATTTCAATGATGATACAATTCTTTTCAACATGATTTGATATGATTTCCCAAATGATTCCCCTCACCTCTATTATATGCCAGGAGGTATAGAAGAATACCATCCCTCTTTTATATGCGTGATAAATGATTTTCCACCTCTTTATATAATTAATGGTAAAATAAGTACTTTTCCTCCATTATAAATGTTGGATATCTCAATATTATAATATTAAGAGTTATTTTGTTTGATTTTTCTTTCCAAATCTAGTTATGACTTCTCAAGACATCAACTAGACATCATTACACATGTAATTATTAAAATTACATATTCCGACATTTGATAAGCCCCATAGTTTGAGCTATGGACCAACTTTGCTTCCATATCAAAGTAGTAGCATCATTAATAGTCTACGATAAATAATATATATCGTGGTTTTTGAGAAACTAGCTAAGGTATGTGAAGAGAATAAATTCTCTCCAACACACCAAATAGAATCCAATCCAATCCTAATATGGGTGCCATTTCCTACCTTTCACACCAAAAGTGATCCAATGGTTGGGAAAGTGTCATCAAATCCTTCCACTAAATGGAACCTCTACAAAAACTTTTCTTCTTTCCTCATATCCATCCAACCAAATTTGATGGGGCCCAATACTTGTGATTAATGATCCATTGCCAAAGGCTATTCTTTGTAATAATGTTTCGAACCAAACTTGTTTCTAGAGATATGCTAAAAACAATAATGTCTTTTAAACCCCAACCACCTTCACCCTCCAGCTTTGCAATTGAATTCCAGTTGGTCTAATAAAATACTCTCGATTCCTTCCCATGACAAAGAGAGTTGAAAATTAGCTGTTGAATTTTTCCCATGACACCCTTCATAATAGAAGTTTGCATTGAAAAATTGTTTGAAGGTGTTATACAACCTACCCTTCCATTGCACTATAATTGTAGTGCCCCTAGACGGTTGTAGACCTTGAGGGCACTTGTCAAGTGACTCGACTGATTGAAACTTCTACAAGTTAACCCTTTAAATTTATACTTCTGAATAATTGAAGAACAACTGGGTATGTACGTGACAACAACTAATGAATGAAAATAATGAATTGTATGACAATTATGAAATTAAATAATTATCTATTATGAAAAATAGCATGTTGTGTATTGAATAGATGTATGATGAATTATGTGATGAAAATGAAAGAAATACATGTAACGTAATGCCTTGCTGATTAACAAGATATAAGATGTTATGAGTAAACTGTAATTGCTTAACAATTAGCATGTATAAAATGATTATGATGAATGAGGACAAGATTATTAATATGTGTTTTTGAGAATGTGTGTAGTGATAGGTGAAATGGTTCACCGACTGACACACAAAGGAAATAAAGGGGTCGTAGAGTACGAATAAATCACACACGGAAGGACGACAATGGTGTCAAATTCCAATGGATCCCACGGCCGAGTTCAAAAGCCCTTTTTTTGCTTACTCAAGGTCACGTGAAGTCGTGCGATGTGGACCACAATGAAGTTGGCCACGTACTAGTTGGGGGGCACGCAGTAAGAACGGACTTACTCCTTAGCGCCATTACTCCCCAATAGTGTGTAGACAGAGGATTGAAGGTAATGGATCCTAAATCCCTACGTGAAGTTCGCGCAATTCAAATGAAAAGATATTGGCAGAAGGACCCGACGGTGTGGCACCTTGCCGAAAAATAGAAAGGATGGACGCAAGGACCCGACGATGTGGTACCTTGCCGAGAAATGGATACGACGAATAAATGGACCCGACGGAGTAGGTACCATATCGAAAGATGAGCAGAAAGGATAGATGGGCCCCAACGGTGTGGCACCTAGGTCCTAAAAGGGATGAATTGGTAAAATTTATGCATAAAAAACCATATAAAACTGCATTTAGAACACTTGCTCATGAAAATACATTTTAGTATTAAAAATAATAGAAATAATTATTTTTAGGCATTTGCACATGTAAATACTTTTTAGTATTTGAAATATTAGAAATAATTATATTATGAGCAAAATGGAATCCTAGGCTTGAGTTATTAGCTAACACCACATGCGCCCCACAAAATAGAATTTAGAGTGAGCATCTTAGAGACAAACTTGAGTAAATTTAAGAAAGTAGGTGCATTCTTCTAGGAAACTTGACACATGGATTTGTGAGATAAATTACTTTTTGAATATTAAGAAATTAGGTATTTTGCATGAAGCGACATGTGTCGCAGGGGAATTTCCTATTTAAGGAAGGCTTTGGGGATGGGTAAAGGACCTAGCTTTTGGATGCTTATCCTAATCTTGAAAAAGTGAGTGACTTGTTGCTATAGGGGTTTGGCTAGAAATTATTGTGTGGGGGAAACCCATTGAGGAGTTTCTTGAATGGTGTGTGTGAGCTCTATGACCCAAAGCTCAGGGGTGGCCATGCGACTGAAAGCATGACCCTATGGTTGGGTGGCGAAGCTAACGGTTGCTTCGCCAATGTTTAATTGAGCTTTGATGGAGGGATCCTATGGAAGACACGGACGACAACGCACAAGATGGATCGGATTAAAGGCAAATTCTCCTTCGAAAACGGTCACGACCTATGGTCGACAGGTTATGGTTTTGTCTATATTTGCTAAGTTATTCAGTTAATTTATTTTATTTTTCTAGTGATTATGCTATCTAATCTGTTTTGTATTAGTCTGTTAAGTTTTAGGTTAAGCACAGAAGGAACCTACAGGAGGGGCCCTACATTTGGTATAAGAGCCGGACGAACCTTGAGGGCACCACACTCACATTATTTAGGGGTTCGTCGGTGGTCGCGGTGATCAAATGGCGGGATTAGGACGACGATCTTCGAAGAATTTCACCTCCGATTGGAGCAGCTATTCCTATAGGTTCTTCATTGCTTGAATATTTCATATTTATTTTAGTTTTATTTGAGAATTTATAGATCTGGAATATCATGTGAAAATTTGAATTTGTGATTATGCATTTTTTGTACATTTTAGTATTTTAATCATTGTGTATTGAAGATTTTTTATTAAAGAAACTGCTGCAAATTTCAGTATTTTAATCATTGTGTATTGAAGAATTTTTATTCAAGAAACTGCTAAAAATTTCAGTATTTTAATCGCTATTTATTGAAGAATTTTTATTAAAGAAACTATTGTACATTTCAATATTTTAATCGTTGTGTATTTGAAGAATTTAATTTGGGGATTACTGTGTTTTCTTTGTATTTTAAAAACACTGTGTGATGAAGTGATCCGTTTATTAGAAATCACTTGTACCTATATTCTAATCTTTAACGCATGAGAAATATTAAAGGGCTGTAGTGCCCCTAGATGGTTGTAGACCTTAAGGGCACTTGTCGAGTGAACCAATTGATTGAAACTTCCAGAAGTTAACCCTTTAAATTTATACTTCTGAATAATTGAAGAACAACTGGGTATGTACGTGATGACAACTGATGAATGAAAATAATGAATTGTATGATAGTTATGAAAGTAAATAATCATCTATTCTGAAAAATAGCATGTTGTGTATTGACTAGATGTATGATGAATTATGTGATGAAAACAAAAGAAATACATGTAACGTAATGCCTTACTGATTAACAAGATATAAGATGTTATGAGTAAACTGTAATCGCTTAACAATTAGCATGCATAAAATGATTATGATGAATGAGGATAGGATTATTAATATGTGTTTTTGAGAATGTGTGTAGCGACAGGTGAAATGGTTCACCGACGGACACACAAAGGAAATAAAGGGTCATAGAGTATGAATAATTCACACATGGAAGGACGATGATGGTGTCGACTTCCAATGGATCCCACGCCCGAGTTCAAAAGCCCTTATCCGCTTACTCAGGGTCGTGTGAAGTCGTGCGATGTGGACCATGACGGAGTTGGTCACGTACGAGTTGGGGGGGCGCGCAGTAGGAACGGACTTACTCCTCAGCGACATTACTCCCCAATAGCGTGTAGACGGAGGATTGAAGGTAACATATCCTAAATCCCTACATGAAGTTCGCGCAAGTCAAATGAAAGATATCGACAGAAGGACCCGACGGTGTCGTACCTTGCTGGGAAATGAAAATGATGGATGCAAGGACCCGATGATGTGGTACCTTGCCGAGAAATGGATACGACGGATAAATGGACCCGACGGAGTGGTACCATGTCGAAAGATGAGCATAAAGGACAGATGGGCCCAACGGTGTGGCACCTAGGTCCTAAAAGGAATGAATTGATAAAATGTATGCATAAAAACCATATAAAATTGCATTTAGAACACTTGCTCATGAAAATACATTTTAGTATTAAAAATAATAGAAATAATTATTTTTAGGCATTTGCACATGTAAATACTTTTTAGTATTTAATATATTAGAAATAATTATATTAGGAGAAAAATGGAATCCTAGGCTCGAGTTATTAGCGAACACCACATGCACCCACAAAATAGAATTGAGAGTGAGCATCTTAGACACAAACTTGAGTAAATTTAGGAAAGTAGGTGCATTCTTCTAGGAAACTTGACACATGGATTTGTGAGATAAATTACTTTTTGAATATTAAGAAATTGGGTATTTTGCATGAAGCGACATGTGTTGCAGGGGAATTTCCTATTTAAGGAAGACTTTGGGGATGGGTAAAGGACCCAATTTTTGGATGGTTATCGTAATCTTGAAAAAGTGAGTGACTTGTTGCTATTGGGGTTTGGCTAGAATCTCTTGTGGGGGGGAAACCCATTGAGGAGTTTCTCGAATGGTGTGTGTGAGCTCTATGACATGAAGCTCGGGGGTGGCCATGCGAGTGAAAGCATGACCCTATGGTTGAGTGGTGAAGCTAACGGTTGCTTCGCCAATGGTTAATCGAGCTTAGGTTGGAGGGATCCTATGGAAGACGCGAACGACAACGCACAAGCTAGATCAGATTAAAAGAAACTTCTCCTTCGACAACGGTCACGACCTATGGTCGACAGGTTATGGTTTTGTCTATATTTGCTAAGTTATTCAGCTAATTTATTTTATTTCTCTAGTGATTATGCTCTCTAATCTTTTTTGTATTAGTTTGTTAAGTTTCAGGTTAAGCACGGAAGGACCCTACAGGAGGGGCCCTACATTTGGTATTAGAGCCGTTCGAACCTTGAGGGAACCAGACTCACATTATTTAGGGGTTCGTTGGTGGTCGTGGTGATCAAATTGCGGGATTGGAGCGGCGATCTTCAAATAATTTCACCTTTGAATGGAGCAACTATTCCTACAGGTTCTTCATTGCTTGAATATTTCATATTTATTTCAGTTTTATTTGAGAAGTTATAGATCTGGAATATCATGTGAAAATGTGAATTTGTGATTATGCATTTTTGTACATTTCAATATTTTAATCGTTGTGTATTGAAGAATTTTTATTAAAGAAACTGCTGCAAATTTTAGTATTTTAATCACTGTGTATTGAAGAATTTTTATTAAAGAAACTGCTATACATTTCAGTATTTTAATCACTGTGTATTTGAAGAATTTTTATTAAACAATTACTGTGTTTTCTTTGTATTTTAAAAACACTATGTGATGAAGTGATCCGTTTATTAGAAATCGCCGTACCTATATTCTAATCTTTAACGCATGAGAAATATTAAAGGCCTGTAGTGCTCCTAGACGGTTATAGACCTTGAGGGCACTTATCGAGTGACCCGACTGATTGAAACTTCCACAAGTTAACCCTTTAAATTTATACTTCTGAATAATTGAAGAACAACTGGGTATGTACGTGACGACAACTGATGAATGAAAATAATGAATTGTATGACAGTTATGAAAGTAAATAATTATCTATTCTGGAAAATAGCATGTTGTGTATTGACTAGATGTATGATGAATTATGTGATGAAAACGAAAGAAATATATGTAACGTAATGCCTTACTGATTAACAAGATATAAGATGTTATGAGTAAACTGTAATTGCTTAACAATTAGCATGTATAAAATGATTATGATGAATGAGGACACGATTATTAATATGTGTTATTGAGAATGTGTGTAGCGACAGGTGAAACGGTTCATCGATGGACACAAAGGAAATAAAGGGTCTTAGAGTACGAATAAATCACACACGGAGGGACGACGACTGTGTCGACTTCCAACAGATCCCACGACCGAGTTCAAAAGCTGTTATCTACTTACTCAGGGTCGCGTGAAGTCGTGCGATGTGGACCATGACGGAGTTGGTCACGTACGAGTTGGGGGGCGGGTAGTAAGAACAGACTTACTCCTTAGTGCCATTAGTCCCTAATAGCATGTAGACGGAGGATTGAAGGTAATGGATCCTAAATCCCTACATGAAGTTCCCGCAAGTTAAATGAAAAGATATCAGTAGAAGGACCCGACGATGTGGTACCTTGCCGAGAAACGGAAAGGATGGACGCAAGGACCTGACGATGCGCTGCCTTGCTGAGAAATGGATACGACAGATAAATAGACCCGATGGAATGGTACCATGTCGAAAGATGAGCATAAAGGACATATGGGCCCAACGGTGTGGCACCTAGGTCCTAAAAGGGATGAATTGGTAAACTTTATGCATAAAAACCATATAAAATTGCATTTAGAACACTTGCTCATGAAAATACATTTTATTATTAAATAGTAGAAATAATTATTTTTAGGCATTTGCACATGTAAATACTTTTTAGTATTTAAAATATTAGAAATAATTATATTAGGAGCAAAATGGAATCCTAGGTTTGAGTTATTAGCTAACACCACATGCACCCACAAAATAGAATTTAGAGTGAGCATCTTAGAGACAAACTTGAGTAAATTTAGGAAAGTAGGTGCATTCTTCTAGGAAACTTGACACATGGATTTGTGAGATAAATTACTTTTTGAATATTAAGAAATTAGGTATTTTGCATGAAGCAACATGTGTCGCAGGGGAATTTCCTATTTAAGGATGGCTTTGGGGATGGGTAAATGACGCATTTTTTGGATGGTTATCGTAATCTTGAAAAAGTGAGTGACTTGTTCCTATTGGGGTTTGGCTAGAAATTCGTGTGGGGGGGGGAACCCATTGAGGACTTTCTTGAATGGTGTGTGTGAGCTCTACGACCCGAAGCTCGGGGGTGGCCATGCGACTGAAAACATGACCCTATGGTTGGGTGGTGAAGCTAACGGTTTCTTCGCCAATGGTTAAGCGAGCTTTGTTGGAGGGATCCTATGGAAGATTAAAGGCAACTTCTCCTTCGACAACGGTCACGACCTATGGTCGACAGGTTATGGTTTTGTCTATATTTGCTAAGTTATTCAGTTAATTTATTTTATTTATCTAGTGATTATGCTATCTAATCTGTTTTGTATTAGTTTGTTAAGTTTCAGGTTAAGCACAGAAGAACCCTACAAGAGGGGCACTACATTTGGTATTAGAGCCAGTCGAACCTTGAGGGCACCAGACTCACATTATTTAGGGGTTCGTCAGTGGTCGTGGTGATCAAATGGCAGGTTTTGAGCGGCAATCTTCGAAGAATTTCACCTTTGACTGGAGCAACTATTCCTACAAGTTCTTCATTGTTGAATATTTCATATTTATTTTAGTTTTATTTGAGAAGTTATAGATATGGAATATCATGTGAAAATGTGAATTTGTGATTATACATTTTTGTACATTTCAGTATTTTAATCGTTGTGTATTGAAGAATTTTTATTAAAGAAACTGCTGCAAATTTTAGTATTTTAATCACTGTGTATTAAAGAATTTTTATTAAAGAAATTGCTGAAACTTTCAGTATTTTAATCTTCGTGTATTGAAGAATTTTTATTAAAGAAACTGCTGTATATTTTAGTATTTTAATTGTTGTGTATTTGAAGAATTTAATTTGGGGAATTACTGTGTTTTCTTTGTATTTTAAAAACACTGTGTGATGAAGTGATCCGTTTATTAGAAATCACTGTACCTATATTTTAATCTTTAATGCATGAGAAATATTAAAGGGCTGTAGTGCCCCTAGACGGTTGTAGACCTTGAGGGAACTTGTCGAGTGACCCGACTGATTGAAACTTCCACTAGTTAACCCTTTAAATTTATACTTCTGAATAATTGAAGAACAACTGGTCATGTATGTGACGACAACTGATGAATGAAAATAATGAATTGTATGACAGTTATGAAAGTAAATAATTATCTATTCTGAAAAATAGCATGTTGTGTATTGACTAGATGTATGATGAATTATGTGATGAAAAATAAAGAAATACATGTAACGTAATGCCTTACTGATTAACAAGATATAAAATGTTATGAGTAAACTGTGATTGCTTAACGATTATCATGTATAAAATGATTATGATGAATGAGGACATGATTATTAATATGTGTTTTTGAGAATGTGTGTAGCGACAGGTGAAACGGTTCACCGATGGACACACAAAAGAAATAAAGGGTCGTAGAGTACGAATAAATCACACACGAAAGGATGACGCCGGTGTCGACTTCCAATGGATCGCATGGCCGAGTTCTAAAGCCCTTATCCGCTTACTCGGGGTTGCGTGAAGTCGTGCGATGTGGACCACGATGGAGTTGGTCACGTACGAGTTGGGGGGCGCACAGTAAGAACGAACTTACTCCTCAGCGCCATTAGTCCCCAATAGCGTGTAGACGGAGGATTGAAGATAACGGATCCTAAATCCCTACATGAAGTTCGCGCAAGTTAAACGAAAAGATATCGGCAGAAGGAGTCGACAGTGTGGTACCTTGCCGAGAAACAAAAATGATGGACACAAGGACCCGACGATGTGGTACCTTGCCGAGAAATGGATACGACGGATAAATGGACCCGATGGAGTGGTACCATGTCGAAATATGAGCATAAAGAATAGATGGGCCCAACGGTGTGGCACCTAGGTTCTAAAAGGGATGAATTGGTAAACTTTATGCATAAAAACCATATAAAATTGCATTTAGAACACTTGCTCATGAAAATACATTTTAGTATTAAAAATAATAGAAATAATTATTTTTAGGCATTTGCACATGTAAATACTTTTTAGTATTTAAAATATTAGAAATAATTATATTAGGAGCAAAATGGAATCCTAGGCTTGAGTTATTAGCTAACACCACATGCACCCACAAAATAGAATTTAGAGTGAGCATCTTAGATACAAACTTGAGTAAATTTAGGAAAGTAGGTGCATTCTTCTAGGAAACTTGACACATGGATTTGTGAGATAAATTACTTTTTGAATATTAAGAAATTGGGTATTTTGCACGAAGCAACATGTGTCGCAGGGGAATTTCCTATTTAAGGAAGGCTTTGGGGATGGGTAAATGACGCATTTTTTGGGAATTTCCTATTTAAGGAAGGCTTTGGGGATGGGTAAATGATGCATTTTTTGGATGGTTATTGTAATCTTGAAAAAGTGAGTGACTTGTTCTAGAAATTCTTGTGGGGGGAAACCCATTGAGGAGTTTCTTGAATGGTGTGTGTGAGCTCTACGACCCGAAGCTCGGGGGTGGCCATGCGACTTAAAGCATGAGCCTATGGTTGGGTGGCAAAGCTAACGGTTGCTTCGCCAATGGTTAATCGAGCTTTGCTGGAGGGATCCTACAGAAGACGTGACGACAACGCACAAGATGGATTGGATTAAAGGCAACTTGTTCTTCGACAACAGTCACGACCTATGGTCTATAGGTTATGGTTTTGTTTATATTTGCTAATTTATTCAGTTCATTTATTTTATTTCTCTAGTGATTATGCTATCTAATCTGTTTTGTATTAGTCTGTTAAGTTTCAGATTAAGCATGGAAGGACCCTACAGGAGGGGCCCTACATTTGGTATCAGGGCCAGTCGAACCTTGAGGGCACTAGACTCACATTATTTAGGGGTTCGTCGGTGGTCATGGTGATCAAATGGAGGGATTGGAGCAGCGATCTTCGAATAATTTCACCTCTGACTAGAGCAGCTGTTCCTACAGGTTCTTCATTGATTGAATATTTCATATTTATTTCAGTTTTATTTGAGAAGTTATAGATCTGGAATATCATGTGAAAATGTGAATTTGTGACTATGCATTTTTGTACATTTTAGTATTTTAATCGTTGTGTACTGAAGAATTTTTATTAAAGAAACTGCTGCAAATTTCAGTATTTAAATCACTGTGTATTGAAGAATTTTTATTAAAGAAATTGCTGAAAATTTCAGTATTTTAATCGCTGTGTATTGAAGAATTTTTATTAAAGAAACTGTTGTACATTTCAGTATTTTAATCGCTGTGCATTTGAAGAATTTAATTTGAAGGACTGTAAAATCGTGGGGCAATATGATCCGACTCTGTTGATTATGAATTATTCAATAACTGTGAAATCGCCGAATAATGCATTCTGGTTCTTTGCATGTTTAATTTTATAAATTGGGTATTCGTCATACTGTGCATCGCGTTCTTCTCTACGGCATATGAAATACTCTCACTTTAAAATCATTACACTATGCATTGTTTTCTGGCTCCGGTACAAGAATTATTTTAGTTGTGAAATTGCTATAGATCCGTGTGAATATATGTTATAATCGTAGATCTGGTACTCAACATTCCACATGTAGAAAAGCATTACTTATTTGCGATTCTGTAAATTGTAACTCTGTTTCCCATCTCTATTCAAGCGTGGTTCATTTAGCCTCTGTACACTGGGGATTCTTGAATCACGGCTGAAATGAATCTTTTCATATTCTTATGTTATACCATTTAATCCCTATTCCATTTCCCAGTGATCCCTATGGATCGTAGTGATCTAAAACTTTGTAACGTCCCTTAGCGATCCCTGTCGGTAAATATTTACAATCCACCTTATTCTCTACTCTGTATTCACATCCCTTTAAAACCATTCAAAATTTTTCCTTGCTAGCAGGAAGGAGACATACACCGATTTAGTATGATAATTGTAGAGCTGTTAGCATAGGATGGAAACTCTTATGGTTATAACCCGAACTTCTACTCTTACCTTATCAAGTACTGACCATTGGCACCTCCTCCCAGTCTATGTACTTATCCTCTTGCGTTGAGATGCTCAATTCTCATGCTTTCTTTTCCTTCTGACCTGTGTAAAATTCATTATCAAAATGATTGAACAGGTAAGTTCCAGTGCTGTCCCAATTCATTTTGCATCTCAGATCTTGTTTAACCTTTCTAGCCAAAGTCTGTTGAATATTTGTTTTATTTATTGTGATGAGGTATGAAGCGTGTCCATGAAGGAGAAACCTGTTGCACTAGTACACATACTCTTGTATTTATTACGCCGTAGGAATTTCACCACGGGGAAGCATGACCTCCACGTCGGCTAGATTCTTCACTCATAGAGCGAATGGAATCCTGCCACGTGGATGGTTATGCTTCAGCACGCGGGTAATTCTCTCGAATAAAGATCGGATCACATCTCTTGCCCACTGAATAAAGCAGCGTGCGTTGCGCAACATAATGATAAAGAACAACGAAACATACCAAATGAAGAACAACACTTGATAGCATCACTCTTGAATTGGTCGCTGGCAGAGCTCAAGATCCCTTCCCACAATGGATTTTTATGAAGGAAACCAGGAACCTCACCATTATTGCCACTGCCCTAAACATTGGCATCAACAGACTTGCGAGGAAAAGCTTCGTTAGTTTTGAGAAAACAACCGTGGCAAGTAAGGCTTTTAAGCAGCCTCAATAGGCAGTAATTGATCAAAGAATGCTGGTGGAAAAATGTCCTGCACCTCACTATGGAGCAACTTACTGGAACTTCCTCTGTTTCATCATCTTCTTGCAAATGAAGAGTTCTATCCATAAGCATAAAGATTTACCAAGGCTTCCTAGGTCTCATTTTGCTAGCATTCAGCTTACAAACTAAACTTCAAAAGAAAGCTTAAAGACGGTCAAGATTCACAGAAATTGACGAAATCTGTGTAAACAGGAAATGGTTTTCTCGCCTCGAGCCTTTTTTCGACTTTCAAACCGCCATTTTTTTCCGAACAGTGGAGCTATCCAGCGGTGAAATGCCCTGGCCAAATAAACAAGTTCAGAAATCGAATATGCTAAATAAAGCTTCTTCTTTTCTGTACAACTAATCGAGCTTTAGCATGTCGTTTAGGGCCTATAATTTCAGCAACAAATGACAGCAAGACATAAAAACTTACATTTACAGAAATGAGTCGAATCTTCTCGGTTTACAGCACACGAAACTAAAATTTACAGCAATGCCTGGAATCGTCTTGGTTTAAAGCACAACAAAACTGGAATTTATATCATTTTCTGACAAGCATGTCCTAGCCTGCAAAGGTAAGAACAATGCTAGAAACAAATTCAGTCAACAAAGAACTATCGGTCTTCTAATCTCATCATTCCTATTGCCGGTGGATTCAACACCAACCCCTAAACTTTGAAGTCGCAGCTTACCAAGCCTGGTGCAGATGGCTAGCAGGGGTACCCAACAACGTCGCAGCAACAAGCTTCTGCTATGGCATGATTCAAGATGCTCACGGCCTCCGGGGTTAGCATCTGCTGCACTGTGTGTATCCCTGCTCGTAACATTCCCCATGGGCTTCCTGTGCAATTAAATTTAATTGGTCCTGTCTTTGATTGTTGTGCAGAAGATGGGACTAACAACCCTGTCCATGATCCTCCTACCTTGGGCTGCTCTGCAAGCCACCTAAAATCGCCCACGATAAGAATTTTACCCTTATTCAAACATCGTTCCACTATTTCATCCAATTCCTTGAACTTCATAGCTGTGACCTCCTCCCAGGAAGTGAACGCCATGAGTTCGAACCAGTCCGCATAATCTTCTAGCTAGAGAAAGAGTTGGATAAATGATATCGCACGCGGGTGAGGGAGAGAAGAGTTTTGAAGCTTCCCTTGGTCCCAACGATCGACCTCCTCCTTGCATGTGTGCCCCATGTGGCGCCATGCATCCCGGGCTCACATGGGCTCAGGGGGGGTTGATTCGAGACGGTAAGGTAGGGAGCGCAGGTGGAGTAAGGAGCATGAGGCAGCTGGAGGTGAAAAGATGGATGGAGGGGACGTGAAGAAGAATAGTGTGGGGAGGAGGGCGGTGGTGCTGGAGGGACCTTAGTGAGCTAGGAGGAGAGGTGGGTGAAGAAGAGAGGCCGTGACGTGGAGGAAGGAGGAGAACTGGGGGAGTAGGGAGCATGAAAGCCGAAGCTGGGAGTGGTGGAAAGGATGGAAGGGGCCATGGACAAACTCACAGACTCCTTAGTCAGTAAGTTTGGTTGTCGCACTCCGACTAATACACTCCAACTAATACATCTAGGCATTAGATATTAATAGCTTGAAAACAATATCTAGCTGGAGGAATACTTCAGAATATCAATTAATGTATGTGTTTTTGTAATTATTTGGACTATATCTTCTGACACGGGATTTTGCAAATGCTATGGATATAGCAATGAAAAAAAGAAGGTTTGTAAATGGTATAATATATTGACTTGTGTGTCATGGGTAATCCTGGTTTTCCACATATTCATTTTATTTAAGCATTTTGTGAATTGAAAGAACATTTGATTGATTATTATTAATATAATTAATTATGTATTACTTATATTGAAAAGTCATATGTCCATTATTTACCGTAATGAAAGTATATTTATAATCTTATTTTCTTAAAATAAATATTATTAACCAGAGAAAAATGCTGCATTGCAACATATCCATATCCCTCCCAAAAGGGAATCAGAGAAACCAGAACTAAAGGTGGGTGCAAAACCTAATTAGGTGGGTGCTTATTGAATATGAGGATTTCGGGTGGTAAAATGTTCAATTATTTGTCTCTTGCGTCAGAAGAAGCAACATTAGGAGTTTTCGAAGGATTTTGCTGGTCAACGTAAATTTATCGACGTTATGGCTCAACAGTCATCTGGTCTTCAACATTTGCTCACGATCCCAGACAGTATCATTTTAATTTACATTTTTAGGTTTTCATTTTTATTTTGAATTTGAACAGAAATTTCGCAGATCTTAAATGCACAATGTGGTATTTTTGATGCTAATGGTAATTAATGCATCCCTTTCAAGTGCCTCGCATGTATACATATCATATAACCCGATGAGTAAAATTATATGTTCTTTTCACTTATTAATTTTTTTGAAAAACTTCCTGGTTTTAAATATTATATAATCTTGTATCAGTAATTTTCAGTGTTATAGGTTTTTGCCAGGAATTTGATAGTTAAAATTATAAAAAGCTTTTGAAGAGCTTAACAATTTAAGTTGTTATAAATCTTCACCAAAATCTTCCTGCATTTTTAATAGTATTATGGAATATTTGCTTTCTCCCATGTGACCGGCACCTACTCGAAGCTGGGTGCACATCCGAGTCCCGATGGATATACAAGAACACCCAGATTATTTGACATGATACCACAGTAAAAATTTACGTGGCGGTGATTTACCCGGGTCAAAGTAAAATTTGAAATTTACGCGGGGTTAAGTCAATACATCCTTTCCGCATCTCTTTGGCCCTACTTCCATCATATTCAAATCACCAATATACTTTGGATCAAGTACTGGTCTGTATTCTTTGAAAGCAGTGATCCATTCTTCAATATCCTGCTTGATAGCATCACTCTCACCGAAATCCCATTCCGGTTTTTCCTCATTAGGAATAACATTGAACTGTCCTAAGGATGCTGACTTATAATGACCCTTTCGGGCAAGCTTAATTACATGATCAGGAACTACATAATTTTTTCTTTTTAGTTCCTCTGTCTTAGAGCTTAGATCACTCAAGACTGCCATTCTTCTTTCTAGCTTCTGAGAAGCTTCTGTTATGGCCTTTTCAATCTGGGTTGTGTCATGGAGCAAATGATCTAACAGTTCAAGCTTTGTGATGACTTTTTCTAGCTGTTCTCTTTGAATAGAGAAGCTATGCTTTAATAACAGGATATCATTAGCCATATCATCTAAATTTCTTGCAGTGTGAGTTGCCTGCAAGTTTCCCCAATTGGCTAACTTTATTTCTTCTGAGACAGTTTGATCTGCGGCTGAAGATTTGGTAGGTAGGAATTCTCTTCGAGTCAAACCATCTTGAGAATATTGCCTAAAGGCAGCATCTGGGAGATTTCTACCAGGGAAGTAGGACTTTTGCCCTGCAGTGTTTGTTGTTTCTACACCTCCTTTTTCTCTAGGAAGGGAGAACATTCCTAGACTGGGATACTCATGGTGAGAAGGGGATTCCTTCTGCTTATTTTTCTGGACTAATTTTTGTTTTATTTTTCTACATGCTGGACAGTCAGCATGTTGACCTCTGTGCTCAAAATCAGAAAGACCTGTATAAGAAGGATTATTTACAGTGGAAGACTCAGCTAAAGACTGTTTAGACAATTGATCCGACATGGCTTGAAGCTTAGCATTATTATATGAGGACATGGATGTTGACTTGATCAATGGGGGACCAAATCTTTTTATTGGCTCTTCTTGGGCTGACCGGAAGGAGGAAGATGCTTCATCATAGATCAAGGGTTTTGGGTTCATGGTAGCAACAACTCTTTCACGGTGTCTTAACTCCGAATACTTTAGTTCCCAAGACTGTGGATAGTTAATTCCAGTCCAGTTAAATGTAACTGGGGTTGCGTTTTTGGATTTAGCATTGGGTTGTTCCACCACACTGTAGTCTGCAGAGCTCTGATGGACATGGGATCGCAACTGTGGCAGGGTGTCATTTCCGAATCGGACACATACACCACCCTTTAACTGGATTATACGGGAGCCATTTTGCATGTCAAACCCTTTGGGTAGGATATAAGCTTTGAGAATGTTATAGATATGCGGATAATCTAGACTAACAGAAAAATTAGGATAAATAGTACCGAAAGAGGGACCATCATGCAAGGGGGCTGTAAAGCCTCCAATCACAGCATCAGAAAATTTATTGTGACGTGTATCTACAACACAACATAAAGAAGATACAGCAAGAGGAGGGCGTATTAATGGACCAAGACCTAATTTAACAGCACCAAAATGTGCATATTTGAACTTTTTAGATCGTGCCCAATCAATTTGTTCTTTGTCAAGCAAACTGATATGTATTGGTTCTTGATTATCTGTAAATGCAACACCAATACTAGACACTTTTATTTGAATGACAGAATATAAATTCCACCAATTAAGTCTGTAGACATCTCTAGGTAAGATCTGGGGTAATTTCCAGTTCTCTGAGGGATTCTGGTCATTTATAGTTATGTATGATGCTTCATCTCCTGAAGATGAAGGATTGAATGAAGACTGACGACGTTCTGCTAATGAAACTTATGTGTCGTTGGTTGATTCACACTCTAGATGGGTTAGCGAAACAACATCCATTGTAGGATCCATTTTCAATAAAAGGTGAGGGCTGACTAATAGTCTTCCGACAACCTTGTAGACTTACTCCCCTAACTCTGGCGGGCCTTACTGCTACGACTTTGGAACTGACTTTTACACCTTTTGGATTCCTACAATCCGCTCAGTGGTCATTTCCACCGCCTACATGATACTATTTATAGAGTGTTTGAAACAAAAATACCAACCAATTGCATACACATAAATGATATTGCAGCAGATTTATAAATCATACATAAGATAAAGCATGAGTGTTACCAGAAAAATTGCAACTTGGACTGGCTCTGATACCAGAAAAAGGGGTATACGTTCTAAAAGGTCCTTCATGAAATAATTCATTTTTATTTTAATATATTATATAACATATATGCATAATCGTAATTCATGCTTTAAATTACAATTATGTGTGAAGAGTTCTTTTTATATGTTATATATGTATAACTGGAAATCTTCCATACTCTTAGAAGATTTCATTTGTGAAAAGTCCTTTTTATATGTTATAAATGTACAGCTGGAAATCTTCCATACTTTTAGAAGATTTCATTTTATATAATATATATGCTTTAAATTACAATTATGTGTGGAGTTCTTTTTATATGTTATATATGTACAACTGGAAATCTTTCATACTTTTAGAAGATTTTATTTTATATAATATATATGTTTTAAATTAGAATTATGTGTGAAGAGTCCTTTTTATATGATATATATATGTACAACCGGAAATCTTCCATACTTTTAGAAGATTTCATTTTATATAATATGTATGTAGAAGTAACTATGAGTCTTCCTTCAAGAGAAATAAGTAATATGTTGGATTTCTTCTTTAAATTGTAAATTACATGTTAGGAACTGCACTTTAAATATAATTATCTAATTGTTGAAATTGCATGTGTGTATTGATCACAACATAATTTTATTCTGCTGAATTGAGGAGATGGTTTATTTATGTTTATTTGTGTACTTAGAGAATGGAAAGTTGTAATTGCACTTAAAACATAGTTAAAATTCAAGATTATGGAAGAGAAAAAGAAAAAAAGGAAAACTAAAGGTTGCTTAGATAAAATAATCTACTTATACTTGTATTAGGGTTGCTCAAATTCTTTCTACTTTTAAATTATTTCAGGGTCAAGATCAGATAGCAAAGGTTAGAGTAATGAAAGTGATGAACCATGGTGAAGGAGTTTCAGTAGGTTTTTGTGATGGAGCTTGTGCGAACAATGGATGTGGTTTGGGTGGCCATTTATCCCATCAAGGCAAAGAAATACTTTTTCAGGCCAATGGAGGAGAAGGCACAGATAATAGAGCGGAAGGACTTGCCTTATTATTACTCCTGAGTTTGGTGGAAGCTCATACAGTGGCAGATCTAAGAGTTTATGGAGACTCCGAACTATGGATAAAAATAATGAATAAGGAAATCATTTTTCAAAATCATACTTTGCAAAACCTTGGACTTCGGGTTGAACAGTTGGCACTTAAGTTTCGGAAGGTGGACTTTGTACATATATACATAGAATAGAACGATAGGGCAGACGGACTCTCTAAGGCAGGTCTTCTTGAGGATGCTAGAATGTGCAAAATTGCAACAAACTATCAACATACTTTGGAGGAAAGGAACAGCAGGCTGGACTTTTTTTTGTACTAACTGAAAAAAAGAAGTGGTTATACATTAGTAAACTTACCATAGTTTTTTGTAAAGTTTAAATATGGCTATTATGTCAATAGCAGTAAACTAGAAGCAGTTATAGTTTCAGCGGAATTATCATAAGTCTTTTTGTAAAAGTTTAAAATGAGTGTTAAGTCAGCAGTAGTAGTTAAATCTTTTTTATATAGTATTCTTGCAGTACCTGAGGAATGTATTCTAAACTCTTTATGATGAATAAATATAATTTTTTTTCCCGAAATTTTTTTTTTTTTACATCTGAAGAATAAAAGTAACTATTATTATAAATGCATTGGACACACTCTTATATTTTTGGAAATGTTTTTATTTCAATTATAATTGAATGCCGTATAAATACCTTGACAGAGGATGAGGTACATATTTTGGTTAAGTGCCCTTCTTAATATTAATTAATAATATAATCATTCCCGTATTGAATTATGTTGATATGCGTGTCTAGGACTAAGCTACTAGCGTAGTGTAATGTTATGTCACACTTGTGTTCTCAGGTGATAGTTTTGGGACTTGTCATTTAAACTTACTCAAAAAAACATAAATAAAAAAATCTGACCTTGAAGGTCATAAGCTCAAGTTATGCGCACATATATGTTTAAGTAATTAGGTTCTTTTATGACTAGTTGAAATTGAAACTTTTTTTTGGATAATAGAATTTATATTATATAATTACGAGTTGAGAAAAAGTTATATATACATATATTTCAATTATTCCGTTGTGTTAAATTGAATTGGAGAATATAAGTGACCACCAATGAAGTATAGGTGTATGACTATATTTTTGGATTATGAATTAGGAGACATATTCGTCTTTTTATCTACCTACTTCTTAAGATGAAATGTAATGCAAGAGAGTATAAGTTAAACTTAAATAAAACATTAATTGAAATGTGAACGTGGCATTGTTCTTATTTCATAACTTTTTAATGGCATGGTTTGAATAGGATAAATGTGTTATCAAATTATAATGCATTTATGTAATGATAAATAACTAGTTGAAAGATATTGCAATATTTTTATTTCTTATTTCATTTATTTATTGATATAAATTGGATGAAAATATAAAGCATTATGATATTTCATTTATGGGATAGCTGGAAGTAGAGAAGAGGTTAATATCTTGTTGACATGGTTTGAAAAGATAAATATATTATTATATTTTATAATATCTATGTGATGATAGGAATTAGTGAAAGATATTGTAATATTTCATTTCATATTTAATTTATGTGATGACAGGAATTGGATAAAAGTATGGAGCATTATCATATTTCATATTAATGTTTTGTTTATAATTCATAATTTTTTTATGGGATAACTTGAAAGGTTAATGTATTATTATATTTATAATATATGTATGTGATGATATGAAATGGATGAAAGACAAGGTAATATTATAATATTTCATTTATGTGATAACATGAATTAGATAAAAATATAAGTTATGCTTATGTTTCACATTTCACATAGGGGATGGTAGATTTGTAAAGGTTTAATACATAGGCTTCCTGTTGTCATTAATATCGGGATGTTATATATATATATATATATATATATAATTCACACTATTAGTGGAATTGCGACCCTGAAGAAATAAAACTCTATGGTGGGATCGGATTGATAGGGATGGATAAGATGTAGCCTAGAATGTAGAAATGCCAAATTGCACCCTTAAGATTAATGGGTAAGTGTTACTTATTTAAGTTATAATTCAACTATGATAGAAGTTTAGAAAATCATGGTTGAGTCAAGACCTTCATATACGTAGATATAAACGCTGACTTTTCAAGAATTATTGAAGAATTGAAAGATTGAAGACTCTTTCTTGCTGAAACTTCCATTTGAGTATCGAAAGAGTAAAACAATGACGACTTTTGTAAAATAAAGTATCGAAACGACGAGCTGAACGCAATTATGTTAACCTCTTGACATGACAAAACAAATATGAAAAGACGACTAGACCTTAAGACAAGACTCGATGAGACTATATAGACACATAAGATGAAACTTGGAAAGCCCACCGAATTGGAGATCAAACGAAGATGATTTTAGTAAAACGATGTATGGAGATGATCAACACAATGAACTGAACGTAATGCAGCTAAACTGAGGACATCATCAACCCTTGATGAAAATACGACTAGCCCGAGATGGAACTCTAAGAGGTTGAGAAAACACACATAGTACGATTTGATGAGTTTGTCGAAGTAGTCCTATGACAACAGAAATGATGAAATGAGGTAAGGATGTGACAAGCTCATTGACTTGGACATGATGTTACTAATGAAAGGACTAAGGGTTAAATTTCAATATGTTTGACTAAGTCACTAAATTTTGATGACTCGAATCCTATCTTATTATGAAACAACATTATTAAAACATTTAGAGGTATTTGGGAGTAGTCTTATGAAATTAGGATTTTGGACAATTTGAGGGTCTCTCCTGATTTGTTAAAACTGTGATTATATCTTATCGAATATTTCATGATGTTTACCTTCTCATCTTGAAGGGAGGATAACCAAATAGATTTGAATCCTTATTTGGATTTGCTATGCTTTGATAAACTATTGGGTGGCAATTAACGTAATCCAGCTTGTTGAAATTTTGGACATCGTAGACCCTCACGAATGAATAAGAGATATAGGAGATCTAGTTGAGACTAAAGATGATTGAATTGATATTATGCGAAGTTCCTGAGGATGTGTTGGAACCATGTTGGATGAAAAAGAAAACTAATGATTAGAACCACGAGTGCTTATGGCCATGATTGTTGGAGAAAAATAGAATAGAATGACTTGGAGATGAGAATAGAAATTAAGATAAAGCCTAGCGTTGAAAGCAAGAGAACAAAAATTAACTTCGGGATGAAGTTCTATATAAGGAGGGGTGTATGTAGTGCCCATAGATGGTTGTAGACCCTGAGGGCACTTGTCGAGTGACCCGACTGATTGAAACTTCCATAAGTTAACCCTTTAAATTTATACTTTTGAATAATTGAAGAACAACTGGGTATGTATGTGACGACAACTGATGAATGAAAATAATGAATTGTATGACAGTTATGAAAGCAAATAATTATCTATTCTGAAAAAAACATGTTGTGTATTGACTAGATGTATGTTGAATTATGTGATGAAAATGAAAGAAATACATGTAACGTAATGCCTTACTGATTAAAAAGATATAAGATGTTATGAGTAAACTGTAATTGCTTAACGATTAGCATGTATAAAATGATTATGATGAATGAGGACATGATTATTAATATGTGTTTTTGAGAATGTGTGTAGCGACAGGTGAAATGGTTCACCGATCGACACATAAAGAAAAAAAAGGGTCATAGAGTACGAATAAATCACACATGGAAGGACGACGACGGTGTCGAATTCCAACGGATCCCATGGCCAAGTTCAAAAGCCCTTATCCGCTTACTCAGGGTTGCATGAAGTCATGCGATGTGGACCACAACGGAGTTGGTCACGTACGAGTTGGGGGGCATGCAGTAAGAATGGACTTACTCCCCAACGCAATTAGTCCCAATAGCGTGTAGACGGAGGATTAAAGGTAACAGATCCTAAATCCCTACATGAAGTTCCCGCAAGTCAAATGAAAAGATATTGGCAGAAGGACCAGACGGTGTGGTACCTTGTTGAGAAACGAAAAGGATGGACGCAAGGACCCGACGATGTGGTAACTTGCCGAGAAATGGATACGATGGATAAATGGACCTGATAGAGTGGTACCATGTCTAAAGATGAGCATAAAGGACATATGGGCTCAACGGTGTGGCACCTAGGTCCTAAAAGGGATGAATTGGTAAACTTTATGCATAGAAACCATACACAATTGCATTTAGAACACTTGCTCATGAAAATACATTTTAGTATTAAAAATAATAGAAATAATTATTTTTAGGCATTTGCACATGTAAATACTTTTTAGTATTTAAAATATTAGAAATAATTATATTAGGAGAAAAATGGAATCCTAGGCTTGAGTTATCAGCTAACACCACATGCACCCACAAAATATAATTTAGAGTGAGCATCTTAGAGACAAACTTGAGTAAATTTAGGAAAGTAGGTGCATTCTTCTAGGAAACTTGACACATGGATTTGTGAGATAGATTAGTTTTTGAATATTAAGAAATTGGGTATTTTGCATGAAGCGACATGTGTCGCAGGGGAATTTCCTATTTAAGGAAGGCTTTGGAGATGGGTAAAGGACCCAGTTTTTGGATGGTTATCATAATCTTGAAAAAGTGAGTGACTTGTTTCTATTGGGGTTTGGCTAGAAATTGTTGTGGGGGGGGGGGGAACCCAGTGAGGAGTTTCTTGAATGGTGTGTGTGAGCTCTATGACCTGAAGCTCGGGGTGGCCATGCGACTGAAAGCATGAGCCTATGGTTGGGTGGCGAAGCTAACGGTTGCTTCACCAATGGTTAATCGAGCTTTGCTGGAGGGATCCTACGGAAGACACAGATGGTAACGCACAAGTTGGATCGGATTAACGACAACTTCTCCTTCGACAACATTCACGACCTATGGTCGAAAAGTTATGGTTTTGTATATATTTGCTAAGTTATTCGGTTAATTTATTTTATTTCTCTAGTGATTATGCTATCTAATCTATTTTGTATTAGTCTATTAAGTTTCAGGTTAAGTATAGAAGGAACCTACAGTAGGGGCCCTACAATAATAAAATTCCGATTTCTCCATATTTATCACCATACCTGTAGCCTTGCAAAATAGTTTTAGGATCTCTTCTAGAACATGCCCCTCAAGTATCGAGCATTTTGTGATAAGTAAAATGTCATCTATGAAAAGAAGATGGGTGAATTTTAAGTCCTCATTTAAGCTTAAACCATTAATTTTCCTTTGGCGTTGGGTCTCCATGATAACACAAATCGATCATTAAACAACTAGAAGGAATAGATACAGGGAGAGTTGGAAGCCTTACCAAAGGCTATTGAAGGAATAAAGAATGGCAACGCTAAAGCATTTATAATAACAATGAAAGAAGATTAAGTGATGCAAACAATAATCTAGTTTGCAATATCCAGAGAGAACTTCATGTGAATCAAAATAAGTAAGAGATAGATCCAATATGTCTTTGTTGAGGCCTCAGATGTGCTGGAAGTATCCAAGGAAACAACACAAAAGAGAAGGCCCAATCTGAAGGCTTCAAATAACCCTACACAAGGATTATTCTATCCTTAGAGTGTTTGGTATAGATAACTCTTACGGATATTAGGCCTCCGCTGGAACTGTGTGGGTGATCCAAATGGATCTTTCTTCCTTCAAAGGAATATTTGAAAAGTTTGTGGCAAAAAATGCAAACAGAAAGAAGACAAGTAAAAGTAAATTTAAATTGATCTACTTAAACTAAATTAAATCTAGAAAATGTGATTGTAGATTCAAAAAAATCAAATCTGGAAGATTAGATAAATGTTATACCAATCAATAGAAATATGGATCAGATCTAACATTACCAACTTTAAACAAAACAAAATAGTAAAAACTAATTTATTTTATTCAAAGGATTAAATTGTATAATTGTTCTGTTAATGATATGCTAATTGACAAATTAACATATGATAATGATGACTATTTTGTATTTGCAAAAGGTGAAATAATATGTATCAAGTAACGAAAATTATTGATGCATAATCTGCACATAAATCATATGATGAGAAATCAACACACAGATCTATATGTTTTATAATCATACAACACAAAATAGAATTATTCAATGAATAAATGAGAAAACCAGAATTCATCAAGGAAACTTGACAAACATAACAAAAGAAAGGAAGAGAGAATCTGATTGACATTCTTTAAAGATTGTAAAACAATACAATTCTCCAAGTACAAAGTGTCTCTGATTCTTAATTTCAGTGGCTTTTACCCCCTTTCCCATGAGATCTCAGTCTCTTTAAATAATAATTACAAAAATTACAAAGAAAACCAATTTCCTATGAAAATAGGGATTACAAGCTATTAGTTTAAGATTTTCCAAGGGAAGATTTCCACTTGGCAAATACATCCAAAAGATCATCAACATATTGATACTGTGAATGATTGAGCTGTAATTGGTCCTTGCAAGTGACAACCTCGATCTCCCTCTTCTTAGTCTTTGATCACTCCCTTAGGAAAAAAATTATCTTCATCCCTGAAGCCACGAGTGATTCAACCAATTCCTTGATTTATACTATCTGGATCTGCTGAAGTTGTTCAATTCACTTCTTAGACTTCAGATGATTCTCTTCGACCTGTGTGATCATGAGCTTGGGTGGAAGAGTAGTCTCGATCTGATTCATGACAAGGAAGTCCAATAAACCCAACATGTTATCAAAAGCGAACCATCTCTTTCTGCATACTTTTTGGCCTTCTTCAATGGTAGATTCAACTATGTCACATACATTCTCCCAGGATTCTAAAGAAACCTTTATCCTTTTGAGTTTAATATTATCCAGGACAGGTACTGCTTCAGGTTTGTCCTTTATGTATTTCTTCCAGCCTATGAAATCTTCAAAAGCTCTAGTGGCAACATTTCTCCTTTGATTGTGATAAAAAAGGATATATGAATAATGCTCAAAGGAATTAAAGATACCCTGAATCTCATTCAGTCCCTGAAATAATTCAATTAAAAGGTTCCTGAAATCATCATTAATTCTCAATGTGAAATCTTTAAATTCTTCTTGGAAAAATTTGAAAAGGAAGAAGCAACAGAAATGGACTATGAAGCCTCCAACAGTTGTTCAAGAGCTGCCAACTTCTCGGCATATTACGCATTCTACCCTTGTGCTTCTAGAAGTTGTTGTTTGAGAGCTTCATTATGGATTTCATTTCCTAGATTTGATCTTCATAATTATCTTTCAATCCCTGCAACTGATATTGATGTTCTTCATCCAATTGAATTTGTTTCTTCTTGAGGTCTTGTAATTCCTGTTCCTTCTCCTCAATTTCTCTGTTGAGTGAAGCAACAGAATCATAGTTAGCACCAACAAAGGCTCCCATAGCAGAAACCGTTTCTAAGGATTCATGTTTGACATATGTGGAAGCCTCTTCCAAATAATCTGATTAGGTACAGATCCATGTACCAATGTCCCTTCCCTTTCTCTTTTGGAACTTTTCTTCACAACTTCCTTCTCTGACTTACTCCAAAAATATTCTCCAATGAGACCACTGCATCTTCTCCAAAATATGCAATTTCTTCAATAGGGGCTGAAGACACTCCTGAAACTGTAACTAAATATATAGGTTGGGAAGTAGCAGGGGTAGGGATAGGCATACTTATCTGGGGTATGGAAGTGGAAGTTATTATAGTAGTGGAGACTGAAGGTAAAGAAATGGGAATTGTGGATGAAGTGACAGGATCTAAAGGTGCAAAAGAAATTTGCATTTCAATTGGATTAGGGAAGTCTCCATTGTTAGTTTTTCATCATTTAATTCAATAGATTTAGGATCTTAACTGAAAGAGAAACATGTACAACATATCAAGCATAAGAGACAAGAGACAAGAGACACAAAACATTTCACTGGCGAAAACCAAGAAGGTGAAAAACCCCGCAACTTCCTCAGAGATATAATAAGCATCAATACAAGGATCACCATGATTAAACCCAAGAGATAGATATCTTCAGCAGCATGCTCCTCCTCCACTTGTGCGCACTCCTCCTCTCTCACTAGTGTGAAGTGAGTGAATAATAGAATGTGTAAAATCAGAGAGACACACTCTCTATTTATACACTACTTCACTTGTCTTTTAACTTTAACTAGGTCGGCCCCAACTTAACGACTTAACATAATGTTGAATGGGCCGACCCTCACTAGGGTGGTCTAATAACCCTTTAAGCCACATGAATCATATAG